>VZRO01002709.1:229126-274162 GCA_013397915.1 Daphoenositta chrysoptera
AGCTGCAGCGGGAGGTCTGGGCAGGCAGGGTGCACGGCGCAGGGCAGCGAAGCAGCGGCAGAGCAACGGCGGGGCACGGTCCGGCTCCCGGCGGGGCAGGGAAGGGCGGGCTTGGAATCCCAGGGCTTGCCGGCACCAAGCACGCAAAAGTGATGAATTCCCTGCACCATGAGAGCAGCCACTCTCCTCTCCAATGCTGAAGAGCAAGAGAGCAAGGAGTCCTATCTCCCATCTTTAATTCAGTTCAAATCTTGTGGCATCTGGCCTTGCACGACAAAATCCCAAGTAAAAGAGGGCAGCCACTTGGACCACTCCCTGTGGCCAGGTCTTTTGTCTCTCTAAAGTACTCAGCAATTTGTGTCCTAGCAACACGTATGGGGAAAAATTCTTTAAGAGAAAAAGAAAAAAAACCGGAGAACCCCTTTTTAAAACCCCAACACCTATCCTCTCTTTTCAGCTCGTTTTCCCAAATTCTTGTTGTTTAATCTGTTACATAATAAAATTTGGCTGTTCAGGTAAATGTACTGCAAGGTGCTTGATTAGTTGAATCAGTATCAATGCAAAGACAAATTTTGCTGGCACATTATCTCTTTCATGGTCACATCTGTCATGGTAACACTGCATGGCTCAGCTCTGTGTAGCAGGCTTGCTGACGTTTTGGGGGGGTGGGGGTTAGGTCTTTTCCCCCTCTCTTGTGGCAATGCTCAGCAGACTTTGTAAATAATCATATTGCACTGGGGACTTTACAAACTCTAAAATTCCTGAATAACTACTCTTTCAAGCAAAGAAATAAATACCACTTGTGACCTGTAGGCTGAGACTTTATTGAGAATTTATTGAGCAGATGAAAAATTTCTCACAGCAAAGTTCTCTTGGCAGACTAGAGTTTTCTTTCACAGTCTCTTTCCATCCCCATTTGAACACTGATGCTCTTGGCTTTCTCTCTCATTCCTAACTGATGCCCCTGTTAACCCATTTTTATACTAAATTACAAACCACAGAGCCAACTTGGAAGTACAGCTATTTATGCACTGAAGGCGAGAACAGGCTTCATGTGTAACAGGTAGAATTAACAGAAAACACTCACCTGCTGAAGGTCTGCCAGAGAATAAAGATGGATTTGCTGAAGAAGATACTCTCTGGGAAAGATCCTGAAAAGAGAAAAATGGATGTGTGTCACACCTTTTTGACAGGGAAACTCCAAAGTTTCCTCTCCCCACCAAATAAAGGCAGAACAGTGATGTTAGAGAGAGAAACTGGAATTTTATCACACTCTAGGCAACAGCTAGTTTTACAGCTTTCAGCATGGGCCCAACAGTCCCACAACAGGAATGAATTCTGTGCCAGTGTCATTCTCCAATTGTCAGGTCATATACCGAGACATTAACAGCTGTTGAAAGCTCTTCCTGACCACAGATGATGTTTCTTTAAACAATTAATGCAGTAATAAAAACAAATAACTCAAACTACACATTAGAAGTATTTCTTGTGGGTTTTAGTACAAGATTCCTGGTCTGCTACAAAGCTGTAACACTTAGTTTCAGATGTGATTTATGGTTTTGCAACTGAAATAACTATATTGGGAAAAAGATCATGTAGATACTGTTCTTCCAACATGAAGTTGACCGATATCAATTCCCCTTTGCATACAGAAATATATGTATTGGTATAGACCCTATAATGACTTACTTAAGAAAGCAGTGTTTATCTTACATGAGCCAACGTTTCAGGCAAGACCATTGCTTATGTACTGACAGACCTGATAAGTAAAGCTGAATTACAGGACACTGAACAGAGAAGAGATGCCTTAAGTAGAGTGACTGGCAGTAAAATGCAAAACTGGGTTAATATAACATCAGAGAAAAAAAGGACATTGGAAAGTTAAGTGGTATTAGCTAAGAAAGTTCAAGAAAACCTATGTATGTGCTATAAAGATGTCAGGAATAGAAAAAGTACATCTATCTTTGTGTGCACACACAGAGAAACAACAATCTGGCCAGCTTTATTTTCCATCCACACAGAACAAACACACCACCACACTCAGGTATCCTGTGGAGTGGAGAGTCATGGAACTCTTACAAAAAAAGCAACCAAGTATCTTAAGAAGTGAAATTACTTCCCACTACATGTTCTCTTTCGGAGTAGAAATTGTAAATTCGGTTTCTACATCTCAATCACATAGTTTTAAGGCAATACAGAAACAAAACTCTTTATGTTATTAAATGCATGAACAAAGGTCTGGCAAAGACTGGTTTGCAATGGGAGAGCTGAATGGCAGTGAACAGAAAGACCACTGCACACGTTCAAAACCACCCCAAAGATAGTGAAAGGCTGATGTGAACTTACACGGTCTTGATATGAGACTATTGAGAAAGCACACAGTAGCTCAAAGAAGAGATTTCAGAAGCTGCAACAACATACCCAGCTAAATCACAGATCAAGAGAACAAGACTACCAAATGCAATCTTTCCACAGAATACTGAATCTAAGAAATAATGAAAATACCTCTGTTCCCAGTACTCCATTAGCTGTCCTAAAGAACAACCTTACAATGACAGTTTTCAAAGCTGTATGTAACTGAAGGGACCAGGACTTCTCACTGCTGCTGAGGTGGACAGTACAAAGTCTCATCATTCCTTTTGTAATTTTGAAAAAAGAAATTAAGATTTATTGGGGCAGGAGAAGAGTTTTGCAAGCAAGGCACTGACAGCTGCACAACACCCATCCTGTGGCACTCTTCTGGACTGTGCTATTGCTCCTTCTCACTCACCAAGCATATCCACTCTACCCACCCAGTCCTCAGCTGCAATCTCGCTAGGACACTGCTGTTTTCCCCTTTCAGCTCTGTAGGCTAAACTACTGCTCCTTTTAGAGAGGACTGTGTTTCAGTGGCTCTGCTGCATCACACCTTCATAATACATCTGGCACAATGTCAAAGACCACTGGAAAACAGTCAAAATCCAGACATATGACACTGGAATTGCTCATTGTCACATAGCAGACTTATTAAAAGCTAAGGAGTCAACTCTGAACAGTATTTTGAAGCATTAGTATTTTTTCAGCTCAGATAGAGTTTCTTTCATTAAAATTTACCCCTCATTCTCCCCATATCACACAGGCAGGCACTAAACACCTTTGTCAAGAACTGTATTATTTGCTGATGCCCTTACAGCAGTGCTAAGGAAAACAATTAGCTAATGAAAGATTTCCTTTTTCAGGAAATAGCCTGGATAGTCCATAATATATAAACTGTCAACAACTAGTATTGATGACTAACATCACATTCCCCTGCCTTCAAGGATGGCATTTCATTTCCTTATTTCCTGCAAGTTCTAACTCCTAGTAAAAAGTGTGCAAGTGAAAAGCAAACTCATGATCAACCGAATTCCTTTGTTAGGCAAGTCTCAGCCAACACAGGCCCTGGTGACAAATCTTATCCCTGTACTTGTCCCCTTCTTTAAAATGTGCTAATTTGCAGCAACAGCTCTGCAGAGCTGGTACCCAACACACCTCTTCCCTTCCAAATCTATTTCCAGGAACAAAAAATAGGCACTGCCCTCCCAGTTTTACGCAAAACACATATAAGATACACACATACACTTGGCACTCAAGTGAGGGGAGTGATTATTTCCATTGCTATAGAAACCGAGGCAGAAAAACCCCTCAGTAAGTAAGGCTGGTCCAGCTTCAGATTTGCAGTCCTTCTATTGACTTGAAAAACCGAAATTGGTTCTCTGTGGTAGGCCAGAGAGAAACAGCCGAGCAGCCAAAGCTCACAAATGCAACAGCATTTACAAAAGTCATGAAGCAACCGGGCCAGTTCCTGCATGATTCCCAATAAATGCAGAGGTGGAAAACACTCCTTCAACACTTGCCCACAGCACCAAAGGTGGAAACCACACAGCCCCACGGCTGTGAAACCCTGAAATTGCCTAAAAGGAGGCAGCTCAGCCCCCACTCACATAAATGAAGTGCTTTCACCACATCTGTGGCGAGCTGAGCAACTGCTTCAAGACCAGATCTTGCTGTGCTGCATGTCTGCAATTAAGTTCTCCTCCAGAAAATTTCTGTTAGTCCCATTTAGAAGGAAAACCCAAAGCTCAACAGCTACCTGAACGTAACTGGTGAAGCCACCTCCCAAAAATGCATCTGCTCGTTGCCAGTTTTTGTCAGCTTCTAGTGGGTGGGGAACAAGAGTAAAACAGGCACCAAAATACTTAACTCAAACTCATTTTGAAAATAAACTCATCACAAAATGCAAGCAAATCAGCTGGGGCATACAGACAAAGTACTCCAGTGAGCAAGAAAATGACCGATGGCCATTTTCCAACAGTTTGCTTGCCTGCACAGGTTCTCTGAGCTTAATGAGGTCATGGCTTACATAAAGTTCTTTTCTGTAGGAGGCACACAGGACTAATTCAGAGCCTCTTGCTTCCCAACATGGACACCTTCTCTCATGTAACTAGTAGGAAAGTAGTGTCTATGCCATCTCTGGCCCTCAGTCATCTGGAACTGAAATTGTTCAGAGGAAACCAAAGTCAGTAGAGAATAGAAGGCGAGATGGGGCTCACACAAACACCACGCCATGGCATTAGCATCCAGACAAAGCACTACAAGGCATCCAGATCAACCTAAAATCACACTCATGTCCAAAAATCTCACAGAGACCCAGAGCAGGCTAACGTAACTACACCGAGGAACACTTCACTAGAAGATATGTATTTAGTTTCTGCACTAAATGCAGGAACTTTGAGCATGCTTGGATTAATACAAGGCCTTCATCAAAAAAGACCAAAGCATCAGCTTGAATTTTACTTTTCCCTTAGTATAAGGGTCTGTTATAAACACCAAATGGGAAACCTCTGAGTAGTCATTTTAAAGCAAAATAAAAGATGTCAGTTTTGTAAATCTTTTGATCGATGTGCTACAACTAACTAGATTTTTTTTTTAAGTTGGTCAATTAAAAGCATTCAATAAACAGTGGCCTTTCAGTCAAATCTCAACACAGAAGAAAAACTGGAGTGAACTAGAAAAATGCAAGATGTTAAGACTCATCACAACAAAAAAAAAACCTCTGCAGCTTCAGAATGTGACCTGTGACCCTTGAGCAGCAAATGGTATCAAGTGCACGTCCCACTAAAAGCAGCTCCTCAGCTTTCACAGTTTGGAAACTCCCGGACCAGTTTCACCATTGATGAGTCACAGGACTGCTGTGCTGGAAAACCTGGCCACCAGTCAGGGTTTGGCCTGCAATGAACAAACCACCTTCAATGCTAACCAGCCTCTAGCTTTGCCAGTTACTGTGAACAATGAAATCCAAAGTCCTATTGGCTAAAGGTCTCTAAATTGCTTTATTGTTATGTCCTAGATATAAACACAATCAATGCAAGCAGAAAAAAAACCACACCATCCAAGACTTTTGATCCAACTAAAAGAAAGATGTGAGCATTCTCAGTTTCTCACTATTATTGTTTTTTGCTTGATACTTTGTAATCTGAATAATAACCTTCAGGCAAGACAGAAATTTCATCGGTTCCTTCTCGGATGATCTTATCAGGTAAGTATTTGCACAAACAAAGGTTATCTTTTAGTGTCCTCCTGCAAACAGAACCACTGATAAGACTTTCCTTTTTGCATTTGGATAAAGTGTGTAGTCATGGTGCTTTGTTAGCTCTAAGTAATTGCTCTGCATTTAAAGCCTGTTTATCACCAGCATAGGTAATTTTTCTTCAATGGGTTAAATACCCTGACAGCTCTGCTAAAGCTACAACCAATTAATCTGCCTATGCCTGACACTATAACCAAAGTACAAACGTGATAAGCAGGGGGAACTCTTCTTTTTACAGTGCAATCAAAAGAAATCGAGTTAGCTGGCAGGTGGGCACAACCAAGTCTCCTTTATATCAAAAAGCCTCTTTAAACTCAGTATGTGAGGGGGAAGGGGAAGCTGGCACCACGATTCCATGTGCCAGCCAGGAGTGTCTGGTTGGACCAGGCTGAGCAGGGTGTGACTGAGCTGTGACTCACAGGGGACGCAGGTGCCCCAGTCCAGCCCTGCCCTGCCCTCAGCCTCCTCTCCACTCCTCTCTTGGAAGCTGCTACACCCACGGCTGGCACAGCACCAGGGCCCCGAGCCCACCTCCTCCTCCAGCACAGCACCAGGGCCCCGAGCCCACCTCCTGCTCCAGCACAGCACCAGGGCCCCGAGCCCACCTCCTCCTCCAGCACAGCACCAGGGCCCCGAGCCCACCTCCTGCTCCAGCACAGCTCACAGCCCGGCACTGCGACTCCCACCTTTGCAGCCGCTGCACCACACTGCAAACTCCAGCAGCTGAGGGCCAGCACCTGCCCATTCTCGCTGCTCCCCTGGGGTTTTGGCCCTGAACAAGGGGCAAGAGCCCTCTTTGGTCCTGTCCCTGCAGCCACGAACCAGCACCAGCTGATGGGCAGGACCTGCATGCACTCTGAGCTCACTGACAGCAGCCCCAATTTTTCAGAGTTACTGTTTGGTTCTTAAAGTACAGAGGGCTATCAGTGAATTGCCAGTTATCCCAAATACACGTGGCAAGGTAAATAACATCTTTTGCTGGATTTTCTCCTGCAATTCATTTGATATGGACATGGTCAATTTAAGATAGAGAATGGCATCAGAGGTGAGGGGAAAAGATAGGATTTCTTCCAGCGTTGCTAATTCTCATAATTTTGTTCAGGCTTTTGATTTTGTATTTCCTTGGAAATTATAGCTCCTGGAAGTTTGCTGGGAGAGAAGAACCCAAACCTTCCAGCCAACAAAAGTTACTCAGAAAAGTAGGGCCTTGGGAAACCTAGTGATTTTGAAGTCAAAAAGTAAAAATAAATGCATGAATTTAAACCTAACCAAAACACTACTTATTCACTTAATTCTTGTAGCATTATACTGGATTCATTTTTTTTCCCCCCTAATTCTATGGGTTTATGCAAAAAAGCATTTGTGAATCATTTCACATTCATGAGGTATGAACACTTCTGGTTATGTTCTGGGAACAGTCACTCCCACATATCTTCAGCCCACACTAAGTGCTAGATTTATTGCCAAGCATGTCCAGGTAAGGTATTATTTCATGTTGTTATGAAATTCTCCAGGAGCATCCCTATGTTAAAACAGTTACTGTTATCATCCATCAGCAATCCTGAACCAGTTTATAAACTTCCTACTAAAATGCAGTACACCAGTTCTCTCTCCTTTGTGGTTCCTTGAGCAAGGTTACGGTAACATTGTGAAAGACAAGAATTACTACAGATCTAACCCGTGAATCAAGTGCCACTGCTACTAAAAGTAGAATGAGAACTAAAGACACAAGTTTCATTTTCAAATCGAAATAGTTTAGATCCCCCAATTAACTTGAAATTAAGAATAAGAAAATGGTCTTTGTTTTTGTCACAGGCACTCTTGAACGCTTGCACTTTGCTGCTAGAAGTTCTGATATAAAAACAAGAGATAAAAAATGGCACAAGTCATATTTAACATGGTGTCCACATCTAACAGGAATTTGGCTTTAAATCTTTTTTTTTTTTAAAGCAATCTGCTCTGAAAAGGTGAATGGAAACTCCCATTGTGAAAGAGATGTAATGTGACTCATCTCTTGGAGAAGGAGATGCAGGTGTGCCCCCTAGACCAGAAAACACTGAAGTGAACTGAAAGACCCACCTGTCCTCTGGAAGACTTACCATGGAAAGTTTGGCATGTTTCTCAGCTGGATGCTTACCATGGTAGAGCACTAGCTTGTGCTTTTGACCTTCCCCTGACATGAACAGACAGCAGCACTGCCTCCACCCTGGCTGCTCTGGCACACATCTCATCGCTTCAGCTGTTTGTTAACTCTAGTTGAAATGAAAGCTCAAATTCCACCTTAACACCATCCCCTTAGTTTCAGCCAAACGCTTCTTAAGATGCTAATTTGCAAAGATCCTGCACACGTGGTTACTTCTTCCAAAAAAGAGAAGAGTTGAAGCAAAGAGGTGGAGATAGTCTGTTTGTATGAGCTCCATCAACAGACAACTTTATTTCCAGCTACTGCAATGACTACAGCCATGCAGGATCTAAATAAAACAACAAATAGTTTGTGCACGCTTCTCCGCATTTATTTTCTCAGCTTTCCTCACTTTGGGTTGTTGTTTGGTCTTAACACTGGTTCCTCTCAGGATATGTAGATATCTTCTTTGAATGAGTTCCCTCTCACCCTCTTTCCAATCACTCATGCAACAAATTTTCTTCTGTTGGTCTTGCCATTATCCCAGAGCCCTGAAACTACATCATTCTGTTTCTTCCCTGCTTAAACTTTTCTTTTTGCAGTTTACAGCTTTCAGAATCTGTATCTTCGTTCTCCTGCTTTGGAATTTTCCACTCCCCAAATAGCCTAACAATTGCAAAGAAAATGGAGAGAACAATCTCCTTTGACAGTCTGGAGATGACTTAATGACCTTCTGCTGTCCTTGGCCTGAAAGATGACATAGCCCCAACTTCACATACATGAGGTATTTGGATGTAGAGTGATTGCATAAGATCAGTCAAGATTCCTGCGATGTGTTTAGACAGGTTCCCCAATTGTCACACAAATACTTTGAAAGTAATTTACTCCTGTGTCAGAAGTGATATGTCTAAGGCTTCACTATAGGAAGTGACAGGACTCTATTGTTCAGCATAACTGAATTTGGGCTTGTTTCACCTCGTGCTGACAGACCAGCAGGCTCAGCCAGGTCCACATGTCTGCAGCACTGGAGGTGAACCTTTAACATCCTGGTGCTATACAGGAAGACCAAACTAGAGTTGCTAAGTGATTTATCTAGCACTGGAGTCTTGCTTGGGTAAAACTGATGTATTGCTGTTCCGGAGCTGATAGACAAATGGTATCAGACAAATATGAGTAACAAGAGGGAAATTTTTCCAGATAGTTTGTCACCACCATTCAGATTCACTTACAGAACAAGTGCACTACAACAAGCACTAATGCATAGGGGAATGTGCTGCAAAACATTTACCTTGTGTCACTGCCATCTGTCTAAAGTATCTGGGCTAGCAGCACCTGAACTGCAAGTTTAGATGCACAGCTGAGAGAGCAGAGAGCCCAGAGAGCTCCTCAGATGGAGCTCCAAGGTTGACCTGGGTTACCCTACCCTACAGTAGATGTGCAGGCACCTGAAGACTACCCAAAAAAATCATTCTGACAGTGCCTTGACCTGAGGAATCTTCAATCATGGCAAGAACGAAACAAACCCAGAACAGAACTTGCATCATTCAGCACGGTGTCATAGAATACCCTCACTATTTAATGGACCGGAGATTCTCACTGTTTCCTTCCCAGCCATCAATTTTATTGACTCCATCCTGTCTGTGCCATTCATTCACCATCTGCAGGCAGTGGTGAGATCTCCACAGCTCCATCTGTACTAATTCTGTGTTGGCTCTAGGTTACAGTCCTGTGTGCCTCTGCCTGAACAGCATCCATATGAGCAAGGCAACCAAACAAGCGAGAACTTGTTCAGCAAAGACATTTGAGGAAAATGATGTGTTGCAATACTGGGGTGACAGTTGCAGCAAAGTAGGCATAACAACATCCCCTGTAAAACAGGGAGCTCAGCAACAGGCTGGGACTCTGGTCTGGCTAATATCAGAGGAACACTGCTGATCCGTGCCGTTGGAGGGCCTTATTTCACCTCCCAGCCAAGCCCACGTTCCTTATTTTTTTCCCCCTGCAAATATAAAAGCTTAGAATCCAGTGGAGCAATAGGTGAGAATAAATCACTATAATTGACAAAGACTATTTTTATTGTGAGCCTTCTAGCTACTTTAAGGATTTCTTCTGTCTTTTCCTATCTTCCTTCTTTTTTTTTCTTCCTTTCTTTCTACTTAATCACGTGCTTCTTCAAAGTTCACAATGTGGTTTCAGTCCTGAGATCCCTGCTGGATGCCAAGTTTCAAAGTTCTCAAAGAACCTATCTAGGCACACCAAACATTATAAATAACGTTTCCACATTTAAGCTAACTGGATCCTGAGCTAACCTGGTTTATAGCCATCTGGACTTCTTCAGAAAAAGTGACTGTAAGCACTGTAAACAGTTTTGTCTTCACAGAGGACACCAAGAGTTTCCAACTTCATTGCCATCTTCATTTTGCGATCTGGGCTGAAGAGCAAGGTATAGATTTAAAGTAGATGATAATGCAAATAGTATTAATAAAAGAAACCTCAGAGTGATCTGCTTTTCCCTAATAAGGCAGGCTCTATCAGTGTTCCAGAGGCAGCAAGGTGCCAATACAATTAATCAGTCTGTTTTTAGTTCTCTGTAGACAGCAATATTAACAGTTTGTTTCAGTCTGTTTATATGGGTCTGACAGGTCTTCAAGATGCCATATTCACTTTCTTGTGATTAATAGTTACTCACATACTAAGGTGAAGACCAAGCAGAAAAAGAATGTTTTTAGAGCAGGACAGATAACTGGACTCTTTCTCCCAGTCTTTCACTTTTAATTAGGAAACAGTACTAAATTTAGGAATGCTGTCTCACCATACTGTTTAAACTCCTCCTTTTGTTGCAACTTGCCCCTGTGATGAGCCAAAGGAAAATTTAAATCACATATTTTCTCTGTTTACTTTTCAGCTGTGTTCTACAAAGTCATCACATTAATAGTGAACGTCTGCACACTGGGGTACTAGATGAAGGCAGCAAAGCCATTGGGAGCATTTTAAGCAAGGAATAAGTCCTTATGGGAAAAGAACTTTTCCTTCTCATCTCTGCAAACCTCTTAGGGGACTTCTGAGGGAGTAACTGATCACCAAAGTCACCTCAACGGAGACTTCACAAACCAAGAAGGAGCAGGACTCTAAGGTGTGTTTTGTACATTCCTTCAGTGGCTTTTACACTTTTAGCAACTCCTACCAAACTGGAGATGCTTCCCTAGTAAAAAAACCAAACCCTTCTTGGGCTGGGGTCCTTCTCCCCACCACACAGCTTTAATTGGAGACAGTGTGAAGAAACTCTTAGATATGAAAAGGGAGCATCTGGAGCATTGTTTCCCAGTTTCTTCTTCTGCTATTCTGGGTGTTTCATTTCAACATAGGAACATTTTCCCTCTCCTCTCTGCTCCAAGAAAAGAATATGCCCACATTCCTGTGCTAATTTTTGTCCATTCTCTCTTCTATTTCCTTAGCACTTGTCATCTCTCCATTCTGGAGGTAGATTTTGGGTTGTTCCTCCTTTGTCCTGGTTTCTTCATTAACTCTTAGTTTCCTGAGATTCCTTCCTTATTTGAACCTCCTTCTCCTGGCTTTCCCTTTTTTTTCCTCTAGTCAATTGACTGCTATGCTTAGGCCTCCTTTGAACTCTCTTCTTTTACTGTCTCACCCAAGTCCATTCAGTTTCTTGCCTACTTCTGTTTTAATAAGAGAATTCTTTTTTTCAATCTTAATCAGAAAGCATAATTTCCTTTCTGCTACTTTTTCTGAACAACCTTCAAAAATCTTATTTTCCTATTAGTTTTATTGAAGAGGATGGCATAGAAAAACAGCTCTGCAAGAAAACACCATCCTCTAGAATAAAGGAAAACCACCCTAATTTTTAAAATGCTGTAAGCTGCCCTAGCAAATAATAGGAATTATACAAACACATGGTAACCCACAGTGTGTCTGACACAAGAACTCAGCAATGCTCTCCATGAACCGGTTGCTGTATCCTTCTCCTCCTTGTTCTAGGTGGTTCATCAAAGCAATGGCACAGGTTATGTACCAAACAGCAGACCAGCTCTGGCTGAGCAAGAGACCAGCACAAACTCATGCTGGCTCACATGCCAGGGGATTACATCTGGCCTTTGGCAGAGGTCATACCAGAGAGGAGGGCAGAAGTGCTGGAGAGGTGGTTCACTCTGGCCCCTCTCATGCTTTGCTGCACACTGTGAGCTGTTTCTGAGTTCCCAGCAGTGGTTATCTCACTGTGATGCCATGGCAGGGGGCATGAGGTAGCACACCTGAGTGAAAACACTCACAGCCAGAAAGCCTGAGGAGCAGTAAAAGATACTCACCACAATGTGTGACCCCCGGGGGTTACATCTGTCAAGAACAACTTCAGATATTCAGACCCTATAAAACAATTTTCTTTGGCAGGGGATACTCCAGCTGCCCGGGGAGGTCAGACACGAGCACGACACGTGGCTGAGGTTCCTACCTCCTGCGCAGATCTTCGGCCACGGCTGCCCTGCAGCTGAACAAGTAGGCTCGCAGAGACTTCAGCTGCTGTCTCAGGCGCACAACAGTTGCCAGAGGTTCAACATGCTTGTACAGCATGGGATTTTCCTGCTGGATATCAATTAATGGCTCCTCATAAACGTACTCCAGGAACTCTTTGGCTTGCTTTGATACCTAAAAATTAAAGCAGTTTAGTTAGGTTTTTCTCCCAACTCTTTTTAAGCAGATCTCCTCCCCTGTGATCCGTCAGATTCTATGCATCTGAAAACTGACTCTGTTACCAATTACAAATGGAGACAGAGGTGAGAGAGATCCAACTCACTCTGCTGATAGCCAAGTCAAACATCATCAAGCCCTTCAAAACTGAATAGCTACTTACTTACCCAAAGTACAGCGATATCTGCAGTCATATATGCTTTTGCTGCAGAGTAACATAGCTTACTAGATTTTTTTTAAAGTCTAAAATCTGAATAACCAGTTTCCTCCCTGTTAATATTCTTCTGTTTGTTCACTGCTTTCTTTTTGACAAAAAGTAAGTTCTTGTGCTTTTTAAAGTACAGATAAATAAAATTGAATCTTATTGGTATTACTCCCGAAGTTCCATCTGCAACAAGTTTTTCATGCATTTTTCATGATAGTCCCCTGTTTTACCTCCACCTGCAAAAAGCTACTGTAATCTCAATAAATGAATGGGACTCTTCTTCCATTAGAAAACACACTGCTGTTCCTTAAGTGAAAAGGCCAAATTCCCTCCCATTCCTGATTTCTTGATTTTATCACAGCTGGAAAAGAGAGGATTGGATTACATGAAATGAGCTGCAAATCACCTGAAACTGTGCTACAGAAATACTACTGGTTCCACAATTCAATTAGTCCTCCTGGACCTCTAAGTCAATGTTTACACTGAGACAAGGGAGGGATGAGTTAGGCTAACAAAAGTAGAAGGGGCATACACACCACAGCCTCTTGAGATTTAGGAAGTTATTTCCCTTCTGGTGCTGTAGGTAAGAACATTACACATCCTTATAAATAGCACCACTTCCAAAACCAGCATGAGTAACTAGCTACTGAAAGGGGAAGCTAGCCCCAGAGGTAACCTTTTCACAACATATAATAAAAATCTAAGAAATAATGCCAAGGCCAGCCTTCCCACCAGTAACTACACAGATAACAAGATGTGCAATTTTAAATACAGGAGACCATAACTCCACAGGTTTTCCAGGCCCTGAAGCTGTATTAAATATCCCACCTATTTATATTACCCCACTAATTTCTTTTTTCTTTTTAAATATCATGTATGTACAAGGAACTGTCCCATCTGAGTGGAATCAGAGGTAACAGAGCAACACAAGCACCTCAGATTTTGTAGAACAAAATTCTATAAACTCCAAACTTACCAAGTTTTTTAACACTAGCAATGTTGATATTTTATTATGCTTACTGTAGTAAAAAAAACCTGCAGTTAAACAACCTGCTTTTACAATCATTAACCATCTGACTGCAATATCTCAGCAATCCCCTGACAACTTCTGTATCTATAGTAACTATTAGTCCTCTTCCACCAATGAGCAAATTAAGGCACGTATTCCATGATTCCCTGGGAGGTGTGTGAATGCTTGGCACAGTGACCAGCTCCTCCCACCAGGAGGACCAGGTGCTCAGTGCTGTCTTTGTCTGTCTCCTTGCTTTAAGCCTCTTTAGAAGTGATGGGCTCCTCACCCACCTGCTCTGCTGTCTTGGGAACTGGAGGGTGGTTCCTGTCTGAATACTGCACTCACACCTGTGCACACCTGCACCCTGTGCTGGGCATCTCTCCTGAGGCATTAAGAGCACAGAAACACAGAGATGCCACAATTGAGGTCCCCTGAGTGACTCTGCCATAGGTGTGCACTATGGTGACCAAGTATTGCTGTGGGGCACTGGTGCTGCATGGTCTGAATGCAGCCTTTGAGGAGAGAGGAGCAAAGCAAACCTTTCCCTCTCCTTGCCAATACCACAGGAAACAGACTAGAGTATATTGTTTATGCTGCAAGTTTAGATAAAACCCAGTTAATTTTCTTGGCAGTATTACTGATAGTTTGATACGAGGTCTTTACCTGACCACCCACTAGCCCCGTATGAGGTCTACCTATACTCCCATGTGCTAGCAAGATTAGTCCTTGGTAAAAGCATCCAAAGAAAGAACTTTTAAATATTCCTAACTTCTAGGCATGGGAGGGCTTTTTGTCTCCACGCATGGGAGCTTTGCAACTTTGAAGAATCTTACGTTTCACAGCACAAGACTATCATTTTCCTGATGGCAGGCTCAGGCCACCTTTTAATAATCTCCCCATCTGACAAATTTTCTTCAAGAGACCTGCTTTTCCTCTAATAGGGCATTTACTGGTTATTTTTTCCTTTTCAAATAGCACATAATAATAATATTCGCAGACACAAAACATCAAACAACCTCTCCTAACAGTGGCTGCTAGGTCTGAAGCTCTTACATGGTCTGGATTCCTTATGAGTTTGTTATTCCTCCAGCACATACTGCCTGAGATGGCAAAACAACACTGTACTGTGTTGGCTGGTATAATGCTTTGAGGCATGTAATCAGTGCCCCTGTCTAGAAACCAAGCACCAAGGGAGCAGCAAATAGCAGATTACAAAACTTTTAGAAAAGCTCTTGTGTGGCAAGTGAACAACTGCAGAATTTTCTCATTATGTTACTTTCATCTGTCTGGTTCAATCAAGTGCTACAGCAATGCCCTTCCAGTGTCCTGAAAATGTTCATGCCAAGACACAGGACATACCGGGCCTCACAAATACTGCATTTTGGCAAGCCAGTTTGCTATGGGCATTTCCACAATTTAGCAACCATCACCAAGCAGTGCCAATCCTTAGTGCCTGGTGGCCATGAAACAGGTACTCCTCAAGGGCCCAATAACTGCAAGGATTAGGGCTAAAAGAGAGTTTGTTGTGTGCTGCCTCTCCCTGTCTCTTGGACAGCCAGATAAGCAATGATGGAAAAGATGCCACCCAGAAGGAGGAGCACCTTAGGCCTGGCCAATGAAACTGTGATGAAAACATGTCTTGTTGAGAGAGTGTGGCTCATTTTGACAAGAGGGACAAAGACAGCAGTATTAGCAGTCAACACCTGCAGCCTTTGAGCTGTTGTGTTTCTATCAGCAATTCAGTTCCCTTGCCAGCAATCCAACCCATCTTCAGGGAGATTACCTTGTATTTGGAAGTGTCCCAGTTATGAACCAGCCGTGCAGGGATAAGGAAGTTGTCATCCACATGGCAGGTGCTGCAGTAATACCATCCACTGTAGCTGCACACCTTGGCTTTCCCATTGGACAAACCTATGGAGCGCTGACAGCCTGGAGAACAGAGAGGAGGAAAAGTCTGGGTTTGTACGTCAAGCCAGAGATACACACCCAGGATGGAGTCAGAAAAGTATTCCTCCATCTGAGACCCTTTTAATATTTTATTTATTTTACCCAAGAGACATTTCTCATTCCATAAAAAATAGAAATAAATCTTAGTATTCTTGGACTAGTGCTGAAAAAGCACATGCTAACCTGGGCATCTGTGACAAAGAGTTCAGACAGCAGTCAAAAGATGCTTAGCACTTCTCAAGAAACAAAGGCAGAAGACTTGCTTGTTTCCAGCAGGGCTCTTTTTTTCCTTACAATTGCATTACTCTGTGTCTTACAAGGTCTGCCTAATACTTTTTTCACACCTAGATCCCTTTCCTCTTCCCATACCCTCTTGTGTGAAGTCTCTGGGTTAAAACAATGTATTCAAAAGCTGCTGCTTTAGTTGGAAAGAACTAATGCAGAGTTCTCCTTCACCTGACCTGTTTTCACGAAACACATAAAAACTGAAATGCAAATGTACTTGACACTTCTTTCTTCCAATAGTGACTAAAATGAGCCAAAAGGTTCATATAATATTAGAGTGGATGGCTGAAGACAGAGCACAGTCACATTAAACAACCTGCTCAGGAACTGAGGCTAAAAATGTTTGGGTAAGATACATCAAGATGCCTTTGGTTGTTAACAACACCTCTAGACACAGCACACATGACAGTATTTCTGCTTTTCCTTCAAATGCCAGTGTCCCCATATGACATTTATAGATTCAGCCACAGCACCAGAGCTCCACTCTGGCATGTGCTGTATGCTCAGATGGTCTCTACTGCAGCTGGTTAGAAATGCTGAGTAGCAGAACCCTCGTACATCAGTTTTACTGCAAAAGCATTGGTTAAACAGAGGTTTTCAGGTAGAAGTCAACTGACCGATTGCTTTTCTCAATAGAACTAATTTCATTTAGTGTAATTATCTGACTTCTCCAGCTGAAGGCATCTTTTCCCCCCAGCAGAAGTTACACTGATTTGAGAAAAGATTGCAGGTCAGCTACTCTAGGCATAAATTGAGCTCCTCCTCCCCCACATCAACTGATGTCACCATGTCCCCCTCTGCTCTAACAAAAATGATTAGAAAACCTAACCAACACAATTAGCTCACTTCCTCCTCTTTCACACTCCAGAGCCACTTGGCCACTGATTCTCTGCAATATGCACTACCAAGTGAATCTGTATGGGACATGTCCTGCTTCCATCTCTCTCTTCCCCTGCCGTTTTTTGTTGTGTTTTTTTTTGAAGAAAGGACATGCAGTTGATTGAAAAAACAAATATGTAAACAGGTCAGTTGATAAAAGAAATAATTATGTTCATGTCTTCTCCTTTACCATTTGTAAGACTGAAGTGTAAGTATTAACACGTATCTCAAGCAATATAACTTAACACAGTGCAAAAATGCAATCTCAGCTAATAATCAAACAGAAACCCCAAATATTATGACAGTAAACTATTATCATTGTAGAAATAATTTTGTATGGTAAATATAAGCAGTGCTTTTTGCAAAGCTGTATATCTGAGGAAGAAAAAAAAAAACAGGTATCCTTTTTATAAGGGTAAAATAAATTCAAGTAATTCAGCAGTATGCTGCAAAAAAAAAACTTATGACTGTGGCTTGGGATCACAACTTGGAAACCAACAACTTCATCTTTCCCTCAGTGCAAAGCATGTATTTTCCTGTCTTTTCTCTCATGTTNGGTAAATATAAGCAGTGCTTTTTGCAAAGCAGTATATCTGAGAAAGAAAAAAAAACAGGTATCCTTTTTATAAGGGTAAAATAAATTCAAGTAATTCAGCAGTATGCTGCAAAAAAAAAACTTATGACTGTGGCTTGGGATCACAACTTGGAAACCAACAACTTCATCTTTCCCTCAGTGCAAAGCATGTATTTTCCTGTCTTTTCTCTCATGTTCTTTTCTTAATAAAAGCAGTCTCCTCAGTGGTCACTTGGGGGTTTCCATGCAGTTCTGCTCCACTATGCTGTTATGGACAGAGTCAGCTGGCACAGCTGGTAGCCATCCCTGTATCAGTGCTATGTAGTATATACAGACTTTTTTTTCCCCCCTAGTTTTTTTACGTGCATTCATACATAAAAGCGAAGGTTTAGAGCAACTGATGAGACATGAAATACCAGTCCTGTTTGTCTGACATGACATTCATCTGACTAGCAGCCCTGGAAGATGCTTGCAGAAGGTACTCACACTGTTGCAAAGGAGCCCCTGATTTTTATAGCACAACAGAGGTAAATCTTTCCCCTCTGTAAAAGACATAGAGAAGTATGCCCACTCCTATCCTCATGGAGCAAGATGGAGAAATCTAAGAAAAGGGCATTCCTGTTTCCCAAACCAAATGGGAACAAGACATCAGAAAGCATGTTTGTGCTAGCCATACCTCTGCACAACATGTTCTTCTGCCACCCATGCTAAAAGAACTGAAAGGTCTGTACTATTCTCCTTACTAGCTGCCTCTGAATTTCCCATCACTGAAAAACACTGAAGCATCTGTCTGTACACAGCTCCAACCTGAGCCTTCATTACATACAGCCATTAACTCGCCTTGGATGAAAAAGACTACCAAATGCCACGTATTTTCTAGCTCAGTGTGTTTGGACCAGCTGACAAAGTACTAGTGGTAAAGCTGTGTGTGAATGCAAATACTCTCCCAACTCAATGTCACTGAAACCTTATAAACATTCCCCACTAGCCAACACTCACTTGTCTGGGGACAGGACACACTGACTTCACTTAACTAGCACTGTGCATCCCCTCCACTTCACTGGCTGCTACTTTGTCACAATGCCCTAACTCCTACCTGTTAGACTGAAGGCAAGAATAAGCTAAAGTCCAATTAGAACTGCCAAAATTCTAAATTAAAACATTTGCAGTTGAGAACTCACCACTTTAAGGCCTAATTTCTTGCAGCCTCCTATAGCCAGAAACTCATTCCAGTCCATGGAGAGAGTTTTCTCAAGAGAGGAGTGACAAAGCACAGAAATGCTGGGGGCTTCTCTCCTCTTCCCTATGTCCAGCCCACAGGAACTGAAGTTCTCTGGGGTGAGGAGAGTCTCAGCAAGCAATCTTGGATGGCCTCCATCTTCAGGAAGGGTGGTTTTACGAAGAGGAGGAACTGGAAGAAACTCCTACCCAAGCAGCATGCATTGCTTTCTCCCTTGTTACAACCCTTTCCTGAGCCCACATTTGTTTCCTTGTTCCTCTTTACACCTAGTATTTTTCATTCCTCTTCATATCCTCAAGAAAACGTGTTCTGCAAAGCTACATACCAGTTGTGTAGTTGGGGTTTGTTGGATGATAATGTGGCGCTGGCATCCACCTTACATTTTCCCCTACTTCACAAGCTTTGCTGTTTGAAAATCACCATCTTTTCCATTCCTCTCTGTTGTGATTCATAATGATGGCTATTTCTACAACCCTTTCAAATCAAGTTATCAAAGCACTGATTTTCTTTGATGTTATGCAGTTCAAAGTGATGTAGTGTGACAAACATATTTCCATGGCATAGACCACTTATGCTACTTTGTTTTTTTAAGATGGAAAAAAATAGATCAAGAATGACAGAGAAAGAAGAGGAAGAAGGAATAGCCACTGGCTTAATGGACTTGGAAATCCTGCACCTGGGCATTCAGGTACATAAACTTGCCATGATATTTATCAGAAGCAAAGTACTGATTCCTGGCTTTAAACTCTTGAACGCCTCTCCCAGCAGGACAATCAGACGTAACTGACCACCTCAGAGATCAGTAACACAATTCAAAAAATAGTTTAGGGTTTGGGAAGGGACCATGTTTGCAGAGAAAACACTTACTTGCCTGTATAACTAGATAAAACATCTTGCACAGGATGGGAGGAAAAAGCAGCACAGCTTTCACCAAACCTCTCTCACCTATTCCTAATGCTCACACAGAATATTACCTATATAACATCTGAACAAAGGTCTGGCAAACCCGGAGCCTAATGCAAAGAGAATACCACAGTATTTGCTAGCACCTAAAATCATCCTTCCCTAAAGAATGTTATAGAGCAAGCTACAGAGGGAAGAAGTGTAGCTGTAAGGTATACTGTTAGCAAAGAGAGGGAAGGAATCATCCCAAACCTTTCATCACGGAAAATACAACAAAACAGCCTTGGAATCAAGGAAAGAAAATAGGGGTTAGAAAAAATAGCAGCAAGAAAGTGCTGCTGGGCACAGATGAATCTCTCTCAACAACATGTCTGTGAGCAGAGCAGGAGTATCAACATCAAGAGACTCATGTCCAAGTGCAAAGACTTCAGGAAGAAAGTAGTACAGAAGGTGAGGTTAAAAAGTTGTAACAAAACTCTCTCCTTGACTTAAGGTGATGCTCTAGTATGGAGGAGGAATCCAAGACATCTGAACACAATTCCTCTACTGTGAAGCACAGAAAACACCACTTGCAGGTTGCTGCATACTCTTGTGGTGAAGGAAGACAAGCACAACTACCCTTTTTATCCACATACCTTTCTCTTTAATCTCTAGCAAGAAAAGACTCCACAGTGGTAGGTAGCTCCACAGTGAAACAGAGAAAGTGGAAGACCAAATTAGAATCAAGTACACAACTGTTTTCCTTATTCAAAAAGTTCCTTGCTCAGTAGCAGGAAAAAGCAAGTCCCTTGTGATTGTGTGCCATAATTAAATCTGTGACAGATTAGCTTAGAAGCTGATTCATTTAGAAACAACATACAATACAAAGAAAAGAAAATGATCCACAGACTTCAAAAGGCTTTCAGCTTGATAAAGGCATAAAGCAGAAGGAGCACAGCAACAAATTTTCAGTGTTAGATCAGACATACAACATTGCTCTATCACCTCAGTACAAACAGAAATAAGGTGAGAATTACTTCAGTTGCTTACCTTTATTCCTGTGCACCTATTCCAGTTCACTCCAGCATGGGAAAACTCAAATTCCCAAGGAAGACACATTAACAATCAAGCTTAGTTCTCTCTTATGCCTGCCCAGGTCTGAATTTGCATTACACTTTGTCCTTTTCCCACCATTACTTTCCAGAGCAATTTTATTTCAAAGAAGTAATTAAAAACTTACAAACTTCCAAGCAAAGTCTGACACTACTCACCTTGCCTACATTTTTTGTGAGCTTCTTATGAACTTTCAAAAAACACAACAAAACCTTAACAGATTAAAATAAAACAAAGTTCTGTGTTGAAACCATGTGGGTTTGACCCTATCAAGTTATAATTAACTAAGTAACATAATAAATCCTTATCATGTCAGCAATGTACACATCCCACTTTAATTATAAACTAGATCAGCTTCTCCAGAAATAAGGAAGGGTTCACACATCCCCAGCTGACTCCAAAGGATGGCCCATCTGTTCCAAGACAATGGAAACCTCGACTATCAGCTATAGCTCAGGACTAAGCACTAAAATAACAGATTTTCCATCTTTCTTAGCACCAGTTGAAGGTACAATGCCTAGGCCTGTCTTTCCTGTCTCACACATTCCAGCTCAGGTGACTTAGCCTATCAGTGTAGGCTTAGTGGCTCTGGGCTGGGGAGACTGGACACTCCAGACGGTGACCCAGCCCTCCCTACTGGAGATGTCTCACAGGCACCCAGCTTCAGAGCAGCTCTCCAAAGCACATGAGATGAACTATTCCCTAGGCACTCAGGCTTTCTTCCAAGCAGCAAAGATTGGATTGGTGTAGCCATCCAATATTTAGATGGCTGGGGGTAGGTGAAGTGAATAACACCTTTGCATCAGTCATGCTGAATGCACAGAGCTGTGACTTTCTCTAAGAAGATGAACAGCCAAGAAAATAAAACCCATGTTGGAAACAAGTCAGGTGATAGCACATATGGGTGCATACACAACATTCTGCATGCCTGTATTGTACATGTCCTTTGTAGAAGACAGCATACAGGCATGCTGCAGCTTACACAGCTAAACTCTGCCTTCCCAGTAAAACTAACAGTAAGCCTGCAAATGTAACACCAAAACTTAAAAGTCAAAGTGTAAGCTTGCATTTCATATATATAAGTCAAGAATAACATTTCATTAATAAATGAGAACCAAAAATCCTAGCTGTGTCAAACGACAAGCAACAAAACTATACATTTGGAAACTAGTTTTTTATGTGCTTGGATTTCCCCATTTGAGTTTCATCACAAGATAGGTTCTTTTACCTTTAGTGTCAAATTCTAAGAGGTGGCAAAGTTATAATCTTCCCAGAGAATATGCTCTGAGGAAATTACAAACAGCTTTGAAGACATGCTTTACACATAAGCTGCAGCCCTTTTAACACATGGCCAGCTTGCATTCTCCTACTGCACATTTCCAAATCCTTCCCGTCCGTTCCCAGGACAACAGTGCTGAGGAATAACACCATACACCTCAAACTAATCTGGTGTTCTTTTCCCTCATGCCCTTACAGGATTATTCTCTGCATTATCTGGTGCTTTGCTGAGAATTTCAAGTGCTGCCTGACAGAAGGAAATGGGATCTACCATGGAATGACTTATTGTTAGATTCAGCAATTCCCCAGTTCTTTAGTCAGGAACGGGAACTGAACACACTCTCCAGGCCAGCTCTTGAAGTCTGCCTGCCAGCTACAAGTAAGGAGATAATGTAAGCACAATTAATAATGGCATTCCCATTCGTACAGTGGATTACATTCATGCTTGGTTCCATAATACTGAGAAGGCAGACCAGAGAACAGAGCAAAGAGCAGGCCAGCCATTTGTGTGATCAGAACAAACACTCGTGCCAGCACTCTCAGCCAGGTCATTTAGCAAAATGAGTCTCTACTTAACCCAGTTTTCATTTCTGCTCTGCAGTTAGTTCTGCTCTGCACTTACCCCTGCACTGCTCACTCACTGACTTACACTGAAGGCTACCTGGTTTGCCAAGTTTCATTTATTTGATACAGCATTAACATCCCGAGAAATAACCAGCTCTGTTTCTGTTTGAATACACAACTGGTTTTGTGTCTCCTTTTAACACAAGAACAACTGTGTGGTAAGTGTGGTTACATATTTTTGCCAATGCTATTTGGCCAAATTTCTTCTTGGTTGCACATCACTCCCACAGCCCTGCCTTGGGCATATGAACTATCCAGATTTATGCAGCACAGGTACATATCAGAGACTACAGACGTTGCAGAAGGCCAGACTGAGAGCCTAAACCCTTCCTGCCAGTTGGCCTCTGGTTTGTTCTGTAATTCCTTTGACATTGCCCCTGATTTGATCCACATGTAACATTTTTGCATTAATACACTGCTTTGGCCTGTGACAGAAGAGGGGGAGCCTTGCCAACACACACAAATTCCCTAGTTTTGCAGCAGTGGACCCAAAAGCAGCCATTTTCCTTCAGTATTTGTCCCTCAAGGCTGCACATCTGCAGGGACACTCTGATGCCAAGCAAATGCACAGTGCACATGACAGGATTTTTTCCAGAGCAGTATTAGGAGGGACTCCTGTGATGCTGGCTTCTGTGACACCTCTGAGATTCACACATTTTTGCTACCTCTCCTCCTCTGTCAAATTTTGTTAGAACAGTCAAGTAGATACAAATTTTAGGGGGCAAGAGTAAAAGTGAGCAAATAGCACTGGAAGAAAAGCTTTGCTTTCTTAGGAAACTAAATTAACAGTCCTGGCCCAAACCAACTCAGGAACCTGGTATAAACTGCAACTGCAGAAAAGTGTTGTGTAAATGCCTGTGCCTTTCTGGGAAGGCCTTTAGTAGCAAAAGCTGGCTTGACTGCTTTAAAAGATGCTAGCCCAACAAATAAAGCTGTCTCTTGCACACAATTCATGAAGAACCTCTGGGTTCTCCAGAGAACTGTGGAGGTGGTGTGTAAGTGTTGGAGTTTTCAGGTTGGAAAAATACTTCCTTTTGTCTAGATGTAGGTTTTAGCCATCACAACAAAGGTGAGACTTGGACATTTAGACTCCCTGGTTTGGGCATTCTTTTCTTTGAACTCTATGCCAAAAGATCCCTCAAGACAAGTTCATACAATAAGTGGACCAAAAAAATCCCCAGGCAACCAACAGCTCTTTGGGGGCAGTGGAACTCATACCTAGGACCCAAAAGCCAGGAAGAAACAAGGCATAGCCAAGAACTAACAGCCTATGCTTACAGCAGAGATACGTTCACATCCAGCAGAGCTGAGCTCCCAACAGTACAATAAATTGGCACAAGAACCTGCTGAAAACCTGCAGAGTTGTTGACAGGGGCAGATGAGAGCAAGGGGTCACCTCTCCCCACACAGGCAGCAAAGGTTCCCTTCAAGGCTGCCAGGAGGAACATGCAGATTCATCAGCCAAGACAGTTGTATCAGCAGCTCCTCTTGCAGGGCTGAGACAAAGTCACTTAAACACCAGTCGATTGCAAAGTGCACATCAGGGCACAGAACAGGCACTGAACTGAACAGGTACTTATCTAAACTGCACTTCCAGGCAGCAGCAGGCCAACTCCAAAACGAATCCCATGAAGGAGAAAATCTCACTCTGTGAAGGTGCCAGCCAAATCCCAGGAGGGTGAAGGACCCAACTCCTACCAGACAAAGCTGATAGTTTTCACTGTCACTGCCCCTAGTCAAGCCATCCTAAAACTGCACTGAAGAGCTTGCCTTATCAATGAAGATTAAATGACCTCTGTGATCATAACTGACCACTGATAAACAGGTTTAATCAACTCAAGCATGTGGTATCTCCCCATCATTTTCTGAAACGAGCTGTCATATGGCAAGGCACCATGGCCCAGCAACCTCACGTTTTGAAACATGTAGGTCCACTGCAAATAAAGTGTTCTCTGCTACACAAATTCCAGTCGCCCTTGTTTGGAAACACTCCCCCCACTCCTCCCAACAAGTCAGTGACCTTCTTTAAACATGGTGTATTTTCCAAATACTAACTAAGACCATGTTTTTTTCTGCTCAGCTGCTTTGGAAATACCACTCCTAGCAGTGGAAGTTTTACTTTTAAATTAAGAGAAAAAGGGCCTGAAAGTCACATACAAGACTAGAAGACCAAAGCCTAAAGTGAAGATAGTTAAACAATAAAAGCTTTACAGTGCAAAACATTCCTATGGGACTTTACAGCGTCTCAAATACAGGGAAGGTAAAAAGCTGCTAAAGCCTTGGAAGAAAGAGATCAATTGAAATGAAACCAAGCACAAAACAAATACAGCACTTAGAAAAAGCACAATCCTAAAAGCCCTGGACAGGTGAGAACAATGGTTATTCAGGACTAAAATGTGACAAGAGTGCTGAAAACCTTCCAAAGGACCTTATGGTATTTTATTATTGGGCTGCATTTTCTAGGGTTTATCCTCTAGCACTTTTATTTCAGTGACATGCTACAAATAAGTGTTGGCTGTAATGACAGATCACTAAGCATTTGCTAAATTCAAGGATGCTGCTCAACTATCTGTATTTGAGAAGTTTCAACTATAAGGCTTTTTGAGAAGTCCAAGTTGACATTGCACCTGACTATTTTGTTTTGTTTTTAAATCACATTTTCTGGCTCGCAAGTTATTAGGAAATACTTTCTTTTCATTGAGGGGGAAAAAAATGAATTTTACTTTTACTGCAATAGGGACTGATTCCAGAACAACAGGCTGAGCTAGAGCAGAGGTTGCATGAGCTGGGCATGTTGCGCTGGGCTGTCCCCCAGCTACACACATGATCACAGCACTAGGTGCAGAATGATTCCTTGAAAGACAACAGCTCTCCACCTGCTGCTTCATTTGACAGGGCTGCAAACGCAGGAAATAGCACATTTACTAACCTTGGCTTCTCTGCATCTAGTGTTCAGCTCAGCCAGCCAAGTCACTGCAGCCCCAACCGCAGTATTTATCCTTTTGACAAGTGAGGAGACATGGAGAAAGCAGGGAGGAAAAGACAGAAGGCACCCCAGAAGAGGAGCAAGGAAAGCCACATAGACAAATGAAAGGGTGCAGAGCACATTTTCCAAAGGCAGAAATTCCCACATCCATTAGGAGTTGTAACAAGAGTTCCTGGCAGACACAACTGACTTCTCTGGAAAAAATGTTTGTTTTAATAAACGACATGGGGAAAGACAATAAAAGGTGAAACAGAAGAGAGAAATCAAAAGAACAGAAGCTATGCAAAAACAAGAGGCAACGGCAAAGGTCATTTGTCCTCCCCATCTATGGAAAAGTGATGCCACATGACAAAGAAATAACGATAGTGAAGGGCACCTGGGAATATTTGCTCCTTACAGACCTCCAGGAGAACTGCCTACCTTTCCCTAGAAGCCTTTCTCTAAGCCAAAGATATAAATAATGGGCACAAAAGTAAAAGCATTTATAAACCCCCTGCCTCTCCACTGCTAATCAGTGGCCTGTTCATTCATTTTTTCACTTCACAACAAATAATGCCCTGCCCTCTGCATGTGGAGAAAAGCTTTTGTATCTGCTGATCAAGCAAAAGACAACTTTTTTCAAACTGCCCTCCTGACTCCAGTGTATCAAGAGTTTGTCCTCCCTGCCCCATGACTACATCTGACACCACCGCCCTGGCTTGTATCACGAGTTGAAAAGTGCTAGTCAGACTCCAAGATAAACCTGTCAAAAGCAAGGCACGGACATTCACATTCTTCCCTACCTGCGTGTGAATATCAGCTGTTTGTCTGGGAGCAATTCCTTGAAAAGCTTTTACTGAGGGGGAAAAAGAAAGAGGGATGCAGAGAGCATTTCAAACAGAAAAAAAAAAAACAAAAACCAAAACCGGGGGGTGGGAACCCCACAAAGACTGCAAAGAGAAAATAAATTTTAAAAAGCCTGTCCCCATCAGGTCCTCCCAGCAACCTTCTTTATCAGAGGTTCATTGTCAATCAATTAGCCAAGGCAGCAGGGGTCTGTAGGAAGGGGGGTAGCTCGAGAGACAATGGTCTGCCCTGTTGTATTACTATTTAATCACTTTTCCTAAATAAATAAAGCAGCCCTGAGGTGCTGTCATGTCAAGGGAATTTATAACAAAAAAACCCTTCATTTTTCATTGGTCATTACTTTTCCTTCCCTCCCACCCCTGCAGGACTAGAGAGGGTTATTACTGTAGCCTTAAGTTCCATCTTTGTGTTGCTTGCCTTTGATTCCCACTCGGACCTTGCCACTTTCTGGCACTAATTTGTCAGGCTGAACAAAGGAGGGATTTGTACCTCCTGTAAGGTCTCAATTAGGAAAGGCTTCTGCTGTATTATGTGCCATTGGGACAGGACACAAAGACGGTAATTACAGGAATTTGCACTAAATGGCTGAAGAATTCACAGCAAAACTTTTCTTCCTCCCCCCTCCTCATCCTTCTCCAAGCTCACCCCTCCCAGCAGCCCTGGGGAAAAGCGCTCTCAATGCCTGCACGCTGTAATTACCAACAGCAGGCCCCTCAGGTTAAACAGCAGCCCAAGCCCAGAACGGCACAGCTGCCCGCAGGGAGCAAGGAACAAGGACAGAGGCTCAGTCCCGGTGCCTCCTCAGCACAAACTTCTCTGAGCCAAACAACTTTCCCCAGTTATAACTAAAATTATTTATTTCTTTGCCCCATGGTAACAGCTCCAAGTTCCAGCCGGCTCTAAAGGTCCCAGGAAGTGGAAAAGCATCTGCTCCTACAGTAAGTGCTGTGAATCCCCATCCTTGGGCACAGAGAATCCCAGTGACTGGCTTCCCACAGACCCTCTACAACTCACATTTCTCTGCACAAGAACATTTGTTCAGTTTGGCAGACTAAAAGGAGACCACATGAGTATTGGGAATGCCTCAGATGTATCAGGAAAACCCTGGTCATAGCCCCTTATTTTTGTGGGGGATACACAAGGGAGTACAGATTAATCATCCCACGTTTGGGAGAGGGAACCCACCATTTCCCAGAGAAAAGCCTGCTCCCATACTATATAAAGCAAGACTAAAACCTGTTGCACATTGAAGACATATATTTTGTTGTCATCCCAGGGCCTAACCCTGTTTTAGAGGAGATCATTGAAAATATTCACTTGAAACTCTCCTGAACCTCAGTCAGAGAATGAAGCAAAATAAAACAAATTACATCAGGTCATACAAATGCGGCCAAGAACAGAGCTGAATTCAGGCAGAAGCCCAAATACTGTGACCAAATCATTAGCTGCAATGATGCTGACCTTCATGATGCTCCAGCTGCCAGCTGGATGCCATGCACGGTGGAGAGATGAGCAGGAACATGACCTGCAGGTGGCAAATCCAGCTTGCACCCACAGTCAATTTTGAGGGCAGTCCAGTACTTCCAGGGCCCAGGTCTCTCCTGGGAGGGATTCAGGCCAGCCAGCAGGTCCTGGGCCCACACAGATACTCCCCAGAGTCATGTGTGGTTCCAGAGCAACATGAGAAGCCCACCCCAAAGCAGCACGGGGAGGAGCCAGGACCATCACAGCTCCCATAACACAAGAGAAAAACTCTCTGAAACAGCTGTTTCTGATTACACTGATGATTTCTAAGCGAGTGTAACTAAAGCAAGTCAGAGACTGTAGTTCAGGGATAAGGTGCCCAAATTTGCTCCACACAGGTGCCCTTGCTAAAGTAAAATGACAATGAACTGCATTCACACAGGTCCTCTCTATTTTCACTTCATTCCCAAACTGGATAAAATCTTGATCTTGCCTAGGACTAGATTCAGACAACAAATGAATTCAAACCCCTTTGATTCTGGACCACCTTTACAGTGTCCTGAATCAAGAAAGCAGCTCAGCCCCCCTGCAGGGCAGTCCTGGCCCATGTAGTGCTGTATCTAATGTTTCAGCACTGTTCATCAACAGCAGATGAACCTCTGAACATCCCATAGGTTTTTCTCCACATTTTACAGAGAGAAAGGCTAACTACAGCCACGGCGAGAGGCAGGGAACAGCCGTGCTGCTAAAACACACACATGCTCTTTGGAGTGATTTTCTTTTCCTGCAGAATGGGTGTAGGTGCAGGTGCTGCAGCCCGGTTGCTCACCTGCACACTTGAAGCTCTGCACTGTGAGCCCTCTCTCTAGGGACAGGGTGGTCAGGATGCTCAGGAAGCTGGTGGTCACGGACTGCCGCTTGGTCTTTCTCAGATCACTTCCAAAGGGCCGATCTCCAGGTTTGTTCCTGAGCGTGACCTGTGGGTTTTGGGTCAAACTTCGAGTAGCATTGGCTGCTGCTTTCAGTGCCTCCATCCACTCCTGGGCCCTCTGACAGGTCTCTGCGCGCAGGCGCAGCACATCTTGGGGAAAAATGACCTGAAAGCAAGAGTCACAGCCATCCTGAGTATCTGTCTGGACCGACAGGCACACATCCACGTTGTAGCTCAGCAGGGGATCTTCATCAAGCCTACCAGGCTGGAATGCCATCAGATAGGACCTGTTCAAGACAAAAGTAAATGCCTTCCAGTTATTCTGGACAGTTAACCTGTAAAGAGTCCCTGATTTGAGAATATTTTGGTACTCTTTAGTGTTTTCAGTCAAATTCATGGATAGGAAGAGATCCATAGGCTTCTCTAATAATCCATTGGTTTGAGAAAGGTCACTGTTATTTTCAAGCTTTGGCACATTCTCCAGTTTCTCCTGCTGTCTTGTAAAAGCAGGCACAGAAGCACGCACCGCTTCCCAAAGTTTCTGTCCCCAGTCCAAAGTCTCCCACGAGGACTCTGCCTTCAGCTGTAGCTGAGAGCTGTCTGACAGGACAGTGTCCACCACCTTGGTTTCAATGCCACCAGTAACAGAGACCCTTTGAAAACGCATGAGTGGATACACAGTGGGAAGAGTCTGGTTGCCACTGCTGTCCAAGCAATACAGGTACAGTTTGTACTGGGAGAGCTCAGCATAACAGGTTTGCCAGTAGCTGTCATTGTCTCTTCTAACTTCTAAGTATCCCTTCTTCAGAAGATTTGGGAACACTGTCTTGTGTTCTGGAGGAAACAAAATGAGAATATTATGATTAATTTTTTTTTTTAATTGTCTCAAATTACTGCATCATTGTGGCTTCTACATCTCTCCTACCCATACACAGCATATCTGAGGGTAGGATCACAGAGAGTCTTCATCTAATAGGTTATAATTATCAAAGACAAGCACTAACTCTACATTTGAGTCACCAAGGACACAGCACTTTTTTACCCAGAAGTAAAAAAACTTTAGTACCCAGAGGTACCAAAACACTTTACAAAAAGGGAACAAAGAAACAGAGGGGCAGAAAACCAAAGCAATTTTCCTGAGACATCCAGGACAACAGTGACAGAGCAACAAAACACTGCAAGTCTCCCAGAACCTAGTCCAGAAGTGGATAGTACTATCAAGTAATCTATTGCCAGCTAAAATAGATTTTGGCAGTGAGAAACACGTACAAATTAAAGCACCTTACCCTCTCTTTCCTATTCCTTCCCAAGCTCAACTTCATGTTTTCACACACACCACCTCTCCCTCCCCCATCCTAAGCAGCTCGGAGGAAAAGGGAATAGTGGTATCTGGTCAGTCCCTCTCTCCTGCTCCTTCCTTTTCACACCTTTCACCTGCTTCAGCATGGTCCCCTCCAGGGGCTGCAGTCCTTCAGGTTAAACATGCCCCTGCATGAGCTCTCCATGGCCATAGCTCCTTCAGGAGCTCTCCACATTGCAGCACGGGATCTCACATGGAGCTGCAGGGAGATCCTCTTCCTCCACCACGTTCTCCCGAAGGGCTGCAGCACTTTCTCATCCTCTGACCCTCAGCTACTCTCGACACAGCTGTGCTTTATCAGAGAAGTGCTCTGCCAAAGAGGCCCCACCTGTGGCTGATGGGCAGAGCCGTGTCCATTGGAGGGGCTGCTGGAACAGCCCTGCTGCCAGCACCTGGCTCCAGCACCTGGACTGACCCGGGGAATGCAGAACTGTGCCCAACACAGCAGTTTCTTACCACATTTCAGCACCACCTGGGACCAGGACATTTTGTGCAGCTCTGTTTACTCCAGAGTTTTGCTGATTTATGAGAATCAGGCTCAGGAGTAGCAGACGTGACCAAAAATGAAAAGTAAGAGGCTGCCCAGAGAGATTCAAACACATACACCTGAGTGTCTCAGCATTTCATGTGCTTCAGAGCAGACCTTTTCACAAACCCCAGCCCAAGGCAAAGTCGAGGGGAATTTTCTTCATCCACAGAAAACCAGCCATACACGAGTCACTCCAGGCACTAAAGTGATGCAAATTTAAAAGGAATTATCTAAAGCATTTCTGAGTTTAAAAAAAGGTTTCCTTGCAAAGTTTGTTCCAACCTGATTTGCACCACTTCAGCCACCACAGGCAAGCATCATATTTTCACCTTGGTCTAGGCATGTGACTCCATGCAACTTTTGTTGGTCCCTGCATAAATCCAAAGGCATTCACTGTTACACTGTAATACCAACTGCAACACTTGGCACCCCAAAACAACCCAGGCCTGCGGAACAAACTCTCACTCCCATCTGAGTTCTACTTCACCTTTCCAGTAAGGGTACCTGTGATGGGTCTTGACTTACAAACAGGGTCTGAATTAGCAGACACAAGTAAAGGTTTCTGCCTCCAACCGTCCATCTCCCTTGGAGTCTGCTATTCCTGGCACAAGGGCAAGGTACCCACCTGGAAACAGCTCCTCATCCACTGCCCAGCATAATTAGGTCACAACAAGATCAGCATCAATTGACCTTAACACACAGCATTACAGACCACAGCAGTACAAGAGCTGTTCTACTCGAGATTTCTGCCCTGGGGCTGACAGCCTTTGAAACAGGGATAGCTGGAGGCATAAAACATTTTCAGCATCTCAGCTTAACCAGTTACACTCACGTTAACAGGCCACACTCCAACAAGCTTTAGACACCATCTCTGAGTATACTGAGGATGTCTTCAACACAGAGCTAAGAGAACAGAAATATCTAGACTGGATGAAGCTTGGAAACAAAACCAGGCCTGTATAGAAACTATCATCCCCATCTGTACTGGCCTTCCAAGCTAATACAGCCAAGACTGCTGACCAAACTGCTCTCACCACTGCTGGCTAAGGGGTGAGTCTGTCTGTCCTCCTGGCGCACAAGGAGAGGCAGGGAATCTTGACAATTTGAGGAACTTAGTTAATGTCCAGGGGCTTCTGATACCAACTGGTCCAATCTTGGGCTGTAACCTTCATTCTAAGAAGATACTCCTGCCCTTGGCTGGAAGTATTCCTGTAGCTAATTCTCAGTTTCCTCTATGGTCAGGAAAAAGAATCAGAATAGCAGTAGTGTGAAGGCTTTTGCCAGTTCTTCAGCAAAGATCAACTTTTAAGGATTTAAAAGGATTAAGTAGGCAAGCTCCAGTTAAGCTTAATGAACATACATGAAAATTAATTGTTTGATATACATAATGTCAGTATGGAAATCTCAAGAGGGTTAAAATTGGGGAAGGATACTACCTTGCAGCCGTGCTAACAAAAAGGAGGCACTTAGGTTTCACCTTGACAGCTCAGCCTCAGCTTCCCCATTCACCCACATACTCAGAATGGAGCCTGCTTTTAACACCATGCTCAAAGCACTCCATCTACAAAGATTTCCTGCAGATATGGCTAAAACCATAACAACTATTTTAAAAATTGCTACTTTGGCACTAGGTCTAAAAAGGTCAGTATAACTACACCTTGCATATCAATAAACTACTCCAGAGTATTTCAGCTAAATATGAAAACTGAAAAGACTAATCTATAACCCAAAATGGAAAAAGCACACTTTGATAGCCCAAATGGATAGATATGCACACACATGGACACACTAAAAGAGAACCAATTTTGTTCACCGTACATCTCTGGCCCTGACATTAATTAGTATTTCTGCGCTAACTCAAAAGCCATTAATTTCTCTGAAACCCACACTAATCCCTTTGTAGTGCAGATAATGGACAGCCATTCTAGAGTCATCTTCCCTTTCTATTAATCCAATCAGGGAGGCAGCGCTTCTGCATCTCCAACTGCAATCTCTCTCGCTTCCATCAAGTACAGATGACAGTTCAAGCTTCTCCATAATAACACAACTCATAACCTTCCCCCAGCCACCCCTCCTTCATCTGCACACAGGTTTGCTTGTCTTTTGTTGAGTTAGAGAAAGGCTATCTCTCTCCCTGTCTTTCACAGAGGCACACCCCTCTCCCTCCTTCACCCCACTCCTTCCCTTCAAGCCCTGTGAAATTGGCTCCAATGGCTCTCGCTCTAACTGGGACAGAACCAGCAGCCACCTTGATTAACATTCAAATGCCTCGTATTGTTTAGGTCAGGGCAATAGAGGCTAGCAGAGACAGGCTGAATCCATCTGCTACACACACACACACACCTTACAGCTCTGCTCCTTTATCTCCTCCATGAGCAGTGTGCCAGATAATGCCTTTTTACTCAGAGAGCAAATGGTACCATCTCTCTATCCACCATCCATTGAGCAAACTCAAAAAACTGCATCTTTTTTCCTCCTTACAGAGACAGTAAATTGAAGAAGAGTAAAAAAAAGTAAATAATCACAGTAAATGGCCCACATCTGAGCCATTTGGAGTTATAATTTCAAGGAAAGAGGTGGAAGAAGGCAGAGGAAAACAAAGAGAGACTCAGCAGCTGGGGACAAAGTAGTATCTTGCTCAGCATCTCTCCTCTCCCCTGGGAACTACCCACTCGTCCCAGCTAGGAACCCTGCACATAGCACTGAAACCAGGACAGCCTAGCATCCACCTACCACTTGCCACACTTGGGGGCAGCTGGTGCAACAAGCACCCCTGGAAAGAAAGGACAAATGCTGTATCAGCATGTCCATCACTGAAGCATTTCTGACAACAGTCATTCCAAGTAACTTGGAAAAGAGCAGAAGCAGAGATGCCTAGTTTGTGAGGAGTTTGTATCTTGAAGGGGCACTCCTTTCTGAATTCTCTAACGCTTAGTAAGTTATGAGTATAAGTTACAGAGTTTGTGTTAATAGTTTTCCTCTCTGATTTTTACAAAACTGAGCATTTTTACAAAACATGTTTGGGACCTATGGGTTGGCCTAGTCACCTTCTTGGCAGGATTGCTAGATCAACAACAATCTGTGCCTTAGATGCACAATGTCCACTATCCTCCTACTTAAAAATACAGTCTTTTCTTCCCACCTGGCTCCGCAGATATGTATCTTTCCATTTGTCAGTGTGCAGGTGCTCAACGCAGTGACAGCTCTAGAGATTCCCAACAAGATTCCCAAACAAGACAACAGGCACAGCAGGCACACAAAACAGCTACCTGGAAAAAGTACTCTAGCACCCACACTGACAGGAGTGGCGGAGTTTGAATGATAACATCCACACGACCATCAAGCTGTGCTGTGCTTAAAACACTGTGTTTTAAAAACCCAAGCCAGCCTTCACTGTATATTACAGAAGCAGTATTCTCTCTTTGTTTGCCAGGCCACATGCCCAGAAATGTAAGAGCCTGCACTGAATTTGCTTGCAATTTCTGTCTTTGCTAGCTCTGCTTCCCGCTTGTGACCCATAGCACAAACAGGGTTTATTTCTAGCACATGAGCTGTTTTACCAGCAGGCCTAAGAAGATACTGCACCAAAAGGCACAGCTTCTTTTCAGATCCTTTTTTTTTTTTCTCGGCACATGGAAAGGATCCAGTGTCATTTTATTTGTATTACAGTTTAGTGGTGAAATTGGCTGTGCTGGGTTAACAGTTGGAGTAGATAATCTTAAATGTCTTTTCCAACCTAAATGATTCTACAAGTCCATAAAAAAGCAAGCAGCAGGAAGAGATAAGCTCATAGTAATGGGTATCCTATGAAGGTAAGGAAAAAAAAAACAGGAAAGAGTTCATCTATGTAGTAACTGGGGCAGCTTCAGAGGACTGGGAGACCTCTGCAGGCTCCAGAGGGAAGTCCCTTACCGCAGTGAGGACTGACAGCAGTTGCTGAAGGTCCTCTCAGGATCTCACAGCATTCACTGAATTTGGATTAAAACTCTGAAAAGGGATATCTCGTAAGGCTGCAGCCACTATGACCCCTTCAACCACTGCAGCAGGTTTTATCCAACCTCAAAATACATTCTTCAATCTTCTCTGAAGAGTAATTAGTAGTCACAGATACACATCTGCAAAACCTACTTTCTTGCTTTTGCGCTTCTCTTTTCAGCTCAACTCAAAGTAGCAGCAAACTCTTTGTGAGGCTCTCTTGTAAACACAGAGGGAAGAAATAGCATGGCTGCCTTGTAAAACCTGCACAGCAGCTAACAAAACAGGTAAAGGAAACAGGTTAAAAAAGTGTATTTTCAGAGCACAGAAGCTCTCCTTCCTGAAAGAAGGTACCCCTAACTTCAAACATTCCATATAGAAAGGCTCTTGGAGGGCACACAGCAAGCACCTACAACCTCGAGAAGTGGGTCCATGGGAATTTCATATCCCACAATCACAGATTAAGCTTAAAACACTGTCAGGGACATGTACGGACGTTCATTGGCTACATTTTAACAGCGTTTCTGTGGGCATATGAAATTGTTACACATCAAGTCAAACCCAGGAAATGTCCAGGATACAGCTGACATAAACGAAGAGCTCTGTCTCCAGACTTGTGGATGCATTTCTGTTCTGTGTCCTTTCCACAGAAAGGATATAGAACAGACGTCCCACTGTACAAGAAGCAATATATCTCCTGAAACAAAAATAACAGCAGGTATACTACTTGCCTTTGTCAACCAAGAACACCCTTCTTTGGGATACAGCAACTATGTCACAATATAACACAATAACCTACATGTTTGTACCTATATACATAGGTACATGTTACATATATTTATATGTGCACACATCTCCCCAAACACACTTAGGCACCTGCTTTTCATGTTCCAATATAGTTGACTTACCTGGAAAACCCAACACAAAAAGTTTGTTTTAACTCTTATCAGACCACCTATTCATAACTGGAGTCAATCCACCATTGGATACATGCACACTTTGATAATCCCTTGATTTTTAATTAAGCCCTGCCTTTATTTAGATTATAAAAATCTTTGTGGCACTAGCTGCTTTTCTTCTCCGTAAGTGCCCAGTTCACTTCTGGCATCTACAAAATAAATCATGGAGATGGAGACTCTGGGTCAATGTTTCCAAAGCCCTGAGCACAACCTCTTCCAGTGCAGTGCTTGGGAAAGAAAAAGGAAGAAGTATCACTTGCTGAACCACTGCTTCATACGGCTCACTGGAGACGCCTGCCTCAATCTGATAACAACACTGCCTGAACCCCCCACAAAGCTGGCAGGGATGCCTCAAGATTGACAAACTGAGTGCTTTCGTTTCTGTTAATTGTTTATGGACTGAACAGTCAGTACTACTTAAAGAAAGACAGCAGAGATCTCGGGCCTTACAGGAAAGCTCTGTACACCCTCTTTTTAATGGCCACTCTTTCACTTCATGAAAACTGCTTTTGTTTAGATTTGCCGTTCTCCCAATAGCTTTAGCATTCAAAGCTTTTTTTAAGTTTGGGAAAATCATTCAAGAAAATTATCAGAAATACATAGCAAATAAATTCTTTTTTTCTGAGTCAAACTGAACAAGATAGAAGCAAAAAGTAAAACAAGCTTAGTTTTTTAAAACATAAAAAGAACAGAAATCAAGTTTAAAAAATGATCCTTAAGCAGGCAAACACACAGAGCCACATCAAAGACAACAGAGCCATGCTGATTTCTCTGCTTTTAAGAGTTACCTCACAGTTGGCTTTTGGGTGGTATTTTTATGTTTTTTAAGATCCAGCTCCTCTTTCAAGACAAATATTATAACCAGAGAGGAAACTCCTCATATAAACAGAAACGAAGCACCAGCACAAACCTGTGTTTCCTTGGATGTCCTCTCCCTTGGTTAATGCCAGGTAGGAGAGCAGAGCGCAGTTATTGTCCTGGCCAGGTGCAGGGGGCTGCTGCAGGGAGGTGCCTGTGAAGACCACTCCCCAGTTTACATGGCTGATATCAGAGAGGGACCTGTTGTGTCCTGGTTTGAACGTGGAGGCCTCCTCCTTCTGCACCAGGATGTCATTCACTGAGCGAGGCCTGTCTCTCCGCCGCTGGCAGATCTTGAAGATACTGAAAGCCATGGTGTCCCCTTCCCCTGCCCAAGCCAGGCTGTCAGCAGCTGTTCCCCTCTGCACCATGCGTTGCTCTTTGGCAGGGAACGCTGTCTGAGCTTTGGTTTCCAAGAGGCCATTTTTGCAGTGATCCCAGATGAGGCTACTTTTGGCTAAGGAGGCGGCGTTCCTCAGGTTCCTGCTCTCCGTTATCTGATCAAACACCTCGTGCCCAAGCAGTTCGGGGACCTCCTGTACACCATACACCTCAGAGGGCTGCACAATCTTTTCAAGCTTAGTATCAAAACTATTGAAAAAGTCTTCAGTCACTTCCAAGGCAGGGCTGATGTCATCCACTTCAAGAGCCTCCATATCCTGTGCTGCTGGGGGCTGACGGCGTTGCCAAGTGTTGAGAAGATACCACATCAATATGGAGAGAAAGACCTGCTTCACATCTGTCCTTGGCACACCAGTAACTTAGATGTGGTGGGCAAATACAGTCACCAACCCCAAACCATAGTGGTAGGAAATAACCAACTCAATTTGGGTTCAGAGGGAAGACCTAACACCCACTGGTTAAGTGGGCTATAATCCCTGTATGAAACAAGCTCATAGTGATGAAGAGTACCTGTAAAGAAACACAAAACATCACATCAGTAAGAGTCTATTCTCAGGTAAATATGTTTAATCACATCACTCCTTTCACAGTCATAGTCCCATGCATTTAACTTTCTCCTTCAATTGGTACCAATATTATTGTGTATGAAGAAACCCTTTGTGGTTTCTGTTGCTCACTGTGTCTGAACTCTGTGTATAATCACTTTTTGAACGGAAAGCTGCAGAGAGCAGGATGGGGCACCAGATGACAGGAAACCAAAGTGATACTATTTATCAACCAAACTTTAGAAAGCTGCATTGAGAGGTAGCCACCTAAGGAATGCTTCATACAGTTTCCCTCAGGGCTCTAAGAAAAAGTTGATAAATTACAGGGTCGTAAAATAGGCCAACCAGCCTCAAATAGTTTGCCTTTTTGTCCTAGATTGCTTGAACTCCCAGTTTTATGGAGACCAAAATGAATTTTACCCATCTGCATGAACAGAACCGTGATGTTTGCCAAATAAATCACTGCTACAAGGCTGCTGCACAGCACTGCACATAGTTTCTTTCCAAAATATCACCATGAACCTAAGTGAAGCCATGCAGCAACCTAAGCCCCAGAGAGCCAATGCATCCTACCAGCAAAACAAAATATACCATATCCTGCACCGTCACAAGTCTCCAGATCTTTACTTCCAAACTCTTGACTAACTGGGCAAAACATAAGACCAGCAATGAGATTTAAGGCTAGAACTATTGAGAGCTGCATTGACCACCTGAGCTTACACCTGTGAGGAGGAAAGAAGGAGAGTTTCTATTCCCTGGGGAGCAGTAAGGGGGTGTCCCATTGCTGACTTCTGTCACACCAAGTCTGCTGCCATACACTTGAAGCCACTCACTCTTGAAGCTCCATCCACAGTGCTGCCATGCTGAAAGGAAATGCACGGCAGGTTTGTTTAAATTGGGGTAACCTGTCAAATGTCTGCAAGTTCTTCAGACCTGGAGGCTGGGCATTTGTACTGGCAGGAGAACAGCCCTCACGTCTCCCAAGACAAATCACAGTACCCAGAGCCTGTACATGCAGAACAGCTTAAAGTCAGAGTTTTGAACACATCAGCTCAAGTCCTAGAAGCAGCAAAGCTGCATTAGCTCAGAACTCTGCCTGGATTAATACACTCTTAACAAAACTAATTAGCTTGGGCTGGGCCGATAATTAGCATCTCATTAGCTTCTAAATACTGCTGAAGTGCTACCAGGACCCATGAAGATTTACACTTAGCAGGAAAAAACATCTATTAAACAGCATCAAAACCAGATAATACTTCTATTTAAGGTGGAGGTTTTTTAATCCAGAACAGTCTATTAGCCTAACTTCTATTAGGAAAGCTGCTTAAATAGCAAGCCAGAGGGAGAGAGGAAGGTGGCCAGCAGTCTCCCAAGAAGGGGGCACAGAATTCTGTAGCACAAACCAATCCCCTCCACAATCCCCCAGGGGCTTCCTCCCCACCCCTGTTTCAGTTGTAGCCAGCCATGACACAGTTGGGCTCAAAAGCAGCAGCTCACCCTCCCTCCTAATACATCTGCACTTCAGACTGTGGTCTCCACAAAGACACTCCAACTAAGCAACTTTCAAAAGCAATAACTAATCACATACACAACTCTGGAACACCAAGTCTTTACACTGAGATCTTCCTCCCCTTAACTCTTTGCAAGATTCACTTTGCTAGTCTCGTAGTGAACCAGGGTAGGATCAGCTTCAACAAGTGAACATAGAGTAAGACACTGAAGGTAGAGACAAAACAGAGGCCTGAACAAAACAGACCTGGGATTATTTCAAATCAGAGCAGTATGGGAGCAGACTCTTTGCAAAGCTGTGCAACTGTGCCAGTTGACAGCAGTGGAAAATTAAGTCATCCTGGGCACATCAGCATTGTCAGCTTAATGCAGCATGGAGTTTACTCTTGAAGTGCATTCCTGCCAGCAGCCCCAGAACAGTGTTCTGCTCCTGGTACCACAGAGCTTGGGAGCTCAAGGAACAGCCTAAGGGACATAATGTGGTGCAACCTGTCCACTTATTCTACATCCTTCTGTGCCATATTTTTAAAGCAAGAACGGTATTTTGAAGTAGCAAACTGCAACAGGCATTCACTTGAACAAAACTAGTACTAACATAACCATAGGCCTGCAGTGAAGGCTACAGCCTGGTCCACTGAAAGATGCTGCCTCAGGGATGGGGAGAGAATGCAGCCTTACACTCCAGAAGAGACTGACATGCCACTGCAGCATTCTAGTGACAGCAGATACAATGCTGCTCTGTTCTTCATTTTAAGTCACTAGGAAAGGTGGAAAGCAAGGGATAAAAATTGACACTTACATTTAACAAGTTCGTTTTTAAATGCCAGAGGCTTCAAGCAGCTGAATGTTTCTCTAGATCCTGTGAGACTGGAGCTATCCAGTGCCACCCAGCCAAGTGTGGTGATGCCAAACTACAAACTGACCTCACATCCATAGGACGCTGAATCACACGGTCATGACAGGAAGACAGGCCCCTGTATCACATGGTTCACAGACTGCAGCATTCACACCTTCCAAACTAGTCTGTTTGCCCTGCTCAATAAAGATGTCAAAGGTGACGTCCGTGGTGGCCGGCTCATCCTTTCCTACACCACCAAAAGAGTTGTGCCAGTAATTCCCACTAGCATTGGGATCCTGCAATTACGTATCCTCCATAAATACAATTAGGCACCTTCTGGCGGTGACACTCAACAAAAATTTAATTCAGGTGTCTGCATGGATTTGGTGCCAAATGAAAGCAAACTCTGACATGGCAGTAAACAGTTTCATCAGAATCTTCTCCAGGAGGGAAAGCAGTGAAAATCCCTTCCTTCATGTGAAGGGTAAAAAACGGCAAACAATGGGATAAGTTAAACACCTTTTAAGTTACTATAAAATGTATTGCTTTGTGTATTGTTTCTTGAAACACCTTAGATTTTCCAAAGACATTCAGTCTAAGGCAGTGAATATTAGAGGAAGAAAGAAGCATCAACCCAAACTATTAAAGACTGATGTAGCTATGCACAATTATAAACATGGATTTGTGCTCATCCAGGCCCCTGGGAACTAGTCTTACTGAAAAAAGGATGAAGGAATATGCTGCATTGTACTCAGCAAAAACTGCTGGACACAGGAATTGCAGCAGCTGAAAAAGTTTTCCGTATATCTACCCAGCATGAACATGTAGCAGTCAGATAATTAATGTGCACTTACAACATGAGTAAAGTCTTTACTATCAAAAGTTTATAGTGGCCCCATTACTCACATGGCTGAGGTAAACAGCAAGGATTACTGGTCATAGCACATGAGACACTGAAGTTCAGTTTAGTACAGATTACCTCCCTTGGAGAAGCCATGTAGACTTAACAGAGGTGACAGCACAATCTGACAGCAGAGAAAAATCATGTATGACAAATGCCAAGGAACACACACTGGAAGAGATCATTTAACTTCCTGATACGGTTTTTGGATCCTCATGGGTCATGGAAAATATCCAAGCACTCCACAGCAAATTTTAAAAAGTACAGAAAATGCAAGGGTAGAACGTAATCTCACAGGTGATATGTACCACCACAACAGGCACCCACAATCAATGATGTTCATGAGGAAATGCTTAAATTATAGGAGCTCTCAGGCAGTAAAAGGTAGCAAAAGACAGGAAATTTTAAAAGTCCCTCAAGTCTCATTGATTCGTAATGATTCTTGGGCTCAAATTCCTGGCAAAGATTTGGGTTTCTGAGAATTTTATCTCAAGAGCACAAGAGGAGTTTTACATGCTACCTGTACACAAATTGAGAGCAGGGGTGCCTCAGGCACTGGGGAGCTTGCCCCATCCCCTTCTCAACACACTGGAACCTGCCGTGGGAACCAGCTCTGCTTATCTCACACTGCATTACAACTGTGGGCTGAAACTCCAAGGCCAAGAAGGAAAACAGAAAGAGATTCTTTCAGCTGGGTAACAATTGGGTAGCAGAGCAAATTCAAGCAGCCTCAGGGACTTTTATTTGTGTTATGCTTTAGGCCTGGACCACTACAGTCCAGTTTATGGGCAGTGACAAACCTGAACAACAGGTCATCTGAAAAAGAGGGGGATGCCCTCTCTCTGAGTATAATCCACTGGGGCTGAAGCAGCTAAGCACCTACTGAGCTTTTCTACCTGTCAGTCTGAGCAACCTCAGACTGTGACCTGAATGTCTTTCAGTGGTCCCTCAAACAATCACAACCTTCAGGTTTTGCTGCTACAAGGACTTCTGACCTTCTCTGTGCATTACAACAGACAAGTATCGCCCTGAATCTAAACAGGACACACTTAGGTCAATGACAATCCTTGAAAATCAGGCTCTGCTGTTCAGAATCCCTGAAAAAAGGTATGAAGCTGATGACTTAGGTGCTACCTAATAGTTAAGAAGTTGAGCTGTATTTGTCAGGTAGGCACACCTGAGTGGGCAGAAAAGAGAACAAGGATGCACAGATGGCTGTCACACAGCCATCACTGTCACACTGTTCACACACAGGGTGAAAGGATGAAATTAACTGCCAACATTTATCAATGAAGAAGAGATCCCACATCCTGTCTGATAGATCCAGGGAGATGCAAACAGCAGGAACAGCTGCAATTAACTTGGGGCCTAATTATAGTCAAGAAAAAAGACAGCAGTGATCTCTTCTACTCTTCAGAAAACAAAACAAAAATAAACAACTGCGAGAAGTTGAACTGAAGAAAGAAGTGAAACCAGGTAGGAAGGAGAACGCCATGTTCTCTGAGGGGAAGCAGACCATTAGCAAGGACACACGAGTCTGGCTCTGTGAAGCACAGATTTTCCCTGGCTGCTGATCTCACCCAGTGCCTCTACCAAGGAAGCTCCCCAGGCATCCTCCCCATGTGGAGAACTAACACATCACAGCTCCAGAACAGCTCATCCAGTGATGAGCACACAGCAATGTACAATAAACAGTGCTTATAGTATACATTATCTTTCATTTTAACTGCCATTTGGAAACAGTGATTAAAACACCAGAAACACTAAGCTGCAAAGAGCACAACAGCCTGAACCAGGACAAAGTGGGGCCAGAGGCTGAGGAACACCCAGGAGTGGATGAAGACAGACCTCCAGAAGGATTTCTTTTCCAGAAACTGACTGCTGGACAGCTCTCCCAAGATCTTTATCGCTGACTCGTTTGCCTTGCAGCCATCTGACACACACCTCTCCTGGCTGTACCACCAAGGAATGAAGGGCTGTACCACTTCCTGGGGATGAGTAACCATTTAAAATCTCAGCAGCCGGACTGGAAGGAAGGATGCAGGACTTCAGCAAGGAAAGGAACAAAAAGCCAAGCAGACTGGCCACAGGGGAGCAGCTGGTGGTGACACACAGCCCAGGCTGCAGCCAGCCAAACCCATCAGCACGTGGGCACTTTCTTAGGTCACATCAGACTAAAATCCAGACCACACCCCTCTGCATGCTGCCTGGTGGCTGCCTGACCTCGCAAAATCCACAGGGACAAAAAGAACAAAGCAGTGCAGTGATTTGGCACGAGACGTGGATCTGTGGTGTTAAACACACATGAACCCTCAAATAACAACCCAATGGAGTGAATGATTTCTGTGCTTATATTCCAGTTTTGTCCAAAGTTGTATAACTTGGATTTTCCATGCTGTCCTTGTCTACAGGAACACTGCCTGTTCTGCCAGGCACACAGACACCACAGAACAGCCTGTCACCTCTTAAACTCAGCACAGAGTACAGAAATTGTCAGGCAACAGGGTATCCAAGAGGGGCGATACAAACTCCTCCAGTACAAGGGGAAACATGATTGACCTAGACAAGCATGAAACAACAAACAATATGACTCAGTCTAATATTCCTAATTGTATCTGCCTCTATGGAGCAGCTTGGCTCCTGCTAGGATGTGGAGCATGTCAGGTGAAATAAAATTTTTCTTTAAAAAAATCCACATTTCGATTTAATGCAAACTGAAATTTTATAAGTATCTCCTCACTCCACATTTTCTTGGACTAGGCTGAAGAGGAAAGACAGTCCTAAAATGCTTGAATTTTTTTTTTTTTTTTTTAAAGTTCAGAAATTAAGACTTTTCAGTTTGTCCTTGTTGTGGTGTGAACAGAAGTAAAAAGCACAGCTGGGAATAACAGCTTGCATTGCCCCAGAAGCCCAAAAGAAGGTAAGAAACACAGCATCTCCCAAAGAACACAAGAGACCGTTTCTTCCCTGAGATCCCGGCACCGCAGTAAGAAAATACACTTGATATCCAAATCTGTAGTGCACAAAGCTTTCTGAGTAGCCCTGATCTGCAACTGGAGCTAACTCCTCTCTCCAACTATGGCACCCAAAGAATCAGCTGGGACAGTACAAGTGAGACGTGAATTTCCCATACCTGTTAGTGGCTGCATGCTGACATTGATGGAAATACAGTGCTTAATAACAACCTCATTTCAGACCTCAAGCTAAGCTCTTCTCTTGTTTTCCAAACAGCCAGGACCACAGTGGTTTGTCACATAAACTGGCAGAAGGAAAAGCAATGATTCAAATAATTCCGAAGTGCAGCAATCTACCACAGCAACCCAAGTGCTCAGGTCCTGGCAGCCCTGCTACAACAGCCGACCCCGTGGGATGGTTGTAACCACAGGTACCAGTACAGAGTTGTGTGACTACTCAGCACAAGCGTTTGCTCTGTTCTAAACTGAACTACAGCTTCATTACAGAAAATCGTAGCAGAAGCCCTGGAGAAACCTCAAGGCTTCTGATGATACTGGAATGCTAACACATAACCTGACTTCAGTCTGATAAGGTCCTGACAGAACGATGCATCTAGCTACTACAGACTAATAAGAACTTTCATTCCACTACACAGTGCTCTGTTTCCCATTTTAGATTTCCAGTTTTTTTAAGTCCCAAATTTAATTCATTAATTTTGGATAAATAAGACATAAGGTGGCAAGATGAAAACTACTGTTGCTTAAAGTGTATGGGCATTGGACCTACTAAGATTCAGATGCTTTCTTATTCTTACATATTGAGACTTTTTGTAGTCACTTAGGAGGGTATGCAGTGCTGAAAAGGAGATTTGTCTGCAAAGCTTTGTGGGATGAGGGGCATTTGTGCATATTTGTGGAACAGATCAGGAGCAAGTCATGATGCCCTACGCAAACGTACACTCGAGTTTCTTCCCTGACCTTACCTCGCACTGCCAGTGACCCTAGCATACCTGCTGACACTCCTGCTATCATACATTCATTCCCACGTAACCGAGACTTGTCAGGCCTGTTTGATTCCAGAAGCTGTAATTCCACCGTGCCTGCTCCTTAAAAGATGCAATTTTACTGCAAGGTAAGAAGATCACGGCATGATGTCATACTCCGGGCTATTAAAATAGAGAGGCATGGCAGCACCCTGCGCCTACACACACCGGAGCCAACCCGGGAACGCCCGCTGAGACGGCGAGCCGGGTGGGGAGAACAAAGGCACGGGGCCTTTCTATGCAGAGGGAGCTGTCCTTGCAGACGGGCACATGACTACCGGCGTGTCTGTGCTATAAACGCGGCCGCGGCCGCGCCCGGGCCCTTGCGCACAGCCCCGTACGCTCGGCGAAGGCTGCGGGAAGCCCGGCCCGGCTCCCCCCGGAGGGGCCGGGGAGCCCCGCAGCCCCGTGCGGCCCCGCCCGCCCGCGGCCCGAAGGGAGGGTTTGTTTATTTACCTGCCGCCCG
>VZRO01002709.1:274242-321177 GCA_013397915.1 Daphoenositta chrysoptera
AAAAAACCGCAGGCTTTCCTGTGTGAACATCAAGGCTGAAGTTGCACCTTTCCAAGTTTAAAGCGGCCGAGATTCTCAGGGGGCTGGCACTTGACTTCAGGAGAGATGGGAAAGGCAAAATCCTAACGGGATTTTAGCAGTCCCAAGCGCCAGCTCGCTTACCTAGGCGCGAAGGCTGCAGGGAGCAGCGTGGTGCGGGAATTCACATCGACACAGGGCAGCAAAAGGATCTCTAGAAGAACCTGTAACCCAAGGAAAACAAAGAGTTACCAGACAATTACAAATGGCTTATTTCAGGTAGCATGGCAACCCACCCGGCAATACTGGCCCTGTAAAAATAACCTCACGGCAAGTAATACCCACGTCCGGATTAGGGACGCACCTGAATTCCGACGTCCCCTGTTCGCAGCCCAGCTCTGCGACTCTCGGGGAGTCGGTGGTGCTGTGCTGAGCAGCAGAGATCAGCTTCGTGCTGAACTGGAACCACACGAAGATGTGGTGCTGAACTGAATCCATAAAGAGGATTCACACTCCACAGCAAAAGGCAAGTGTTAGGTCAGCTTCCACCAGGAGTTTTTCATCTCCTCACACATCAACGATATAGTGTATACTGCAAAATGCAACTGGCACAATTAATGGAGTTGTATTTGTATAGGTTATCTCACTTCAGTGACAGCAAGAATAAATGAGAGCCTTCGGCACAAAAAAATACCAGTTAATCTGGCTGAAAATTATTTGATCTTGACCTTCAAAAATAACATATTACTAGACCACCATACATTCCAAGTCCTGCTCCCAAAGATGAATGGCTTCTTCGCTGGGTAACAGTCAAGGATTGATCTTTTTATTCAATTGAGCTGTATGCACTGAGATCCCACAAAAGACAAGGCAGTATCATTACCTGCCACGTTATTTATCACCAGACAGCCTTTTCTCAAATGGTACTTAGACATTTATCCCTTGGACTTCTCAGAAGGAAAGAGGCTCTCTAGGAGTCCTGTGATGGACAATATTTCAGAACTTTGCCTCTCTTCCAGTTACAAATTAGAAGTTTCCCATCCAGGCCCAACCAAATTGTGAATGGGGCGTGCTGGTCCATTACCTGTGGGGACACAGCTGTCAGGGGAGAAGAGCAGACAGGCAGTGTGCACTGTATAAAAATCCACTTCTTCCTTGCTTCTGATTCCTCTAGTTGTTTTCTCTAGTAGAGACTTTTCTTCCTGCAGTCTGTGTGCCAATGGAGAAAGAAAAAAACCCAATTATCAACATTATCTTTCAAAGCTTCAGAATAATACTCTCAGTTCTGAAGAAATAGGAACTTTTGATATGTTTTTTGTTGTTATTACAATATTTATCTTTCAGAATGCAAGCTCCAGATTTCACAATTTTCATTGTTTAAGCATATCACTGTCCCCCAACCTGGAATGACAAGCTGTTTCCAGTAAGATGTACTGGTTAATGACATATCTGTCAGAACCTTCCACATAGCTTGACTTCCAGCTTTGTCCCCATTACCATCAGCACACAGCCCAACACTGAACTGTGCACGGAGCCATATGGTGGTTACCTGTGTGAGTAAAAGAATTGTACCTTATTTGTCCACATGACAAAGACGTAAAGGAACTCATCTTCCTGCAACTTGGAATGTGTCAAATATCCATTTTTCCTTAATTTTTAGATTATGGTTCTGCAAGCCTAGAGATTTAACACTGTGTTGAAAGAGGGAAAAAAATGTCTCACTTTAGTAATACTAGGAACTCAACGTAGCTGCTTTCCTTGTGGGACAGTTTGCAGTGCTCCTTCAATCTGAACATCTTCCATGAGTCCTGCAGAACCATCTTTCGAAGACCAGATCATTGCACCATGTATTCCTAAGTTTGCCTCCTGTTGACTAGAATCCAAACATCTTTCTCAAACTGGGAACCTCTCAACAACCCTCTGGGCATATCCTTTGCTGTCATAATGTGGAAGGAGCAATGCCCATTTATTGTGGCCATTGACCGACTTAGACAGCTCATACCAGCTGAGCATTAGACCCACCGTCTTCCACTGCCTCTGAAAAAGTTGTCTTTTTTCACACATTTTAATTACTGACTCCCTACATAGAAGCTGTTTCCTCAAAGAAAGGCCATTAACTGGAACATTCAGCACAAGATGAAGCCTTTCTGATAATTGTTGCTTGAGTTCATGTTTGTGAAAATAAATATCATCAGATGATTAAATTAAACACCACAGCCAGCCCGGCTATACACTATTTTCACTTATCATGCAGAAGGGGAGATCAAAGAGAAAGGCTCAGGTAGAATTATCCCAACTCTTCCAAGTTTGGCTGATAGCTACCCACTGAACACACTAATTAGCTTCCTGCTAGGGGTGTGCAGCACAAAATTAACCCTCCCAAAATTGGGTGGTATAACCATTTTCATGCTCTGTAATCAACTAGATGCGGATGGATGAGCGTCTCATCTCTGCATAGTAAAGCAGCAGCGCTGCCCGATTCTGATTTTGGGGATTCTATGGCCTCCGTCCCCTTTGGAATTTTGTGTGGGCGCGAGAAGAGCTGTGCCTGGGGAAGATGAGGAAAGGCTGGAGGCACTCCAGTCCTGCGGGGTTTCTGCCTCCCAGCTCTTCCCTTCCCTTCTGGAGAGCAGACGTGCCCGTCTCTGCGCTCCTGCAGTGAGCAGCAACGCGGCTCTCCCAAACCCCCTGGCACGGGGGCTGCCTAAATTGGGAGATGGTTTCCGAGATGGAGTTTCGCCCAGCACTTGCCTGCTTTGCTTCCTCGGGCCCTGGAAGGCAGGAGAGGCGAGGGAAGCAGTGGGCAGCGCAGTCTGTTCCCACTGCGAGCCCGCTGTCCTCCCGTGAGCACACACACCCACACAACCAGAAAGCTCTGCTATTCTTCTGCTAATGGGATTGGCACCGCTTAAAGCAGTCTGCGAGGGTATTGTCTGCAACCACAGCAAGAGAAACATTATTCAAAGGCTATTCAGGCCCCAAAAGAAGCGGCAGAGCAGAGTAATTATCGGAGACTCTCCATTAACGAGGGCATCTTTGCTCTTTGTCTGTGTTGGTTTAATAAGGGCCACTAATGGGGCCGGGGGAGGGGCGCACTAATGCTTCTAAACAAACCTCCTTCCCCTCCCCACCCCCGCGCTGTGAGGAGAGCTGCCTTTATGGGCAGTGACAGCCGGGCTGGGAGTTACCATATTGCAGAGTGACCTTCGGGAAAACTTAGTGTGAACCCAGCCGCATTCAGCCCCATCCCCACCGAGCCGCTTGGAGCATCGTTTGGGTAGCTGTTCTCTTTTTAGCCTTTCCGTATTTCCCGATGCTTGCCAGACCCCTTTGTACACCCCCTGCCCGACCTCTCTCATGTCATCTTGTGACCCTTCATGGCTGGACACGACGGCACTGAGTGGCAGTAATGAGGGACGACAGTGCAGATTAAGTTCTCGCAGCAAAACCTGGGGCTGCTGTCCATTATCCAGCAGCTGCGACTGGGAGATGCTGCTGGGAAGGCAGAACTGGAGCAGCCTCCCCTTCCCACACTGCCGGAGAAGGCAGACTGGGATTTTGCACGGGCCAATGTCTCCTACCTTCTGGCTGTGGGCAGTTCTCCGGAGACGAAGAGATGGACTGGGGCAAAAGCAAACATGAACCTCTATCCTGACATTCTTCAGAGCCACTTTCATTAACGTGCAGCTAAGATACTTCCGGGGGCTCCTAAACTGCCTCCATCTTCAACCACCAGCTGTAAGGGACCAATTTTTGAGGCAATTTGCAGTATTACAGGGTCAGATGCATGCTGGTCACTAAAACAGTGAAATGGGGCTGAGAGGTCTCAGGAGGTCTCTGCAAAAGACTGCACGGAAAGAGTGAACTGTAATGGTACACACAGATACGAATAATGAACGACACAGCCTTCTCCAAGGTGTTGTGGATACAAGGTGGAGAACTGCTAGACTCGTTTTTAGCCAATGAGGAATCTCAAGAACAATAAAAGGAAATTATTCCCCCAATACTTGGGAAGGTCTTTTACTGAAGCCAAGCCATGGGCACTGTGCAATTCTACCTTGCCTTCAAATAGATGCTTGTAATGTACAACCAGTCCATGGACTGCAGAGACAAAGCAGTGCCTTTGTGCCTGTACGTGTGCAGGGCAGTAATCTTGGCAACCTCACGGCTGTGCTTCTTTTGTTATGATAAATTATTTCATTCAGCTGAGGTGAGGAATGACAAAATTCTCTGCACCGGCACCCACCCAGTCCTCTCCACTTAGGCAAATGACCTGATGCTAAAGGTTTATCACAAGCAGAGGAGGAAAGATATGTGGAGACAGACTCCTCACTTCTTAAACCACATGACCCTGGTTTAAAGAAACTGCCTCCACAAAGGATTTTACCTTGTTTTCTCAGGGCTTGGTAGTTTTGACATTTTCATGATTTTGGTCTTTTCAACATTTCACCAGTAACTGCATCTCTTCTAAGAAAATAAATTTTTCAGAGGTACACCATCTTTATAGGATCAAAACATCACAGAACAATCTTGCAAGTCAAAGAAAGAGCAATCACCCTTTACACACAGAGGGCTAAGCCTCAGTGAAATTAAATAATACCTGAGGTCATTCTTGCCATGGCAGAGCTAGGAAGTCAATACAGTTCTTTCTCCAGAGTCTTATTGCAGTGTATCAAGATCACTGGTATTCCTTCCACCTCTTTTGAATCACACTTCAGGATCACGCTCCTGATACAGAAAATCCATTCTGTTTTCAGCATTTCATTCTTTATGTTAACCAGTTTCTGTTTATATTCTTGTTTTTTTTTTCTTCTTGAAAGGATAATCATTAAACATGCATAAAGCAATGATTACTAGTAGCACAGGACCTGGCCTCTGGTGTGGGTTTTGCTTCATAAGTGTCTTTAAAAGTCCTCCTTCTTTGCCACTAGCAGATAATATTGCCCGCTTTGTTGCAAATGAAGACAATATTTGAACAAAAACAAAGCAGCTACTCAGAAGGAAGAACTGAAATCTCATTATGAAATTAATAGAAAGGAGAAATAAAAAGTTGGTTTATGGCTTGGAAGATATGGATACCACAAAAGAAGTCATTGCAGCACGTAAAGGAGGGATGGTCAGGCAGAGAGATCTGTCATGAGAAAGAGGAGCTTTGAGAGCCCACACGAAGGAAAGCTCAGTGAGCAGCTTGTGCATGGCAGGCTGAAATGAGATGGTCCTTTAGTAAGGAGGAGAGCTCACAGCATCCTATCTCCCAGTGAAAGAGATAGGATGGGCAATAAGAGACTGGTCGATCTATTTCTTAGAACTTCAGCCAGACTAGGACAGCTGAAGGTGAGGCATCAGGTACAAGAGATGGGAACTCAGCAAGGAAGGTCTTGGAAGGAAAGCTTCGGCCTAAGAGCCACCATCTTGTCTGCAAGTCTTTGTCCAACTTACTCCCTTTCAGATCTAGCTCCTGCAGTGAGCAGGGAATGGCCACATCAGATCTCATCAAGCCAGTTCTATTTAGACTTGCTCTTTAACACCTATAGTTTAGTACAGAGATATTCTCTCACCACCTTCCCCTTTATTTATTTATTTTTAGTATTATTAATTCTGCTAGCATTTGAAGCTAACAGACAATGAGTGTAAGTGGATTCCTCCAGGTTGTTCTACTTCACTCTACTGCTGTTATCCTGTTACACTTTAAATAAACTATCTAACTGAGATCTGATCTGAATCCTACTAAAACAATGAAAAGGCCTTCATTGGCTGTGTAGTTTTGGATTGTGCCTCAAACTGTGTTTGATCTCATGTAATGTAGACTTGAGCCATTTATTCAATTGCACCTGTGTCTTGAAACCCAGGGGAAACTGGACTTGAGTAAGGAGGAGTAAACTATGCATTTCCAGATAATCCGTTGTGTATGTTTGCAAGGAGAAAGGCATGTTATATGGGACAGGAAGCAGCTATTAATCTCTGCAAGTGCATCCTGGTTTAGTTCAATGCAACTTCCCTGCTTTGTCTTTGTATCCTTGCAGCTCTTCTTTCTCTACTAAATAGGTCTTGTTCTGCCACCTTAGCAAAAACCTGTCCCTCTAATGCCCTCAACTGGTGTTTCCTGCACCTCCTTTTCGTTCCTGCAGGCCATTCTCCCGGGTAACAGGAGTGGTACAGAGAAGTGCTCACTCAGCAGCCTGGTAGACCAAGGGCCCACTAGAACAGGGGGGACAGTAGCAAGCATGTGACATTTTTGTCTGTCCATGCAGCCCCATTTGGAAAGGTTTATAGGCAGGAATGCCAGATTAGGGTGGTGACTTTCTGCTGTTACTCCTCTGGTATGCCACAGGCTTCCTGTGTGAGTTTAAGCAAGCTGCTTTAGTCTCCACATCTCCAGTTCCCTGTCCAGAAAGGGGAATGCTGCTGCAGGGATACATTTGAGAACACTTAAACTCTACACTGATTGGGACTGAGCAATCAAGTTGTTCATGAACTGTTGTCCTGACCAGGGAGGACTTCTGTATCCCTGCACCGTGTTTAGCCTACCCATCTGATGGGGGTACAGGCAGTCTTAAGGGATGCAGCTGAATGTTCAGTATTCTCATTTCCTGACACGTCTTTGGCTCTGCTCTATCTGCCTATGAACTCTCCCTGCCTGCCTTTGCTCCAGGCCTATCTCTCTCCTTGTCCTGGTCCCACACAGTGTCTTGGCCTTTTGTAGCTTGTTTTGGTGCAGTCCATGGTTTCTCCAGCTTCCCAGTCATAGGCATTGACCTTATTCTGGTGTCAGGACATTGCTCACTTGCCCTGTGAGGTCTTTAATACAGCAGAGGAGAGGAGTACCTACACCATGGGAGGCAGCTCAGTGCAGAGATTCCCCTATCCAGCACCAATCCTGCCAGCTTTGGGTCTGGGAGGAACACTGACACCTCAGTGCTGTGCAACACTTCACTCACATACCTGTGGGGCCGTGTGAGCAGCCATCCTGCACCCAGAGCCTGGGCCAGCCCTCTGCATAGCAGCACAAACATGTGGAGCCTCCAGCAATTCAGGGGTGTCTCACAAGACGCTGCTTGCATTCAGTGTGGATACAGCCTATGTGAGCTCCTTGCTGGGATGCAAATGCTGTGGGAAGGAAATACTGAAACCGGAGTGAGATGACTGAACAGATGTTAGACAGCAATAACTTCCACCCCAATTCCTCTGGAAAGGTTTGGATAGAGCCCTGACCCAGATCCCACCTAGAAGAAGTCTGAGAAGCCAAAGCTTTCACAAATATAATCTGTTGACTCTGCCTTAAAAAATAGTCTATAACAACTGACCGCTTATAATTGTTGCTGCTAGAAAGTTGCTTTTATTTTGTCCTAAGAAGTTACAGACAGACCTTCAGTGTCTGCCTCTGCACTCCTCTACAGTGAGTCTTCATCTTAATGCTAATTTAATTAGCAAGTAGCAGAGCAGGGAACTCTGGTTGATGTTTTAGCCTTTCAGGTGCAGCTGCAATTACATGGAAGTTAGAGCAGCCTCAGGGCTCTTTTTCTCTCTGAATGAGGACCAGAGTTCTTAAGACCATAAATGTGGCCCACAGTTATAATTTCCCCATAGCTACAACTACTATACAAATACTATTCTGAGACCTAAAATCCTCTTTACTCCACCTATCCATCATGGTACTCATGTTCAAAGTACATCCAAGAATACAGTCAACCTCAACAGTATGTCTTATAATATCAGCCTTTTTCATTTTAACTTCTAAAGCTAGGGCACAAATAAAAAGAAGGGAAAAAGGCTGATAGAAGTAACAGGCTGATAGAATTAACAACACATAAAAATGATGTGCTGGTGTTCATGCAGATGAACCTCTTAGGTGATAAAGGAACGTAAGTTTGCCTTGGGCAGAGGAGTCTCTACAGTGTCACCTGTAAGAGGGTAACAGCTGTCTGTAGAACAGACACCCTGTAGGAGTAAAGCCCAAGCAATCAAGCTTTATGCAACTGTGTCACAAGATACCAAGGAGAAAAACTTAGGCTATCCTAGTATACCCTGAAGAGGGCTGAAGTGTCTTCTATTCCACAAATCAGACTGAGCTGCAAATCATCAACACTTAATGCTGGGAAAACTGTAGTACTTTTGCATAGGTATCTATGAAATCAATGCCACTGTAATGCCTTCCCATCTTCAGCCCTTTGCAAGAGACCCCTTGTCTGGCTTCTTTAACAGGATCTGTACCCAGCAGGACAGCATGACTCTGGCAGCAATATTCCACGGAAGTACTGTGACTTGCATTTGAGTGATTATTTTGTGTCACGTCTCATATCCACCTGTCTATATGGACATTCCTATCCGATATGTTACATTTTCCCCACCGTGGCTGCTCTGCCGGAGCACGTGGCTGGCATCACTGCCCTCTCCCGGGCAGAGCTGCCCCGGCACGAGCGCCAAGCCCGGCTTGCCAAAGCTCTGCACAGCAAGCTCGCTTTGCCTCAGGCACTGGAGCAATGGGAATGCCCACTTGCTGTTGCCCTGACACTTAAAGTAACCTCACCAAGCATTACAGTCACAGCTGAGCTACTTTTGAAGGAATAAGGATTTGTTGAAATACAACTAAACAGGACAGAGGTGGTGCTCACTAGGATTAGAGGTCCACATGTCAAGAATCTCTGAATGAAGAAATAGATGTAACATAAATTAAAATTTGCTCTGATTATGCAAAGTTAACTAATATATTTAAGGTAGGTCAGTTCAAGTGTGGCTGTATTTCAGCCTCCAAAGACTCCAAATTCTGGTTGTTAATGTGCTGTCAACTGCACTGTTACAGTGACAGAACCCTAGTGCAGAACAACGAAGATATGGTAGAAGAGTCAGTCAATATGTTTCATGATGTTACTTTGTGTTTTCAAGTCTCCTCCTGGGTGCTTTGGAAAATTTTGCTTGGAATACTATCTTGTGTATATATACACACACATATAGTAACACGACTGCTCCCTGTGTTACAGTTCCCGTGTATTCATAGGGATACGAGAGACAATTTATTTCCTCAGAGGGAGTTGGGAAGATAAACCCAGTCACAACAGAGAGGTGCTCAGATATAGAAGAAATTGCAGCTACAGCATTTCGTTATCTGAGTGTCTCTGAAAGCCATGTGTGATTTCCTAAGCAGATACATTCAGCCCTTCTAATTTTGCCAGTGATGGAAAAAGGTGCATTACAGTCATCAATAGCACTTTACTTTCCATCTGTGTTTCCTCAAGAATTGTACAAGGTATCATGATTCATTCTGACTGCTCAAGCCATGGGCTCCCTCTAGCATCCAAAAGGATTAATGCAGTTGGTACCTTTGTCATCCTCAAGGAACTGAGAGCAAATATAAGGAAATACCAGTAAGATGAAGGAAGTCTGACTCTTTCCTTCTTTTTTGACAAAAAACCCCAAAAAAACTACCAAACAAAAAACACCCAACAACCCCGCCTCCCCCCCCAAAACCCCACAAACAAACCCCAAAAACCAAAAAACAAACACCAAACCAAAATCCTTTAAGTTATTTATGTGTACGTAGCTAAACACACTCACAGGACAGGAAAAAGCAGGATCTTAGTTTACATCCTAGTCCATGAAACACAGGTACAGATTGTACAAGTCCACTCTGGTTCTCAGCTTTCACAGGAGAGCAGTATAAACTGGCAAGATGATAATTCTGGCCTTGAAGATGTGCTCATTGCTTAAACGATCATTGTCACCAGACAGGAAATAAAAAGAGAAAAGAGAATGAACTTGGATAATAAGTGGATGAACTAATACTTTAGAGTACCTCAGACCACAATATTCAGGTTGGGCATTTAGAGGTTCTCTAGTCACTACTGCCATTTCATAGTATTTGGGAGCAAAACAGGATGGTTTCAGTGGTGTTAGAGCTCCCCTTCCCCAGGAGTACCTAAATGGTGCTCCTTGAGTAAATTATGTGAGTGAGAAACGTGTCTATGGGCTACGGTTTAAATCTTCCAGAGTGTGTTGATAAGTTTCCTTTCCCAGACCCAGGGAAAGAAGAAGAGATGTAGCCAACATCTTTTTTGGTGGCATTTGGGAGCGGTCTCAGAGGTGGCAAGCACAAACATGCTAAAGCCTGTATGTCTCTGCTCCACTAAATACAGTATTTCTGTTGTGCCTGGGGCCCAGGAAGCCTCTCTCTATGGCACAGCAATTCTCTCAAAACACGGAGGGAGCAAAGAATGTCAGAGTGAGGCAAAACTCCTGACAAGAGAGGAAAGATCAAACTGATTTGCTGCTACATGGTTGCTGGCCAAAACTCCAAGCCAAACTAGTACATAGAAGCAACACCGACCTTTATACGAGTGCTCAGTAGTTAACAGAGCTCCTTCTCCCATGCTAAGAAGAAAGCCACAACTCTGTAACCCAGGCAGGCATTGCAGATTTCAGTAGTTTGTGACATTCCCAATGACTCTGCACTAGTGACTGCTGTCCTGTCTTTGACATCCAAGTCTTGTCCTTCATATACATCACATGTCCATCAGTGCTACCAATATTCCAGAAAGATCGAGCACCTAATTAAATTCACTACAAGGCTTCAGTTTTGAAGAGACTTAATGCAAGAAGAATCTCTCTCTCTGTTAACTCCAAACTGGTTCAGTCTTGCTGGGAGGACCACAAACTTCATTCCATGCTGCAAGTTGCAGAATAAGTAGCACTGAAAGTCCAGGAACCTCTCCTTCTCCCTTCATACAATCTGAGATGCTTTAACTTCACGCACTTATGTTGTGGCCAGAGAGTCCCGGTGACCCACACACAAAACAGATCTGCTGTGGCTGTTCTTAGGAAAAGAACAGCATTGTGCTGAGCAGGGACACTGCACCCTCTGCCACACCTCCCTGCTGCCAGGGCAGGGGGAAAAGACAAAAAGGTTGAAGTGCAGGGAAATCAGCTGATGTGGAAAACCAGGTCAGGCCAGGCTGAGATTAGCACGTGTCTATCAGTGCTGATGCTCCAGAAGTGGTACCTAATAATGTTGGTAATTGCTTAGTGCTCATCTATATTTAGAACTTTGCCTCTCCCTTTATTAGTGCTACTTTTTCTGATGTCCTACGTGCACCACCTCATAGACGTCCTGTCTGTGTTTGCAGGGGCCTCCTGACTGCAATCCCTCTCCACCTGTTTGCAAAACAAAGCAATGCCTGGATGCTGGCTAACACAAGCTGAAAACGTCAGCTGAAGAAAGCAGAGTCACTAATGATTCACAAACGATCCAGACCCTTCACGAGAGTTTGACTTTACAATTCACTGAAGACTGTCATTGATTACAGCTGCTAGTGATTTTATTACATTTCTTAAATTTCAATATCTAATTAGAATAAACCCTCTAATTCTCCTATAATGCCAGCTTGAAAACAGCTTGGAGACTGTATTCTCTAATCAAAGGTTAAAAAAAATCAAATTTCTAGGTATGTAATTGTAATGTAGACTTCAGTGACTGCTCAGCACAGAAGCAGCAATACATGGAAACAGCCACGCTAAATGTTTAAAATTCTTTTAACACGCAAGCAAACCACCTCACACATCAGGAAATATGAATTTTCTAATCACTGTCTTTGTCAAACTGCTGTACATTCTATAAACAGTTTCTAAGGTTCTTGCCTTATTGTGCTGTCACATGAAAACAAGGTATTTGCTTTTCATGGATAACTGAAAGCAGCTTTCTGCCGAGTTGTTTGTAGCAGTTACTATTAACAAATTATGACGCAGTTACATGTGGATGTGTGTGTGCACTGCAGGAGGCTACACACACACACACACACAAATCTCAGGGGTTTTGCAGCCTCCAAAAGTAGAGTTACTTCCTAAATTTGCCACCTCTTGATGTGTACAGAGCAGAACCTGCTGCAGAAGGAACTGGCAACATTTACAAGAACAACAAGTAATGTTTGTTGTCTGAGCAGGGTGCACTTATCCAACACCCATCTCTTCTCATAACCTGTTGGCCTGGCATCATCCCTCCCAAAGCCAAGAACTAGGGAGTGGATAGCCTGGGATAGAACATATTCCTTCCACACAGCCTGAAGGACTGGGGAAGTATCTTCTCACTACCAATGCTACAGAAGTAGCTGGATGACTTAGTGGAGTTCAACCAGATGCCATCACCAACCTCCCACCTCTGCTTTCTCTTGCAGTACTGCTCATTAATTCCCCTAGAAATCTTTTGATCTAACATGGTTAACACCCAGAAGAAAAACATCCATCTTCTATTTCATTCCTTGTTCTCTCATCTGCTGGATATAGGGATGGTGGTTGTGTCCCCTGCCAACACTCAATAACTCTGCAGCCATTGTTTTCCAAACAGCAGCACCCTCAGCCTATCTCTTCTGCTTTCTTCAGCATCCCCGATGTGCTCAGCTGTGTCCAGAGAGGTGCCAGCATCCCCGGTGTGCTCAGCTGGTACACAAAGTCCAAGACACTGCTCTCATCAGCACAGTTCTGCAGCTGTGCTGCTCTGTGTGCAGGAGCAGAACCTGTGGCAGGTGCTTCCTCTGACGACTTCTGGAGTGAAGGGGGCAGTGGAGCTCACCCCAGTATTTCCAACTTCTTAAGCAAAACATAATGATATCTTACATTTCAGTCATGTAATAAATCAAACTCCAGGACAATAAAGCAGCAAGGAAATTAAACTCCAAAATATGGGAAACTGAGGATAGAGAAGTTTTTTGAAGTGAGAAATTTGTTTCTGTGCTGCTCCGGGTATGAGAAGGAGGCAACAGGAGAAAGGCAGAAAAGTGGAAAATGAGAACGTTAAAATTATTTCCCTACTCCCAAAAAGCAATAAGCATGAGTACAGTGGTAGGAGACAACAAAAAATATGGCTAGGCGAGTGACAGGTAATTTTATGGCTTGTATTATGTACAAAGTTAGACATATACTAGCACCTAACATGAAAAAAACCTGTACACCCACCAAATTATTGTGAGGACATTGATTTTAAACTGGTAAAGCCCTCTTTCCACAGATCATCTGTTCTCAGTAGAAGTAAGGTCAAGAAAGTTCCCACGTCCTCCATCTCCTTCCACGTACAGAACACCTCAGATGTGATAACAGCTTTGTCAACAGCCAAAAACATGGAGTTGTCAGACCAGTTTGCATTCAGAAGATAACTAGTGCACTGAAGATAAAAGCAAACATACACAATTACCATTCTAGCTTTTATTAGATATGAGCTCAGAGCATAAATAGTAACAAAATCAACAATTAAAAAGTAGTATATAAAAAAACATTTACCATATAAAGTGAGCCATTTCAGACACAAGAAATTGCAATCTTGAGCTGTAACTTTGAGAGCTTTCTATGTCCTGCAAGCAGCTTTTTGCAAACTTCTTTTCCTCTTCTGTTCTCTGCTCTGGTCTCTTGACAGTTATCTGGAGTACTCTCAGAGGTAAGTGATCCTGAGAAAACAGCCAATATATAGTGAACTAAGAGATAAAAATGGAAGACAAGGAGGAAACACCTGCACACTTCAGAAAACTGAAGAGTGTCGTGGAAGAAACAAATAATTTCCAATTCTCTCTCACATTTAATTTTAGCTTTAAGAGAAATAGCTATACAAAAAAGTTAAATTTATGTAACTTATCAGTGACCTGACAAAGCAAACCTGAACTTAGATCTAGGATAGATTTTTAGGCCAGACTTGTGATTAATTTGCAGAAGTACTGTTAAACTGTAAGTTGGGGAGAAAATGAGATTTGTTTTCTTCTCACTGCTGACCAGTGTTTGTCAAGAAACATGTTTAAGAAAAAGTATTGTGTAAGGGCAGTGCTATGTGAAGAGCAAGAAAGCCTACTTTTACCATGATATTCTTCAGTTGCTTATTCCTTCTACCAGCTCCTGTTCCTAAATTATGCACGCTTGAGGGTGACTGTTCTAGGTGCTCTCAACTCTCTGTGTACATTGTCCATCAAGTTTTCATACACAGAGATTTTATCCTCCCTTAAGATGGAAAGCAGAATGCCATGAGCCATCCTTCAAGAGATTAATGTGAGCAGCTTTGCATCAGGTAAAAACACAAATGCAGCTGTTCTTGCGAGCTGGAAGGTTTATTTTCTGCTCAACAAGTACTGCAGAACACGGGCAAAGCCTCAGAATTTGTCCCTAGCTCAGACAGAGCTCAGATTAAGATCAAATTCACAGTAGAAGTCTCTCAGTTCATAAGACTTGACCATTTTTGACAGCACTGGTTTCACTGAACCAATGCAAATTCCACACACAATGAAAATGTGCCACATCTAGAACTGACAAGATACAGATGTTAATGAACAAACTATGGTTTGCAGATATTGTCACTGACATGCTGTCAAGTGACCAGTTAGATGATGGAAATGAAAAAGTGTCCTCACATGATGGGATAGGTCTTAACTATGGATTCTGGTGTTATATGTAAGACACTGAACACAGTGATTTACAGCACAGATGGAAGATCACCTACAAAGAAAGAAAAGTGCCAAACCTTTCAGCCTCTGAGCATGGTGGTTTTGAGGGGTAGTTTGGAATGCTTCATGTTCTGGATAAAAAGAAAAAAAAATTGAAAAGGCTTTGGTTATTTTAGGTTATTAAAGGGTTAGAAATATACAGCATTAGTAAGTTAAAGCTTACTCCGTAAAGAAAGGATTTTGAATAAAAGCTCTCTACTGTTTCTTTATAAAACAAACTTTCATTTACTTTAAGAAAATGCACACAGACAATAAAAAGATCAGGAGGTGCCACTGGCCTACAGTTTCAGTATGACATGCAAAGATGGCAATGTATGAATTAGTACTCATTAACATTTTGGGACACACTCATAAAAACATTGAGATCTGTCCAATCATTAAGCATATTGTCGAGCAGGTCAGAGAGAGTCAGCAATAATACTAATATTCTGAAAAGGAAGATTTACTTTTATTCTCTGTTGGAAAATCCTCTTCTTCCCACCAAAGAAAGTGAATTACATAGAAGTCATGTCATCAAACTTTAATCTCCTCTGCTTCATTCCTGCAGGTCCTCTCATAAAATCTTACACACCTTCATGCTCTCCATGCTCCTTGCAGGCTTGTACAACTTCTTGAGTGGGCAAGCAGAAAGAAAGCTATGTCAGCACACAAAGACAACCACTGTTTCTCAAGGGTGCTTTCAGGACTAGCACAGAGAATGTCAGTCTGGCACAAGGACACTGGGACTGAACCTCTCCCTCTCTCACTGATTTGCCAACACACACCTCTCTGTTTCTAGCTCTCCTCCTGCCATTTGAGTGCCACACCTAATTACATTTTAAATAGCATCTACAGAGACTGATCTCCAGAGAGCAGAAGCATTCCTGTGATCTTTCCTGGAGCCACTGAACTGTCAACATTTGACCGAGGGATAGAGCTGAAATTTTAACAGTATTTTAGTGGCAGTTTATGCTGTATTGACACTGTCCTGCTATAGAAATCCACGTACATTAGAAAAATATCCAAATGGCAGATCCAATAACATGCAAGCTTTTGCTCTCTAGTTCCTTCCTAGTAAGGACCCAGAAATCAACTCTTACGAAAGCACTAGACTACAAACAGATTTTCATGATGAGCCTTATCAATCCCTATTAGAAAAAAGATCAGGAAGAGTGAGAAATTTAATTTGCTTAGAACAGCATGCTCTTGTTTAAACAGGCAGAATGTCATTAACAGAAGCCAGTACATGCCAAATGACCAACTGAGCTGTGCTGCAGAGAGCAAAGGATGGTTGTAGTAAAAACATGAATTCCAATTATCCACATTAAAAGATCTGATTACATGTGCCCTAAAATATCTGCATCATTTAACCACATCTAAGTGTAATTAAAACTGTATTAAAGAACTACGTGCAAACAATTATAGTCCTGCCTCCATTTGATTTTGAGGTACATACATATATATATGTATGCCTATGTATTTTAAAACGATTAAGTATCCAAAGGTAACTTACATAAAGAGGCTATCATATACATGCTTGTTGCAAGGTTTCTTCTATCTAGCAGAGGCTAACAGACCACTGATGAGAATTACTCCCACAGCTCCTATTTTCCTGTCCAGGAAAGAGTCCTTAGGACAAGGACACTCAGTACTTGTCCTCTTAAAGCTTTCCATGCTTCTAAAACCCCTTCTGTACTAGAACAGGATGGGGTCCTAGATGACAAACACGCTCTAGTACTTTGAATGATACAGCAGTATTATTTATGATCACTCCTCTGAAGACTCTCCAGAAAACACATCAAATCCCTTCAGAAAATAAACATGTCATTTGTCATGTGCATCAGAAATGGAATGGGATACTAAGATGTAAGAGCTTATACTGGAAAAAAAAAAGCATGCACATTCACTCCTGTTATTTGCTCTCCCCTCCTTCTCCCCCCAGATCATACCTCAGTTGCTGTTGTTGGATAGAACAGCTGGACAGCTTCTGACCTAAAAAATCAACACCACCTGTTTTACACAAGGCTTGTTTCATTCATTAATGAGGTTCACTGTTGCTGGGAGAACATAATTGTTACTGATGGGATAGGCTCTGAAGTCTATTCCTATGAAAGCTTTCTTCAGGAAGGCAGGGCAGATCAAAGACTATTTTCTCATCAGAGACCCATAAAGAGCAGTAACTTTTCCCAGCACCATCCTCAGCTATATCCATATCATTTGCCCTAATGGAACAGATTCCTCCTACCTAAACATCTGAGAATATATCTGCTCGAATAGGCTTTAGGGAGAAAATTGTACATCTGCCAACAGACAGACAACTTAACAGGCAGCTACTATCCACAACCAGAATCAGGAATTCAAGTGGTATGAAAGAGGCCAGCCCTAACAGCTAGCAGAAACCGTCCTTTCCTCCCTCCTTGTTTCATCAAATCTTTTCTGTTGCTGTGAATGTAAATGGTCTGTGAAATGGGGCTCCTTCATATTCATCCCAGTAATGATGACAAACCCCTAAGCAAGCAAGTAAAAAAACTTAATGCAATTTAAAGGAACACATGTACTTATGATAATGGGTGAAGAGGGAGAAAAACTGACAGGGCAAATCTCACCAGTGTTTACCTGTGCAGTGAACTCAGCAGCTCCTTCAACAGTCCAACAGTGAAACATTGAGAACTGGAGGGCCTGAGGGCATGGGATTTCTGTGGAAGCTTTAATAAGTGTGAAGAAAGAGACATTTGGGCAGATACTGAGCTGCAGTCAGTGGGATGAGGAGAGCAGCAAGTTAATTCAGTTGGGAAGTAAAGGTTTGTTTTTCTTGGTAACAGGTAAAGAAAAAGATTCTATGGCCCTGGGCTAAAGCTCCAAGAGGAGTTTCTTCTTCATATTAGAGGCTAAGAATGGGCACCTCAGACTATGGGGAGTCATTTATCTGCCTCCAGTACTCACCAACCTCAAGCAGCTTTTTTGTTTTGAAGGGCAGGACAGGCTTCCCTTTTCTTCCGTACCTGTAAATTCCTACCACGAACTCACAATATCCACTGCTGGCATAGAGATAGACTCAGGAACTGCACTAAGCCTTTGGGCTCTCAACCCCAAATTCCCCTGCCCCGAGCACAGTCCCCATCAGCCCTCCCAACAGGATCCTTGCTTTTCAGGAACTTCTTCCATCTGGTCTCCCTGGAGTTATCCTACTTGTCCTCCATCATCCCTAAAATCCACTGCCCTGAAGGAGCTCTTGCATTTCAGCCCTTGAGCCCCCATAACCACAAAATAGACCACTACTTTAAAAGAACAAGTAGTTTACATATGAATAGGAATATTATACATTAAGTTACTAAAGAAAAAAAAATATATACACATACATATACAGACATTTGTGCCTCTGAATTTTGTAGAAACTGCAATAATTTTGTACCACAAAAAGCACTCATTACCAGTACTGGTTTCCATCCAAGAGGCCTCCAGCCTTGAATGAGAGGTATGCATGTGTACCTTTTTACACCTTCTTTACATTTTACCAAGAGGTTATTTTTGCATGCACATACAGAAACGCAGCTCTTCTTGTACAGCAACCAATCACTCTTACAGACAACCAACAAGGATAACTGGAGGATCAGTTGTTCATTTACAGTGCTGTTGAAGGTCAGGAATTCTAGGTTTGCAAAGTAAGTGCTTGCACACAACAACCGCAAGGAAACAAAATAAACATCAGAAGAACATCTACAATTCCAAAGTAATTATTACTAATTATTAATAAGCAACTACTTTGCATCAAGCTACATAGCTTATGCTGAAAAATCAGCTTTGAGTTTTCTATTTAAACAACTTTACCCATTGAAAGTGGTAGCATTTACTTCTGATTTTTTTCATACACATAACAGTCTTCTTTGTAAAATTTAGGCAGACATTAGTGAACAAAGGCATTAAGTCGAATATAGAGACTGGACATGGGGGATGAGTTCCTATTCCTCCTTTAGAAACATGCACAAAACAAATGTAAACATACTCTTTGAAAAACAAAGATTACATTAAATTTAAAAAAACCCCACCAAAACAGTAATAAACCGAAAGAGTATTTGGAAGACAAAGAACTGAAATTCTGTGAAAATGAAGGAAACTGAGGACAAAAATGTGAGTATTGGCTGAAGAATCATTTAAAATAAATTTTTTAATAAACAGAATTGCAAGTCTAATCCCCAGCTTTTAAAAACAACTAATTCTTTATTGCTTCTTTAAAATTCTTCCAAGTTTTTCTTCTATTGTTTTCAGAGTACCATACAAATCAGGATAGAATACAAAATTCATTTCACAGCCTGCAATTCAAGATGGACTAAAAGAGTGTTTTCTCCAGCTGTGTGCACTAGGTCAAAAACAGAAGTACCACCAGAAATACTGTTCAGCACAGGATGAGACTGTAGCTCATGGTGGAAAGAACAGTGTTAAAAACCAGAACTGTTAATGAGGGAACTAAGCAAGAACTGATGGAAATGTAACTTGTCTTTCCCTAAGTTTTTACTCCTATCACAAATGTATTGTCTGCTTTGAAGAGAACTAAAACTGAAATAACCTCTTGCTGGTAATCTTTAGCTGTAATTTATACTTTTGAAAAGAAGCATTCCCAACAATGAGGAAAAATTCTCAAAAAAAGAGCAATATAAAGAAAGAATATCATTTGGAATGCCCTAGTTTAAGAAAAACTGATGGTGATGGATTATTGAATACAGCAGCATGGAAGGAGGTACCCATTCTGGTATGCAGTTTTTGAGTTGGAAAAGAGAAGGGGATGCTGGCTGAGTGCTCCAGAACTAAGACTGCAGAAGTGAACATCCATTTGGGAAATATGTTCACAATTCGCAAAAAACCTACCAAAAAACCGAATGAACAAACAAATAAAACAAAACAAAAAACCCCAACCAAATTAAAAAACCCCCACAGGTGAGTCTTGGGGGATTTTTCCTAGCCAGAAATGAGTAAAGCATATCACAAAACAAGTCAGTGTAGATAGCAAATATGAGAGGCTCCAAAGAACTGTAGATTTTTTTATGCACTTGCATGATAAAATACTGGCTCTTATTTAATGAGAGCATGATCCCGTTGGAAAATTCTAATGGGAGCTAACCCAGAAACATTAGCTTTAAACAAATAGTGTTTACAATGTTACTTAACCTCAGAGAAGTTAATACATGTTAAGACTAAGAAATGGGACCTAACTAACAGATGTTGCACATAAAGGCATTTGGAACACAAGTTTAATGTAAGACTTCTGAAAGTTTTAGCTTTAAATACTCAAAAGAAAGTGAAAAAATAATTTTAAATGGCCACTATTTAGAAGATGTTTGTGAATGCTTGAATGTAAGTTAAGTGTAACAATTTTAAAATGTTAATATTTTGGTTCATATAGTATTCACAACGCTTTCTTCTCTTAATAAATGAACTAATAATTTTCCTGGGGTTCTTTGTTTGTTTTCAAGTCTGAAAAAGAAAAGTCCTCACAGTGAATTCTTCTACAGCATGCAGGAAAAAACCCCCTAATTTTATGATCAAGCTCTCAGCCACTTAATTGGAACTAGTAACAGAAAGGCTCCTATTGCTGTATACAAACTACTCGGAATGTTGCTCTAGGAATTCAACATCTGAAGCAAACAATGTAATTGCTTAACTTGGTATCTAAGTTGGCATCAGTTTCATTTCATTTACAGCTTTTAATTGATTCCAAGTTATTTGTAGATGCAATTTTTTTCTTAAAGAAACATCTGTCACACATTACACAGCTCAGTGCTTGTCACTTATTATGGCTTTGACTTAAATGTTGCTAAAAGATAATTTTTATCACATTCCATTTTCTATAGATTCCTGGTCATTATTTTAATTGTATGGACCACATTAGTCTTAGAATATGTCACTTTTGAAAAAGATGAGCTTGTTTTCTAAATGTTAGGGTGGCAGCACACTTGGATATATTGCTTTGATTACTTCCTTTGTTTTCTCGGGCTTCTCTTGGTTAGGAATGTATCCATAAGCCCTACATCACCAACAGCATCAGGTTAAATCACGTTTGTCTGAGCTGACAGCTTTAAGTGCACAAAGCAAGAGGTAGATAGGCTGAAATGGCAGCATCAATCATTTTCCATGAGAAAGACTCCTGCATTTAGTTGTTATGACCAACTGCAAAGGAAAGCTGCATGCATCAATGAACCTCACTATAAAGCCAGAACTTAAGTTCAAAGATGTCAAAGTCAAAAACATTCACCATTACAATTCACACACTTTTCTTTATCATACAACCTTATGTTCACCTGGCAATCTCACCTTTCTCCTCTCCTTGATCTTCACACCATTAACATTATGATCAGGTCAAAGTTGTATTTTCTTAAGCATCCATGTCCTTTATCACTTTGAAGTTTAGCATCAAAGCACCTTCCTTCTGTCACAAAACCATTGCCATACTGATCCACTTTGCTGTTGGATTCTGTGATCTGGGAGCTGACAGATTCTATGGTCTCTGTAGTGCAATAAGAGTCAAGAGTCTCAAGGAGAAAATGTAAACCCAGCACTGTGATCCACATTCTAAAGCTAAGGAATTAAATTGTGGAAGACCTTCAGAAATAATGAACAAAATGGGCCATTTGGATAGAATCCAAATTACTCAAAACTTGAAACAGAAGAGAGAGGTGGTGTTCCACAGGACAACTGAATGACCTGGAGCTGGCAGTGAGCCACATCAGTCAAAGCAAAATAGCTTTCTGTCAGAACTACTCTAAAATATGCTTAGTCTGAATGTTGTAATACAATTAAAAAAGAATGGCAGTACTTTGAGAGCACCTGCCTTTCCTTCCAAGACATTTAGAGTTCTCGAATTTGAAAAATCCTTCCAGGTTTCACAGGTGAAGGCAAGGAACTATGGTGAGGAACTGTGGCAGTCTCTGATTTTATCTGTCTCCATAGACAATGCTTTTTCTCTTGGTTCTTGTTTAACTTGGCTCACACAGGTAACAACACCCTCTGTATTTTCTTCAGCTTAAAAACAAAACAAAAGTCAAACATTGAAGTTCAAATTCCATTGACAATGCCTCACTCCCAAAAGCTGTGCATTTAAAAGAAAAATATTTCAGGAACTCAAGGTAGTATGTAAGGCATATATGAAGTTTACTGCTTTTTAGCCTGTCAGCCAGTTATGTCACCTACTGTGCTCTAAGACATTGCAAGTTGACATGAAGTTACTGCAGTAAGGCCCCCCTCGAGTAACAATATTTAAACCAATTTATATTAAAAAAAAAAACCAAAATGTTTGGAGATATAAAATCACAAAACATCTTTCCTCTTTCCCATGGAAAAATAAAGCAGCCATCTTAATTTTTGTTTTTGCTATGAGGCGCTTTTTTTTTGAAGGGGAATGAAGAAATGGAGGTGCTACTGCTGAAAAGATTAGCTCTACAGCCTGTTGATTTAGAGAATGACTTACACTTCAGGCACAAGTGGCTACTTCTTTTTGAGTAAAATAGCACTTCTTTAAAAATTCACTTACATTATTTGTCACATACAAAAATTTTTGAGAGGCATCAACATCTAGACTGAACAAATGGTTAAACATTTGATAGGTTCTCTGAAATTCTTTTACCCTGAAAAAAAAAAAGAATTTCTCAGGAGAGAAGTCAAATTCAATTATAAAATGGAAAGCAACCAGTTACACAAACTTTTGAGTACAAGTAGAAAATGCCTGAAATTTAACTTTGACAATACTGTCACAGCAAAAGAATCCATTATTACCTTAACACATATAAATTTCAGTATATTTCCTCATCTACCCTTAATTTATACTAAATTCTGTAATATTCTGGAAATGAAAATATAAGAATACATGAAGAAATAAAAAGGAATAAAGTTTTGCTGACCTGCAACAGTCATTGGTACTTATCAAGATAATTATTGCTATGGCATTATGAAGGTGTAGCTATGACCTAGAACATCTTTACCTACATGTTTCTGCAGAACTACTCAAGAGCCATCTTTTTAGAAGCCACAGATGACATGAAAAGATGATATAGAAAAAATAAGCATTGCACACTAATGTTTCAGATTCTGGGTAGGTAAAAGACCATGTTGTGCTGATTTCTATGTGCTCCATATCTAATAGGTCTTCTTCATCAAGAATTAAAAATCAATTTGAGAATGCAAGCACCCATTCCCAATCAGGTCCCATGGCTGAGAACTCAAAGACTGTATTTATATTTGATAGCAATGGTTTTAAGGAGCCATCTGTTTTCCCATAAAGCAATTTATGGCGTTTATTGTGTATTTTTTAAAAACTGTTTTCGAACAGAAGTTTGAAATTCCCAGCAATTACATACAACTTTATCTGATCACTTCTAAAACATATTGATGACTACAGAATACTACTAAAACATTATTGAAAATTTTCAGAAATCTGCTGGGATTGTGTAAACAAAGAAGTCTTCAAACCCCCCGTATTTCTTTCCAGAGAGTTCTAACTAGATTCAGTATCTGTTATTTTCTATTCTTATTTCTCTCTAAAAAAAAATTTTTGAAGATCATAATTATAGCTAAATATGAGGATTTCTGGCAAAAATACTGTGCTTAACATAGAAGTTGGTATTTGGTCAAAGAAACTGACTAGTATCTTTTGACAGCAAAAAAAGAAGTTTGGGGGTTTTTTTGTGGTTTTTGTACATTTATTTTGGTTTGTCATTTTTTCCTTTTTTTTTTTATTAAACAGTAAAAACTAATTAGAATCTTCTGAAAGAAGTCTGTGTTGGAGTTCCCCACTATCAACACATTTATCTCCTTTCTTCAAGACACACAGAACAAAATCCACTGTATTTTCTATATTTGCATATTATGGAGAAAACTGCAACTTACTAAGTGCTGGATGGCTGTCCACAACCTGTACTGGAGCAGTCTGCACATCTCCTAAGAGCATCTGATGGATTCCTCCTTCCAGGCTTCTGGAGTCACCCCCTCTCCCAGCTGGCAGCAGCTGGCCCATGGCAGCCAGACTCTGATCAGAGGGAGGCAGAGGCCCGAAGGCAGGAGCAGCAGCACTCTGCTGGGCTAGGCCAGCCCCTGCTTGCAGACCGTGGCTCTGACTAAGTGCTAGAGAAGGGCTGGCTATTGCACTCCCCACGGAATCCAGGAGACTCCCAGGGCTGGGAGGGGAATGGTCAGCTAGAAGGGCTGTGGATCCGTTGGTTGAGGTAAATGTTGACTGCAGCTGTAATCCCTGTGAAAGAGAAGGCAGAAGTACCAACATACCAGTATTTACAGCAGAAGGAGTTTGCATTTAACAGCATGTATTGTATTTTTTGGAACTAGATAGCCTCTGACTGTCTACTCATTATCTCTTTTGAACACTCAATCCTAGCAACTCTAGGCTCAAAATGTACTTGAAAACAATTAGGACAATGGAATCCAGCAGCATTTAGAAGACTGCTTATGACCATAAAGCTCTAATTTTGGATTGATATTCAGTTTCAGATCACTCCCCAGTACTGCCCATTCCCACAAGAGAGGGATATTATAAGCTAAGCACACTGCTTTAAATAAAATGATGTGAGGTGGAGCCAGGCTGTCCTCAGAAAGAGAGGGAAACAGCAAGTAGAACAGAATCTTACTACAGACTGTATTTCTAGGGAAAATATCATGCATTTTGTTGGGGTTCAGGAAATATGAAGGCAGCTTTTCAAAGTAGTTAAGGAAGAAGGATAAGAGAGCCAGCTTTGAAGGGAGATGAGCTTTAGAAGAAACTCTTTCAGCATGACATTCTTATCCCTCCCTCTTCAGCCCTTCAACCTGCAGGTTTACAGCTCTGAGCTAGGAGCAGTTTCAGGATTTTTGAGGTATTTTCTTAAGAGGCTGGAGAAGGATTTAAAAGGAATAAACAAGACTGTCTTACCTCCCTGCTGTTTTGCAGCATTTTCATTGTGAAATGACTGGACCGTGTGGAAAACAAGTACTTGGTTTGAGGAAGAAACCCACTACCTTTATCCTCTCGGTTTTGCCTTCACAAGAGACCCTCACTTCGAAGTGTCAGAGGATGGTGGTGGGATCCCCTGCACCACAGCTCGTTGCCAAATGTGGTGTGCAAGAGCGACCAGACTAAGAGCTGACAGCTACTTCAAAGTCTGTGTTACCCAGCTGCTGTCTGGGATCAGCTGAGAGGGAACTTGCTGTTCCCAGCTCGCCTTCAGCACTTCCAGCACAGCATGTTTGATGTTCTGTAAATGACTTGACTGTACCTGAAGTTGTGCAAATATCTTGGGCTGAAGTGAAGAGAGTGAAGACAACAGCTGAGCTGTTTCTGGTATCAAGGACTCCCCACTCTGGTTGGATTCTGCTTTGGTGATGACTGACTCCCCTCCTGAGCTCCCTACAGTGCCAAAGTGAGGAAGCAGACAGTTATGGCAAATCTCTTGTGTTCAATAAAAGCCTCCCCTGTGAACCAAACAAACTCCCTTCCATCTCAATACAGACACCCAGAAGACACATATATACATACATATATGCTGTTCTCTTTGCAGAACTTGGATACTAAAGAAAGAAGACTGGGTATGACAAAAACACAATATTGCAGGAAGACTGTATGTATCTGTACAGAGCAAAAACCAGAGGCACCAATAAATCTGTTCCTGAGAGCAAAGTAATTGCACCTTACACTGTGCTTTGAATTTGTAGTTATAACATAAAAGCTGAAACATTTCTAGCAAAGCAGCAAATAATTTGACAATATCTACACCTCAGTAAGGAAGGGCTTAATAACAGACAGGTATCAAAAACAAGGATTGTCTTCCAAAATAAAAACCTACACAGGAAATTTTCTGTCTCACCACTCCCTTCCCATCTTTGTGAAATTAGAGTAACTTCTATGCAATATCATCCAATGTCCATTTATCTGGAGGTCTTTTAGCCTACAGATTACATCATATCCTCAAAATTCTTATTTAATGTAAGAATGATGGACTTCATTTCCTGAAGGTTTGTAGCAATTTCTGCAAGAAAACTTCTCATGAGATCATTCCATTTCCTGTCTGAGACACCCAGAACATTCTGGTTAAGATTTATGCAGACACAGGCAGACATTGTTCAGCTTCTCAGTTTCAGTGTTATGGAGGTAAAAGAAGAACTTGTCCTGTGAATGCAGATTAGTCTAGTGAATGCAAAAAAAAAAAAATTGAGAACGGTCAATTGCAAAACACTGTCAGAAAATTAATAGAAAAAGTTTCCAGCAGTCTGAGTGGAGGTAGATTTTTCAACACACTGATCTGCAGAACTATCCTAACTATCGATAGTTAGATCCCTAACTATTGTAACTGACCAGAAGATACATATAAATCTATAAATTTTCTTGAACAAAAGTACTTCAAATATTTAGAGTATTTTTAATATTACACAGAGATCCCATATGCATGGGATATGAACGTGAATGTTCACATGCAGGAAGAGATCGTAGTTCTCTCCATGGGTTGTATTCTACAGCAAGACCCATAGGGAAAAAAGTAATAGTTCAACTCCTCCTCTACCCACTACAAAGAAAGTTGTATCACAAGGAGATAGGGAGTTCTGTACAAACAAGTTCTGTTATTGCCTGATTTCTTAAATGCAAAGTTGTCTCCATTTGGCACAAGTTGAAATTTTAAAAAAAATATGTATACACAGAGAAGTCTGAAAAGTCAGTGTTGTTTTCCCTTGCTACCACTTCACAAACATTAATGAGAGCTCATTTTTAGGAAGCCAGGCTTCTTTTTTGCAATAGAATTATAAACATGTGTTGAAATGTGTACAAACACATACCCACACATATAAGGGGAGAAGAGACATGCTGCAATTAGAGTTTCTGCTTATATTCACTGAGCTGGTTCACATGTGCAGAAAACTAAACAAATCCCATTTTTTTGCTTCCTGTAAAATTCAGTATGTCACTGGATGGATGTTTACACATTTGGTAGGCTATTTTGTCTTAGAAAATTATCTGTGTAAAACAAAGAAAGAAACAAGAATTGGTTTCTTTCTGAATGTTCTCCAGCACTCAGTTCATACCAAAAGTCATCCCTACTGAGCTCCATCACAGCTGTTGAAGGCACAACTATTCTGTGTCTCTCCATAAAACACAGTAATGGCAATATTAACACAGGCATGCAAGCTTAAGCACAGTAAGTCTGTTCACATTGCAAATTTCTTTTTTTCCTGAAAAACAAGACTTTCTTAAAAAAGAAGGACACTGTTCAAGCTGAGTGTAAAAATTAACCTCTTGTTCTCTCACAGCTGTAAACACTGGAATTCTTCCCTAAAAGCACCAAGCATACATAATACTTTTCAGTTCAAATTAGTCCCTGGCACCAGCAGCCAAAATAAAAGTTAAAAAATCCCAAACAAAACAGAGCCCAACCTTGGCCTTGTTTTAAACAGTAAACGCACTGGTGTATGGAACTGTTTCACATAAACCAGGTTCACCAAGTCATTTAGGAGAACTCATGAAGTGAGCCAAAGTTCTGGGGGTTTATGTTTCCTGCTACAACAAGTAAGAAATTGGCCCATGTCACTCCCTGACCTAAGGGGAAAAGGACACAAACACATCAGCACTTCTTCAGACAAGAACCACAGGACAACTGTTGACACAAGTAAATCCTGAACATGACAACTGTGGCAGTGCCCCTTTGGTCCCTGTAGACTTCTCTGTCAGCTGTCTAGAACAAAATGTACCCACCACCATGTTCCAGTTAAATGGGGGAACCAGCTGGCTCTGCTACTGAGATTAAAAACACCTGCAAAGTCTGCAGCATTATCTGAACATGTGCAAACAATTAGGCTCTTCCACCTCACTTCAATCATGTCCCTGCTAAAAGCCACAGATAGAGTTCTGACGAGTTTCACATAAAGCCTGTTAAACAAAGGATGAGGAAAGCATCTACAAACATGAAGAAAAGTTATTTTGGTGTCACACTAGACAAAATATCCTTGAAACAAGACTGGGAAGGGCAGAATAAACTAATTTTTAATTTTTTATCAGCCACCATGATCCAACAGAACATCTTAGCCTATGTGTAATTTTAAGTATGTGGGTAGCAAGTAGATCTAGTTACAAACACCTGTATTTTGTCTTAGTACATGTTTTGAAGTTGAAGTAATAGTAGTAGCAACCCACTTTCAACAAAGGAAAAACAGCATAACATCTTCAAAAAAAACACCAGTCCTTTGACCAAGAATGCATAAAAGTCAGTTTATATGGAAATCCACCATATCTACACTCTAGTTTTGCAACAGACTGGGAAGAAATTTAACACTTTGTGGGTCAGCAATCACTGGGAAGAGATGATACTTGGGTGCCACAATAATAAAGAAGTTACATCACAAAGAACTGAAGAAACACATCTCTCAGCCCTGCTGACACTTAACACCCGTGTTTCTACTTCTATTCTAAGCATCAAGGAAAAATGGAAAAGATTGCTCTCAATGCCAACAACAGAAATACAATGTTTGTTGTTCGGTGCCTGATCCTAGCACGGGAACTCATCAAGCCAACGAGTTTGTGGGAAGCAGGAGTCTCCATGTGCACTGAAGTCCCTTTCAGCAAGACATTTAAGCATCCATGCAGTACAAGCCATCTGGGAACTCAAGTACCCAGCTGGATCCTGGGTACTGTGTCCCCTGACACAATCTGACACATCTGTTCAGGAGTCACTTAATTCTCTCTAAACAGGTGTTATTAGCACCCTCATCCAGCGTAAAATGTTCTTTTCAGCTGACCATCCCATTAAAATCTTCGGTTGCTTGAAAATGCTAAATGAAAGGCAAATTTGTAATTTTAATACTTCTGCCAACAATATCATGACTATGCACATTTTTTCCTCACATGCACTCAAATAGTTTAAAAAAAGTAAACCAAAATAGTTACAGCAAAATAATCCTTCTTAACGTCACCTGAGCAACAGGACATGACAGTAACCTCCCTGGAAGGAAAGTGAGTTTCTGTGACATAGCTAATAAAAGACACTTGGAGACAGACAGGTTATACAAGCAGTCCTACCATCTGAAGGTGGTGAGGCAAATGCAACAGTCACTGTTTCTGTGAGGACATTCCCACTGTCTGTGGTCCATTGCAGCTGAAAGGAAAAAGATCTCAGTTCTCAGAGTGCAGGCTTGTCTACAGGAACACAGGACTGATAGAAAAAGTGTCCAAAACTACACTTTCTTATTTTCTTATAATTATGCATTTTTCGAGCTCTTCATTCAAAGAAAAAAAAAAAAACTACTGTAAAAGGTTTTTAAACATGCACTGTATCAGAAGGTTAATATGCTTTATCTGCTTATGACAGTTTAATGACTGTGAAATAGAAAATAGTCAAACCATTTGGCTAACTAACAAGCACACTCACTCACCTGGGCTACAACAGTGTAGGGAGAGGGAAAAGACTGATGACTCAGCATGATTTAACAGTACTGTTCATCAAAGCTGATTTTAAATCAGCAATTTCTTAACAGTCAGTCTCATAACTGGAAAAACTAGGATCACTGTGTACCCTTTATTACTCAATACATGGAAGAAAATTATGGAGCAAGATTTAAGAATTACTGAGCATTTGGAAGACTCAACTCCAAGCTTACTTCATTTGCTATAAACTGCATTTATTACTATTTACACATTCAAAATGTTTTGTAAGTCCTAATTTAGACTGCACCTGAGACACACTTCATCCCCATTTTTTCAGCTACTGAAAAGTAGTAGTAACTTCTTCAAAACACAGACAGTGACAAAGCCATGAATAAAATTTTGTGCCATATGTCAATTTTTCTACACCAATGGCTTCCAGTTCATGCAGTCATCAAGAAGTGCTAGTACTGTGTAATTTGTCAATCAACTAACAGCAATCTAATGCTGATGAGATAAATACCGAGTAAGGTCAGAAGGTTTTATTCACATTCAAGCCAATCTTGCTCAGTCAGAGATTCCACTGAAAATATTGCTGCTGGAAATATAAAGTCACAGAGAATTGTGGATGAAATACAGCTAAGTGGTAAAAATTAAGATTTCCAGTATTTAACTCCAAAAATCAAAAAGATACACAAAGGCCAACATACCATTGCTGGGATACTTTCTGAATTATACACCATCTCTCCATTCCTTAGGGACTTCTGCACTTCATGAATGTGGTTCTTGATGTCATTCACAGTGGGGAAGAAGGACAGGTTATGTCTTTCTGGCACTTCATCAGGCGTGAATAATTCTCTTTCCACATACTTTCTGTCGTATATTAAAGGACATTTATTACCATATTTAAATATATTCTGCTATTTCCTGCTGTTAAGAGACAGTGCTACCTTCTCCCTCCCCTTGTTGCAATGACAAGACAAAAGCAAGCTAGATCATCTTCTGAGCCAGTTCTTTGTGCGACAGAGTTTGGAATTTATTCAAGTAACTTTAAAGAGTACTCTTAACTTTTTTAGCTCTTAGTGGCTATCTGCAGTGATATGGAGAGATACCAAAGGCTGGCAGAAACAGACTCATGACATCTGGGAAATAGATGCAGTAATGCACCAGCACTGCCCTTTAGCTGCAAACCAAATGAATCAGATGCAAAAGTAGCTATAGCACTATAGACTGAGAGCATTGCAGACAGTTCTGTACCTGAGCTGCTTCCTCACTGCATAGACCTGCTCTATTCCCTGAGACACCAGTTCTCGGATCTTGTCTGCCACTTGAGGATGAAGTCGAGAAGGCAGAGTACTGTTCTCATCTCTAACAACTTCCTCCTCCTCCTCAGGAGAAGACACAGAAAAATGGGAGGGTGAAGGAGGGAGACAGGAAGTTTCCATTTCATGATATTGGTGGGCTTGCTGAGTAGGTAACTGTACATACCACCTAGCAAGAAGGAGAGAGTTTATACACACAGATCTCAAAAGAAGGCAAAAAAAATTAATGTCTTGGGGGAACAGTCTGACAACTACCAACAACCTAGTCAGAATGACATAAGTTTTTACAGCCCCATAGCAAGAAGATGTCTTTCAGAACTCAGGGCCTTCTCACACCTTTCAATGCAAAATGAACTACATCAAGCGCCAAATTAATACAACTATTTCTATCAATTCACTGCATGGAAACACCTGCTAAAGTTCCATAGCTTTGTGTTTAATACATTTACTGAATTAATACTTCAGTGTCACAGAAGTCTTACTGACATTGTGGACTTTTTAGTATTATTAAGTGACTAAGAAAAAAAAAAAAAAAAGACCAAGTAAAATACTGCTCTTTTGTGCTTCATTTGTGAAAATAAAGAAAAAAGTGGAGGTTTCACCTGAGGACACCACCAGCATCTATCAAGTTCTTCTTAAGCATGTTGAATGCTTTCTCCTGCTCCATTCTTATGATTTTCTTGTCAATTTTAGGGTCAGTAGGAACCTTGTATTCCGGAAACTTTTGAACCTTTTTAATATAGATCCTTCCAAGGAGGAATAAAAAAAATTCTCCATCAGTATACTTTGGCCTTGGGAGGGCAAAGGCAAAAATCCCATTTACTTCATATCAGGCATTAATATGGAAATAGTTCAAGCAGAGTGATATAGGGTGTGAGGAGTATCTAAAAGAACTGTAAAATTCTTAAGGATACATTAATAGATATGGATGCAGACAGATACACGTCTGTTCTGGTCTGGAAGCCACTCAGCCAGAGTGATTTTACTCCTCAGCAAAAGCCCAACACCAGTTGTGAGCAGGCTGCAGTTCACCCAGCTATGCAGAATTGAGCACATACAGACCTAGCTGCAACTATTCATCAAACACACTCTTAGCTCAGTAAAAACTGAACAAGCACCCACGAGGACGCTCAAGGGTGAGGAAAAGTACCATTAGTGTTGAAGGAGGAGAAAATCCCCAGTAAACAGGAAGAACTGTAACTCCTGCAGCACACAGGACACATGCTAAACTAGGATGATTGACTGATAACAATGCAATTAAAAGCCTGAAGAAGAAACAACAAATAAGATGACAAAGTTTTAGGAGCAGAAATAGTCACTAAAGGACACTACAATAACTCATGAATGCTCAGGTAGATAATGAATCCCACTTGTATTTCATTAGTGATGTACTGCTACTTTGGATCCAGGCAACCTATCAAATTTCAGCCTTATTCAGTCAAACAGGAGATCATTTCCTCCTTACCTCTAAATAAGTATCAACCTCAAGTTACCAAGGAGATAAAGCTAAGAGCTACAGTGAGTATCAGGTACCACCCCAAACCAGTGCTCTGTCACAGCTCACAGAAAGAATGCTTTCTGTGAATGCTTAGTCACTCTTAAAGCTTTATAGGTAATTCTCACCTTGCTGGACAAGTGGCTTTGTACAGCTGGCTAGAGGTGCTTTCCTGCTCACCAGCTTTTTTGGGCTGAAATCCTTTCCTCCTTGGCCCATATTGGCACTCCATTACAATGGCTCTGCTTCCTGGAAACAGAAAGTAATGCACTCTGTTCAAGCAATCACTGAATTCATTACAGTGAAATACTAACCACAGAAGAGATGAGAGTTCTGAAGCAGTTACTTCTGTTTGCCATCGGACTCTTCAGAAGGCAGAACCCTTAGGTATAGCAAGCAAATACACTGCAAATGCTTCTCTCCCAGCACGTAAGAACACAGAGCACTTTAAACCGTTTCTCAAACTTATTACACCTCACAGAACTCCTACAACATATGTGAAGGCAAAATATTGGATTTTGCCCTGGTGAGTACCAATACTTAGCAAGACAACAAGTCTTGCAAGCTACCAAGAGAACACAATACTAGTAATAAACATAAAAAGCAGAACCCCCAAAACAACGGAGAAAATCCCCAGCTGGAATCAAAGGTGTGATGGTTTTGGTTGGGATAGAGTTAACTTTCTTCGCAGCAGCCAGTGTGAGGCCGTGTTTTGGATTTGTGCTGGAAACTGCTGATAACACAGGGATGTTTAGTTACTGCAGAGCAGGGCTTGCACAGGGTCAAGGTCTTTTCTGCCTCTCACCCCACCCACCAATGAGGAGGCTGGGGAACGCAAGAAACTGGGAGGGGACACAGCTGGGACAGCTGACCCAAAATGACCAAAGTCCTATTCCATACGATATGGCATCATGTGCAGCATATAGAGCCAAGGGAAGCAGAGGAAGCAGGGGGACATTCAAAGTTAGAGTGTTTGTCTTCCCAAGTAACCATTACAAATGGTGTCCTGCTGTCCTGGCGATGGGAAGTTGTGAGTGAATTCCTTACTTTGCTTTGCTTGTGTGTGTGGATTTTCCTTTACCTTTTTAATAGTCCTTATCTCAACCTATGAGTTTTCTCATGTTTACCCTTCCGATTCTCTACCCCATCCCACTGGAGGAGTAAGTGAGCAGCTCTTAATTTCCAGCCAGGGTCAAACCACAAGATAAGGTCAGCAGCCATGTCCAGCCTCTTGGCTTAAACCAACACTTCAGACCATGCTGTCCCATAAAAGCTCAGCCTTGCAGTTAGGAAATCTTAACTCCTAAATAACATAGTTTCAGCGCAGCACACCCACACAAAGCCAGACAGGCTTAAATAAATACTGTTTTGCTCTGAACTCAAATTAATTCAGAGGTCTTCCAGTCAGACCTCTAACAAAAAGGATTGACAAGCAAAACATCAAAGTGGTCAAGAAAGGAACATTTTCCAAATTTCTTCCACATCACGTTTAGTTATCTTTTATTTACAGTTTGTGTACTCCAGTATGCAGGCAAGGAGCTGCCTATGCCACAAGTGATATACCCAAAAACTTTTAAAGTATTATAACAGCAACATAATGTGTTTCCATAAGATACCAAATGATCTAGATGAAACTAAAGATGTCTCATACTCATGTTGGGGGAAAAAAAGGGTATGTTGCTTTGATTTTATTCTTAGTTTTCTTTTATCTCACAGTTTATGGCTGAAGCTTTAAAACTGGTGCTAACATTTCCCTTTTTCAGCAACTTTCAGGGAAAAAAAAGAAGAAAAGACCCCAAACATAGCCTACATTCCTGTCATTCATTTTCTCTATGTAGCAATTAAAGCCTGTTCATTTTGTGTCCAAATTAAACTCTTAGTAATTTCACATATGCATTGTGTGAGCTAAATATGTAATTACCAAGCTGTGAAGTCTGCATGTACATTTCAAAAAAAACCTAAACACCAAAAGTCTCCCTGCTGAGGTCTGTTGATGTTTATCTTGTTTGTTTGGCTTTTTGAATTTATTTATTACTTTAAAGGTTTTAATTTAAATTTAAATTTAAATAGTTTACTGGCGCCAGTGGAACAAACTCTTCAAAAGATCTTCAAATTAGGCAAGAATAATTGAACAAGCTCTTATCCTTATGAGAACTTTCATGTCCTAATAAAGCAGATGGGACCTCCACCTAAAGACCTCATCACAAGAACCCCCATCAAACGGTACTCAGCTAATTTCTAAAGGACAAAAGGAAATAACCACAACAAAACGTAAAAAAGGAAACAAGCTCCTTCAGACTCTCACAGCAGTGTCCAAGCTGCTCCTTTTTTTTATGTTTGTGTCTTGACCTTATCAAAACTAAGGAATAACATAAAGATTCTTCTTTCTGGCCAGCTGGGAGCTGATGCTGAACTGTTGAAAGCAGTGATGAAAAGAGAAGCGAGTTACCTGCATTGACGAAGGGGATGCCGTCGTAGGGGACGTACTGGGATTTCCACATCAGCCGCGTGGCGGGCCTGGCCGGGCTGGGGGACTGGCGCGTCCCCCAGACGCTCCGCGTTTGCTGCTTGTGCAGCGCGAGCACGCTCTCCAGCTCCGCCTCGCTCCCGCAGTAGCCGCGGAACGAGTCCCCGATTCTCTGCGCGGAGAGGACGGGACAGCGGCGTTACGCACACGCCTCGCTGCTGAACGCTACGCGACACAACAAAGCAGTCACCGACTCCAGCAGGCGAGAACATAGGCAGAGTTTTGCATTCCGTCGTTTTTGTCCCCACAGTAGTGTCCTCATAAAGAGATTTACTACAGGATCTAACACAAGAGCAGTCCCCACTGAGGCCAGGAGTTTGTCAGCCATCCAAAGACCCTAAGAACACAAAGAACCCCTGAAAAGCTTACAGTCACTGCCAGCTCTGATTTCCAGAGGACAACTTCACTCCTGCGGTTTACCCCCAACACACACTTCAGCTGCAGTCACTGACTAGACAAATTGGTATTAGATGAAGCTTTTCACTTGACTGCCATAGAGAATCTCTGAATCACTAATAATTGTCTCTGCATCCACTGCAACATACACACTGCACCAAACTGGAGCAGAATGCACCTGCCCATACCACCAGTAACTGTCTCACCCACTTAGAGCACTAACTTTGAACTGAATGTCTCACACAGAATCCCTCCCAACCTTCGAGACACTCTTGATTCCCAACATTACACAACATACTATACCAGATTTGCCATGTGCAAACTGATGATGATTTCAATGAACTCTGCTAATGTCTGGGCAACTCCACAAAAACTGCATCTAACTTGACTAAAAGTAGTTACCCAGCTACTCAGTGCCATCACAGTTGGTTCAGTGCTGGTCTACCAGGGCCAGCCAGCAAGGAACAAAATTACTGGGACAGAGAAGACCTTTCCATCCAAACCTAAAATGCCATGCTTGCTTCTGATCATGTGCAGCTCAGGGTCAGGCTGGCCAACCAGCTGTCACAGCCAGAGTAGTTTGCCAGCTCAGTCTTACAGTGTATCTGTGGGACAAACACTCAGTGAACGAGCACTAAGGTCTGATAGCTTTATTTTGCTACCTTCAGTGACAGAACAGCCAGATGTTTAAATAATACTGAGAGCAAAAGGAGCAATAGTGTCTCTCCAAGATTATCACACAGACGCCTTAGCAACAACTGCTTAAAACCAGCCTCATACTCTTCTAAGAAAAACAGAATGTCTGTGGTTAGCAAGACCTAAAGGCAAAAAAGGGTCAATGAAGATCTTGTGAATGTACTGGGCCAGCAGAGTGCTGCTGCTAGTGCAAGGCCAGACACAGGGCTGTGCGTGCACTGGGTGTGAGCCAGTGAGACACGAGCTGCTCACCCTCAGAGCTCACTGCTCTGCAGGCACTGCTGCAGCAGCTAATCAAGTCTGCACAGGCTGCACTCACACGGCTGTGGGCAGCAGGAGACACTGGCAATTGTTTGTCTAGAAGTTATAAATAACACTTCTGTCCAAAACTTGATCTGAAAAATTCAGGAGAAGCAAAGCAGCCTGAGATGTACCAGAACGTCACTCTTTCCAGAAACTTGGGATGCTGCCTTTCAGAAGAGGGATTACAGCACCACTGCACATAATAAATACTGCACAACCCAGCTGGGTTTTTTTCCCCATCTCCCCTCCCTTCCTGTTAAGTGACTTATGATGCATTCTTGCTGTTGATAGTATCCTAGTTGTCAGGACAGTTCTGCAGACATCTAACAATATGCAAATAAAGGAAGAGCTCTGTTTAGGTCAAAAGCCATCACAGAGAATAAAGACAGAGTATTTTTTAACAGAAGAGAAAACAAGCAAAACCTAACTCGCTGGGACAAAAAAAAAAAATCAGCAAGAATATCTAGAATAGGAATCCGTAGTAAAATATTTGTATTAGGGTGTGTTAAGTCTCAGACTTGACACTGGCCAGTCACATGGATTTTGATTGCTATGTGATAACACAAACCACACGAACAGTTGCAGAAGTCAGCCAAGTTTGCACTGTAGTTCAAGAACAAACTAACATGGCACACAATGGCTCTTCCCAGCACTACAAGGTTATCAGGTTTTCAGCAGCACTTTTTCTACTTCAGGAGCTGGTGATGGTCAGTTATTCTAAAATTCTCAAAACAGAATGGGATTCCACAGCATTTTATGTATTTAACTGTGCTAGCAGTACCACTAGCTATATACCAGGAAGCTTGAACACTTCTACAGCTATGAATTACTCCTTTGACAGAATAGGATCATTATCTTGGAGCTAGATGATAAAACATCAAGTCAGAACTCTTTGTGCCCCACCTCACAGTTCCTGAGACGGCGCGCCCATGCAGGCGTGTTTAGTGGCAATGGCTGAAGAGGGATGGGAAAAGGATCTTCCACTACCCTGAAAAAAAAAATAATAGAAGTCTATGCAGACATTCAGAAAAGCAACAATTTAGTCTAAACTTCAGGTAAGAGCAAACCAGTGTATTATGTATAACCCTAGACCATATGATCAAACTATGGATATTTTATCAACATGTCTTAAAAATCCGTGGTTAATTTTCTTCATATTCTATTTCATTGTTAAATTAATTTAGAATGAATAAAAGTATTTTAAAACCCCACCATTTTCTACAGTAAAGTCCTCTAAATATTCAGTACTTTTAGTATTGTTGCCTGACAACAATAGACAAAACATGGTGAAATAGACCGGATGATTGCCTTGATAATTTTCTTATGCAAAATGGTAAAATGCTAAAGATTAAAACCAATATCGAACACTTGTTACATGCTGTACATTTTAATGTATTTTAAAATACTGAAAAACAGTGCCAGTAACTATTTTAAGTACCTACCTAGTTTCTCCATTCCCTAAGTACTGGGGCAGAAACAATGCTTACTCACTGTTTCCTTACTCCACAACAAGTGTATCATCTCCTGTCTATACAAATATATCTCATTTCCAAGATTATTTTTCTGACATGTACAGACTGTGTTCACAACATCCATTCACAAACTTTTCTCTTTGTTTTTTACACGTTTCTTGAATACATACAATTTCTGTTTTAGTCAGATTACTCTGATCTTTTCTACTTGCTTTCCACAGAGCATAAACCAATGCAAAGACAGCTTGCAGTCCATAGGGCAAATGTCTTCTTTGAGAGCTTTTTGTTGTCGTTGTCATTTTTCATTGCTGCTGTTGCTTTATTTGGTTGGTTTGAGGTTTTGAGCGGTTTTTAAAGTAAAAAGGAATTCCAGAGTATTCAGGAATTAATACGGTAGGCAACATTTAGCATGGGGAGAGATTTGGGTGGATATCAAGCGAAGAATAGCTAACTAACTAACTAACTTTGGAAACTTCGTTAACAAATCTGCCTTAGTGTTTCACCAACACACACCATTAGCAGCAACTTTCTCATATTTTATCAAAGGACACTGAAGAAGTTATCCAGAGAACAAAGATTAGGCTCTCAAAGTTAATGACAACTATTGAAACCTCCATCTAAAAAATTCATCTCTACAAGTAACTGTTCTTGTGGGAGCATGGTCTGTATAGGTTTTAGTACACTCATAAAAGAAGCTGTGCTCCCTCAAACCCTAACTTTCCCTGCAGTTCCTTCACTGGGTCACTTTCAACTCCTGGCAGGCAGTAACAGTATCTGTTTAAAGTAATTTCAGTAACTGGCACTGTATTATTTTAAATGCCCACCTATTGCTGTGGTCAGAATATATCTCTGGAATACAGGTACTTTAACTGCTTTCTCTATTGCTCTGGCACACGCAAAAGCTGCCTGGAAACACAGTTAGCTGCACATCATTCACTAACACTGTGGGTTCATAATCTCTGTTCCATGGTAATTTTGTGATAACCATTGCAAAAACAAACTGCAAGAAAAAAAGTGATTGTTCATCCTTTTAACCCCTGACCTACCTGGTAGTTGATTTTTTTGATACTGTGAGAGATGCCTGTGGATGTAGAATGTAACTGCTTGCACTATCTGCTATAGAAGCCACCACCACAGTCTGCAGATTCCCATCAACACACTTCTCTTCTGAAATATCTTTACAAAAATAAAGCAGCTTCTTGGTTAATAACTGAACGTAGAATGGGGAAAAACAAGCTATGATTAAACTTTGTGTATTGTTAAAGCAAGCCTTTTGACATAGGAAAGAAGTTTTATAGATGATAAAGCAGCCTAATAGCTGTGAATCAGTGCTCAAACTCCTGGCACACATATGAAGATACACTTGATAAGGTTGCTTATATTTAAGGACTTTGATAACTGTGCTACTGCCTATGAATCCTTCCACAACAAAGCAAATAATCAGAACAACTTGCAAATCACTTTGCTTCCAGGAATCCATATAGGATTGCACAAGTATTTTGTTCAGCTGCAAGTCACATACTGGTTGCTTTTAAAATAAGAAAAAATGAGGTAATGATACTGCTTTGTACTTAGACAAGAACACTTAAACAAGAAAAACAGGCCTCTTGTAATTGAATCTGACATGCTGTTAAAACAAATGTTTTAGCCTTTCTTGGTAATAGGGAGCAATCCACAAGCCAAAAACTGCTCTTAGATTGAAGGCTGTGTGTACAGTTAAACAAAAACATAATGTTAAACTGTGAAAGCAGACTCCAATATTTTGGTCTCAACATAAACACACGAGATCTCTTTGGATGGGGGATTTTTGCCCTTCAGTTATGAAAGCTTCCTTCCCTCATCCAGAGAGAGAGTGGTAAGCTATTGACACAGTACAGAAATGGATCCACAACAAAGCTCCATAAGAAGATTCATAAGTGTGCACTCGGATTAACACCACTCTGGGTCCAAGCACTGGCTCCTCCTACAGAGATGTGCCCTTAAGACACTTCAGGCTACTCCCAAGTCTGCACCATTCCATGCATTACCACCATGTGCAGACAAATGAAACTTGAGGGCTGACAGGCCATTCTCCTTCCTCTTTCACCTCCACAGTAAACCCCTGACAAGTCTTCCTAACTGTCTTTTAAAGACCAAATAACTACAAAGTCTTTTACACAGGATGTCTCTAGAAAAAAAACCAAAACAAACAAAAAAAACCACCCCACAAATGACACCTGCAGCACTGTTGTAGAACATGTATTCAAATACTGTGACACCAAGCCTCATGTCGAACGAAAAATGGAAATGCAAAACTACTATTTAGCATTGAAACTTAGTGCTTACAAAGAGTAGCAGCAATTGTTTTGTAACTAAAGGCTCACAGTTGACTTTAAAGTACTGTAAGACTCTGCTCTAACCAAACCTGGTCTTACCCCTGCAAGAGCTGGAGAGGGAGGGAAAGTTGAGCATTAGGGTAGGAACAAGCCTTTCAATGCAAGGTCATGAAACCATATTGCAACCCTAAGTGAAAAGGGTTAGATCATGACTTGAATCCCAAATCTGTCTTCTATCCACCCAGCACCAGGACTCTAGTCTCACTGTGAGCTATCATTCCACAGGAACACTTAACCAGTGCTCAAATTTTGAGAATTTTATAGCGAGAATGAAAAAACAGTCTAAAAACCATTTGAGAGTTTAACAAAATGTGACCACCTCGTTCTCAGTCTTACTCTGTGAATGCAAACTAGTACAGTGTTCTGCCATCCAGCAAGGATTACAGATAAATAATCAATGCTTTCAGATTTCAGTATGCCCATTTTCTAGAGAAAACCTTAAAATTTGCACTTCTAGTTGTGCATCTCAGCACATGCTTAAAATGTGACAATTAACACATTCCAATGAATGGAAAATTACATCTCATTTTCTTTGACTGGGAACTGAATTTCTACCTAAGTGATTAATTCCTGGCTTCACAAAAGATGCATCATCACCAGTGATCTCTGGAACAGAAGATTTAATGTTCTTCTGGCCTGTCTGCACTACAGGAATTAACTACTTCATTCAAAATGAAGTAAACAAATACTGAAAATTTGAAGCTGATAGTACAGCTGATGGCACAAATATCTTTATTAATGGTAAACAAGGCAAGAAACAACTCTGCATTTGATATGTCAATCTACCCATCACATACCCTTCAGAAAGGGGGCATAATAGCTCTTCTTTCATAAGGCTTTTGCCCAACAGGAAGTGTGGTGTGTGAGGTGTCAGATTCATAATCAGAAAGCAGATTCAGTGAGTATTTTGTCTTAAAACTGACTAAGGAAAGGAAACAAGGTGCTTAAAAAAGACCATGCAGGATGTGCTTACTCACAGGAGCACAAATCCTCAAGTCCCACAGGTTAAACTCACCCTGCGTGCCAGTCACATCCAGAAGCTGACCTGGAGGAATTATCACTTGGGTCACTCCTGGCTGTGCAGAAGGAATGACATGCAGCACCTGTCCATTTTCTGACTGGCTGGCAACAATCATCTGTAAGGCAGTCACACAGAAGCATGAATGGCACTAGTTTGTATGGTGATCATGCAGCACGACTGGGTTTGATTATTACCAGAATAGGAGATATTTTGCTTAGAATTAGGGCCTGTGTATTTACTTGATTTTACATAATAAGAAAACTGTCTCTTTATTGTCAATTTCTTAAAATTACTTCCCCCTTTTAAAATAGCCCTTTAATTAAGGAAAGAAAAAACGCCCACTACCTTACCTGATTCTACAATGAATTACACATTTATTTGCAACTTACAACACTATTATTAAAGCTATCTCAAACACCTGAAAGCCATTCATAGTTGGATTCACTGTAACCACATTCATGGACTAGCAGAACTACTCATAACATAAAAATTTTGACCTTTACTTCTAAGAAACAGACCCCTACGGGTGGCATTTCATGCAAAAGCAGAGAGAAGAAAAGCTCCAGGACTTTAAAAAAATACAAATTAAATCACCTGGGATTCTGAAAAACTTAAACAACTATGGTAGGTTTACCCATAATTAAAAAGGACTCTGGGTGAGAGTGTTACGTTTTTTATAAAATAGATGTTACAAATTACAAAGCAACATTTAAAAGAATTATTTGAAGGCTGGGGGAAAGGTGAGACTTAATGACTTAGCTTATTGCTAATGTTCTGATTTCCCCCAAAAAACCACAGAAAGACTCATCCAGGGAATACAGAGAAAGCAGCAGCAGTAGAAGTACAAGATCTTCTCACACTATAGCATCCAGGCTTGACACTGACAAAAGACATCAGCTGCTGTTTAATAAAATCAGTAATGGCTGCAGACAGGATTTGCCTACCTGAAGAAGGGCAACTGGAGCATGAACTGTACCCCTGGAAAGTTCCAGCTTGTTGCTAAAGTCTGAATCAGCTGTTGCTACACCAAAGCACCACGAAGGGCTGTCGGAGAGCTCGCTGACCCATGAGCACAGGCGCGGACACTCACCATGGGTGCGCCGGGCCCCCGCGGGGGCTGCAGCTCGCAGAGCGGCTGCCGGGGCTGCTCCGCCAGGTGCGGCCCCTCGGCTCCGCGGGAGCGCACGGCCGCTGCGGGAGGGCTGCCCGAGAGCGGCACGGCGACGGGCAGGGCTGCGGGACCCTCACTCCGGCCGAACAACGCCTCCCTGCAATCCATGCGCGGTGGGTGCTTTCACAGGGGAAAAACAGGCAAATGCACTTTGAGTGGCAGCCTCTACGAAGGAAAAAAAAAACAACGAGAAAGAGAAAAGAACATTTAAAACCAGTGTGCTGTACAGTATGCTCAGAGGGATCTCTTGTCCTTCTGATCAAGAGGCTAACACTAGCAGTCCTACTGTTGTTTTCCATTTTCATGCTGAAAAAGTATTCATATTCCTGCTTCCTAGGATGAAGTCTCTCTACTAAGACAAAAGAAAACCCTTTTGCTCAAAATCTGCTCCCCAAAGTCACTTATCACTTCAAAACATCTCAAGTCTACCCAGAAACTGAGAAGACTTATACCAAAAACAAAACTGTAAAATATTCACCGACTTAATTTGACTTCACAAGAAGTCCTAGAAACTATTCCACTTCGCATTTCCATAAGTGCATTTAGCTGCGAAGAAAAAAATCTCTATGCACTTTTTACATTCTTTACCACCAAAGAAACACAAGCAACACAACCTCCAATTCAAGGCCAAGAATGGTACAGCACAAGGCCAAGAATCAGATTTTCAAAATCTTTTAAAAATAGAGCTTTATCCTCATCAAGACTGCAGAACCGAAGTCTTGGAGCACATCCCATTTTCATTAAATTTAAATGCATAGGCACAAATATTTGTCTTGTTGAAACTCTGACAACACAAACATTAAGCATGTAAAAATAATGGAAAAATAGGCAGTCCCTGTGTACAAGAACATGTCAGGCTGTCATCCGGCCAATGCAAGAAGGGCTGCAATTTGTTGTATCTCTAGCAGCAACTGCACAAACAACTCTGACGTTTTTGCGACACAAATTAATACACTACAAATCAAAGAATGAGGAAAAATGTTTCTAAATTTTATGTAAAAGTCAGATTTGATCTAAACAACCTCATCAAAAATTCTGCAGGTATAAATCTTCTGTGCTGAAACTGTCTACTGTGAACTACACCAGAAAAGCAGCAACAAACAAATGGCACTTGTGTTAAAGACACTGTGCAGACACCATAAGCACACAAGTAAATCACTACCTGAATGACATTTTATGTTAGAAGAACGTTCTGCAGAGGAGCATTCTTGCACAGAAATCTCCTTGAACAGAAATATCTGGCAATATCTGATAAAAAATACGTGAAAGACCCCTCTCCCCCAATACCTACACACATCCTGTGTCCCTGGGCTCTTTATTTGTCACATTTGGCCACTAAGCAATGTGACCTCATTTTCACCTGTTCTGAACCTCTCCTACTCTAACGCATCCCATAAAGTATTCTTTTTTTAAAGGGTTAACAAAATAAAACATGCATTTCTTCAGCACTGTAACAGGACATAATTACTGAAGGTTGTCATTACATGTAACATCTGGATATGCATCAGTTCAAAACTGAATGGCACAGGAATCCAAGGGAAGGATGTACATTCTTAAAAGACATGATGTATTACCCCCAAGGGCAAGAAAAGACCCCTGCATTGATGAAATAGCACATTTTAAACTCATCGGAGTGGATGTAAAGGAAGCATCTAAAAGGACAAAGCATTCATACCTCACCTGAAAAACCTGATCATTTGTTTCTGACTCTCCTGTACCACCACAGCTGCCTACGAGCAAATTGTCAGATCCTTCCATAGCAATGTCATGGTCAGCTCCACTTTCTTCCATTACAAGGTGACCTGAAAAGGTTATAAAAGTTCATTTTAGCCTTCTGCCAAGAGATTGCCGCAGGTGTTGTCTTTAGGTCTCACAAATTTAGTGTTACAAGTTCTAATCCTGTTGCAAGATAACAGCAAAGCTCTCCAGAAATCCTTGCCTCCTTATCACTTTGTTACTCACTGCAGAAAAATTTCAGTGTGTTGCTCCAGGAGTACAGCTTAGCCTTTTATGTGAGACAATTTGCTTGACTTGTCATTGCATACACAGATACAAAACACACATATACCCTCCCATCATTTTCATCTGAATATGTCCAAAAGCACTGAACTAACAACCCCACACATCTAGAGAACACTTGATATTTAAGCACATGCCAGCAGTGCTTTATAAATATATTAGTCACTTTCTTCCACAATCACCACACAGAATTTGCATTATGCAACTCTGTCATGCAGACATCTTGAAGTAAATCAATTTGTTTTAAAAGGTGTATAAGATAACATATAAATGAAATAAAATTACCGTTGTTAGTCTACAATGGTATGCTTTGGGCAGAAAAAACCACCAGATATGTGAAACAAAATTTGGCATTAATCACCTGATAAAAGACAAAAAGACAGAGCTCTTGGCATTTCAGGGATCTACCTCATATCCTAAAGAAAGCTTCAAGATGCTCAGTTGCTCACTACAAACCCCCAGGCAGATAGATGATACTGGACAGTGAACTGCCACAGCCACATGATAATTCTCTCATGCACACAGCACACCCTTTAAAGCAGCAATCCCAAATATTCACAAGCAACAGGACAAAACGACAATTAACTTGGTCCCCACCTAACAAGAGTATACATATACTAGACTACAAACATATCATACCCAACTGAATAGAAGAAAACTTAATTCCTGCCATTTGGGGTGACGGAAGGGAAAGGGTGGTCAGGATTTTTCCCTTCCCATGTGCATTATATTAGCACATGACTCCTACCACCTTCTCCTTCACCACACCAAGCAAGTAAATTCCTCAAGATGGACCTTCTTGGCTGTGGTATTTCAACCGTTTACAGCTTTAGTAAGAAGACTGTAACAGGCTAGAGAGTAACTTCAAAACAACTGTACAACTCTCAAAGCACAGATTTATTCTGCTTTGCAAAGGTATAAAGGACACAGGCAAAGTAAATCCACATCTCCTTGGCTTTTGAAGCTGAATAAAGCATCCTGCTGATACAAACAACATTGAGAAGTTAAGCAGCTCATATGCTCAATATATTAATACTTTAATCTAAAGCAGATTTATTTTTCCATTCAATTTTCAAGTGATGACACTCCACACCAAGTTCCAAATTAAGTTACCTCATGTTTACCAAGTATTTTTGAGCTTCGGATCTGAGAACAATTATGTTTCACTTACAACGTCTGAAGCATCTTAGCAGCAAATGGAAAAAAAACCCAGAAAACTAGATTTCATCATCACTCAACCATTTCCTCTCAGTTCAAAGATGTAAAGAAGACATGACAGTTTTGCAAAAGCAGCACATTTAGTTCTTTGAGATAAACTGAGTTTGTTCCAGAGATCCTGATGACACGTACTCTGAGCATGCTGGAACCCGACAACAGAACACAAGGACAGCTCCACGGGGACAGACCAATGACCCAAGCAGCCCAACATCCCGTATCTAACAATGATTAATAACAAAACTCAGGGGAAAAAAATCCAGCAGTAGGGTAAATACACGGTGATATTTATCCAGCTTCCTTTCATAAGCAGCCCAGAAATACCTGAAGTTTTGTATTTATGTTTAAAATAATTCCCATAGTACAGCTTGGCCCCATGATTTTGTCCAATCACAGCTGTAACCCAGGCAAACCACTGGCACACACATCACTTGGAAAATCAACTTCATGGTTTAACCATCCAGGTTTCATTAACCTAAGTGCTTGTGTGCAACCACAAACAAAGATTATTATTTTTTATCTTAAAGAAATATGCTTCTACAGAGGTGTACAAGTACATACACAGTTAACAGATCTTATAGCCATATAAATATTGCTGGCCAATTCCCCAAACAGGAGAGTTAAATCCTGTATATTGATGTATATGTATGGATGTTTTGTCATGAATGTGTAAATAACACCTAAGTATCTTTTCATAAAGTCTACGTGAGCACCACAAAAATTCCCGCTGTAACACTGCTGTATCACACATTTCACAGGAGGCTGAAGGAGAAATGTGGAAGCTTAATGTTAAAGAGCGAGCAAGAGCTGCATCCTTAGAGCACACAGGCAGCTCTCTATGCCTCAGCCTTAGCCTTAACACAACTCCAACCAAACCACTTTACAGGCTGCTTCCCGAGTCCAGCACTCCAGGGCCATTTCCAAACCATGGGTTAGCGTATTTTACTGCCACAGGTCTCCTTCCTTTACCCTGACTCCACTTGGAAAGAACTTTCCTCAAAATAAAGGGAAATCTATGGCCATTGTCGTCCTTGGTTCACCTCTACAAAGAGAGCAAGCAGGCGCAGAAACTGCTCGCACAGGCAAACACGATAACCATGGTGAGCACTCCGTGCAGGGTGTTGGTTATGCTCAACAGCACGCACATACAGCTGAACGCTTCACCATCAACCTCTTTTGGGCTTTCTGTGAACTGTTTCAGAGGTTTTATAAGAAGACTTAAGATAATTGCATAGCTTACAACTATCAAAAGACGCTCTCTGAAAAAGCTCCCTCTGAGGCCATTTCTCTACAACCACAGTGGCACAAATTCAGAAGGGCATGAATTACAGTAAAACATATCAGGAAGGAAATCAGGACATAGTGGTACTCTCCAGTAAAGGAATTACAACTAACTTTGTTAACTTGTACCAGGTTTGAGATTTAGCGTATCTCTATCACGGAAGAGCAGGCAGATGCGGTTAAGAATACACAGAAGATCTAGGCCCTCACACTTAAAAGGTTTCTCAAGTCAGTTTTTTCTAGACAACACCAATAACGGGACAGTGCACCTGTGTCAATTTGACTGACAAACAATGTTAGGTCTCTGAAGTATGCTTAAGAAATAGGTGAGATTTCAGAGTTTCACGAAACAGCAACATTCAACACCCGCCCGCCCCAACAGCGGAGCCACCAAAATCGGAGTCACCACCCAGGGAAATCCCAGCTGCTCCCCTGAGGCCACGAAGAGCTGTCAAAAAGTCGGGGGAGAAAAATTATGCACAACGCAAGCATACAGCAGCTCCTCACGCAAGCAACCTTCTCCCCGATCACCAAACTCACTTACAGCTTCTTTTAAAGTCCACCGCGCGTTGGCTTTATTACTTCTAGCAGGCAGTTTATTGTGGGTGTGTCGCTTGACGTGCAGAGAAACACAACCCGAGTGCCTCCAAGCAGAGAGCACCGCTCCAGCGGCCCTGGGCGCGCAGGGGGCACTGCCCCGCTCGGGCACAGCCCGGCAGCAGGGGCGGCCGCGCTCGGGAGCGGCCACAGGAGCGGCCACAGGAGCCGCCTCAGGAGCGGCCTCAGGAGCGGCCTCAGGAGCC
>VZRO01002709.1:321713-377623 GCA_013397915.1 Daphoenositta chrysoptera
CCCGGCCGCGCTCGGGCTGTCCCAGCCGGGCGGTCCCGGCGCCGCAGGCCCTCGGCGGGGGCGGCTCTTCTGGGCCGCTCTTCTGGCCTGGCTGCCACAGCACGGCACTCCTGGAACTCGGTCCGGAACGCTGCGGGTGCCGGGGCCGCGGGGCATTCCCAGGAGAAACGCACCGAAGGCTGGAATACTGTGTGTGTGCCCGGCGCCACAGGCCAGGCTGCCGCGGCAGAGGGGAATGGAAGCATTCCCCAAACCTGGCACAAGAACTAATGAAACCAAAGGTTTGGGTTTTATGACAGCCTTTAATAAAACCTCAGCCACTCTGTCGGTGCTGAAATGGGCTGACTGACTTGAAAGATTATCTGGGGAAAGACACTTGTGCAATGTTGTTGGAAAATCCCATTTTCTATAAGAAACTGGTATTCTACCCTGCTTCTTGAGGCTTTTGCAAGTTGCTTTTGACCCATGAAAATTGCAAACAATATTGAATAGAAAACTATTGCACAGTGCAGTGCTTCTGCCAAAATACAGGGCCTTTGTCATTTATGGCATTACACAGGGAGAAATATGAACCAAAAATTCTTAGGTTTTTCCCACTGCTGCCACAAATCCAGGGCCCTAGCTGGTGGTAACAAGTGGCAAGGTCCATACAGAACAGTCAGGAAGCACCACTGGGGTTTGATTACACATAGCTACAGAGAAAATACAGGAAGAGGCAAACAGCTCTTTGAACCCCAATAGCAAATTTTCCTTCCCTCTTAACTTAAATAATCCTGTGGAAGTAATGGGCTGCCCACTTAAAACTGGGAGAAGAAAGCAAGGGGTTGGGTTTTTGGTTCGTCATTTGTTTTGGGGTTTTGGTTTTGCTTTGGGGAGCGTTATTTATGTTTGGGTCTTTTTTTAACCTCTTCCTGGCTCCATTTTCCTGAACCAATCTCAAAATTATGCCATTCTTGATGGCATCAAATAAATAGTGACACCTGAACATTGATTTGTCCCTGATTTTTTTCAGAGGAGCACAAGTATGTGGAATTTGACTTCCTTATCAATGGCCAGTTCTTGCGATTGCCGCTGGTCACGCACATGGAAATGGAAAATATTTCCACAGTAAGTCATACTCAGTTTCTCCCCTTCTAGGACAGTAGAACAGACTTAGCCAGTTTACTTCAATCTGATTTAGGTATTACACTGGCAGCTAGACAGATTTCTTTGCTCAGTTTTATTTATTTTCTGACCACTTTCCCAGGAGAATTCCCTGTATTTTTAAATCCATGATGAACTGCAGTGATTAGAGACTACAGAGCAGTGCAAGGAACATCATTATCCAATCTGTTGTCTGTATACAGTTCAGAGGGGAAATTCTTGTCTTACTCAGTTCATCATTAATATATTTTTGTCTCTTATGGTGGGGGATGATGGGGAAGGTTAATATAACCTCTAGGAAATGTTGCAAAGTGTTTTAGACGCCAGTTTTGTATTAGTAAATACAGAAAAAGAGGAATGTAAGAAGAGTGAAATCACTTGGTTTTGCTTCCAGCTTCTTATTAATAGTAATTTGATAAAAATACGGAAAGCAATATAATTCACATTTTTTTTCTAAATACTTTAGTTCTGATGTGGTGAAGGACTTGAATACCCAAGACCTTTGCTCAATAAACTTGTATATTTGTACCACACTACAGTTAAATTTTACTGTTATTGATTAAAAAAAACAAAACCACACTACATCACTAAATAAGTATTTTGTGTGTGAGCTCAGGAAGAAGTGGTGGAAATAGAGTATGTGGAGAAATACATGGCCCCTCAGCCAGAAGAATGCATCTTCCATGATGACTGGATCAGTTCTGTTCAAGCCACTGAAGAATGGTACCACACTAAGCCAATTCTAAGTTTTGTCTTGCTTATTCGTGTTCCTCCATGGTGTTAAATGGAGTGGTATTCTCTCTTTAATAATCCCTTGGGTGGGTTTTTTTCTCCTCTTTTCTTTGTTTCTTTTTCTTTTTTTTTAACCTGTCAAGTCAGTCAGCTACTTGCTTTTGTAAGCAGTTCACTGACAGTGACTTTAACACAGGAAGAAAACAGCTAGAGACACTGAACATGAGATACTGTTTACACAAATGAACAAAACAAATGCTGTTTAGTGTCTTTTCTCTTAAAGGAAAGCAAGTTTTCATCTCTCATCTCTCTTTTTTGCTTAGACTCTTGACTTCCAATGTGACACCCATTAGCAACAAATAGAATAGCATACCTTTCTGCAGAGATTTTCCTTAAAAATAGCCAAAGAGCCATAATTGTCTTTTTCTCCTGTGTTTTCACATTCATTTTCCAATCAACTAGGTAATGTTCATATACTAAGCAGAGGTTTGAAAATGCTTTGAGAACCTCTGGCAACATACGACAAACAACAAGTTAAGTTTCAAATTATGTAAATTATATAAGTGATCTCAGGTCTCACCTGCCAGAACATGCAGTACTCTCACTGCTTGTCTTTCTGGCCTGTACTCCTGGCCTCCCAGTTGCAAGGCTTTAATGAACCTTTGCTCTGTAGCAAAAAGATTTTTTTACTCTTTCAAGCTATTTTTTTTTTTAACAGCTATTGTGCTAATATTTTTCCAAGTTTCTGGTTGAGGCTTTATTTTATAAAAACATTTCCTGGTCTTAAAGACAATGATGGTTAAAATGCTGTGCCCTGTAGGATATTAACTGGCTGCTACGATCAGACTGCTCGGATCTGGTCTGTGGAAGGAAAATCCATCACGACAATAGCTGGGCATACAGAAGTGGTGAAGGATGTGGCGTGGGTGAAGCAAGGTCAGTATCTACAGCAGGGGAATAGCAGTAGTTTGATTTACTGGGGGAGAAATGTCAGCATTCCTTAACCACGAATAGTTAATTATCTAAATGTAATTATTTCAGTCTCTGTCAGTGGTGTAAGAAATTAAGTCATGGTGTGAATAAAACAGTCCTTTAACAGTAATGAATACAGTTACTTTAAGATGGTTGTTGTCTATCCACCTTGCAGTCTCCATTAGCAAATACTGGTGTACATAGTTACATTAATTGTACTTGCAGGGTAACATGATGTAGACTGAAACACAGTCTGTCTGCTGTTTCTTCTAGGATTAGAATAATTATTTATAAAGACTTTGGAAAGCTGGGTTGGGCGTGAGTGTAACTTTTTTCTCCCGCAGATAGTTTATCCTGCCTGTTGCTCAGCGCTTCCATGGACCAAACTCTGCTGCTCTGGGAGTGGAACGTGGAGAAAAACAAAATGAAAGCCCTTCACTGCTGCAGGGGACACGCTGGCAGTGTCGAGTCTGTGGCTGTTGATTGTACGAGAACCAAAGTGAGTGAGTCCTCCTGGAAAGAAACCTTTGTGTTTTGGGATGTAGCAGCCTGTACCTCAAAAATCTTCTTTTTGTCACTGCATGGGTATTCATCATCAGGATTTTATGACACACTGAAATTTTCCGGTCTTGTTATAAGTAGTGGTTATTGAGAATTAGGAGTGTTACGTCAGTGCTAAGCTACAGAATCACAGAATCATTTAGTTTGGAAAACAAGTTAAATTTTAAAGTATATCTTACTTCAAATGCATGCTAATTTTGTGCTATAATGAACTATTTTCAAATGTGACCTAAATTTTTGCGGTGGTTTTGGTGGGAAAAACATTTCCAGAGTAGTTGGAAAAAGTAGGTGGTAAAGAGTTTCTTTCCGTTCTCCCAGGAATTCAACAGTTGTGAGCAGTCCCACCAAAGGTGGAGTAATTTTTCTCAGCTTGACTCAGTATCAGACAGGTTAAAATAAAACTTTTTGGTGCTGAAGGAAATAGATATTTTGTAGATATTTTTCCTACAAAGGAAGTAAAAAGAATAATTTGATGGACGCCAAACATTTCTGGGGGATATTTTAGGAGCCCAGCACTGTTATTTGTCTGTTATAACCCACTGGTTAGTTTTTCAAGCAGGTCTTTCTTCCAAGGTCTGTCTGGATCAACATTTAACAAAATGTTTCTGTTCATACAGTTCTGCAGTGGATCCTGGGATAAGATGTTAAAGATCTGGTCTGCAGGTAAGATGTAAGTTTGTAAGGCTGTACATCACTATGCAGAGTTACTGGTTTGGTAAATACACAATTTCACATCTGGTTTTCACCTGCATGATGGTTGTAGGCACCATAAATATGGGGATTTGCTTAATTACCTACATGGAGATGAAATTCAAAAACCTCTAGCTCAAGTCTGCCTGTCTTGTGTCACAGTACCTACAGACGAAGAGGATGAAATGGAAGAAGCAGCCAACAGACCACGGAAAAAGCAGAAAACTGAACAGCTGGGACTAACAAGGGTAAGATGAGCTCCAGGTTTGTCCAGGATTTTTCTTCAGATGTGTAGCCACAATGAAGAATTTCTTTTTGCTAAAGGTGACTTTAAAACTTCTGCTGGTATGTCTCAGGATAATTAGACATTTTTATTTGTTGAAATAATAGATTTTTTTGATGAAAAGTCACTCAAATCTGTCACCATTAAATTCTAGACTCCCCTGGCAACCCTCTCTGGCCACACAGAAGCCATCTCCTCTGTGCTGTGGTCAGATGCTGAAGAAATTTGCAGCGCCTCATGGGACCACACCATTAAACTCTGGGATGCTGAGACTGGAGATCTCAAATCAACTTTGGTGAGATCCTTGTACTCTAGATTCAGCTGAAGTCCAGCTCAGAGAAAAAGAAAAAGCTGTGTAAAATAGTAGCTCCTCTCTTAGAGTTATTATTTTCCTTCCTGACAGACAGGAAACAAAGTGTTTAATTCTGTCTCCTACTCACCCCTGTGTCGGCGTCTTGCATCAGGGAGCACTGACAGACACATCAGACTATGGGATCCTCGCAGCAAAGGTGAGCCAAAACCTGCATGGCCTCAAAGATCTGCTTCAAAGTCAGAGCTTTGTCCTGTTGAGAGATATATCACAACTTTACTGCTCCTTCTGCTTGAAACCAGACATTTGGGGGCCTCTATTAAATACAAAGGTTACATCTATTTTCTGTGTTTCAGTGCAAGACTTGTTTTAATTTCTTACCTAATAATTTAGAAATCTAACTGGGCTTAGGTTTTCCTTTTATTTTAAACTTACTAATGAATGTTCAACTGTGCAACTGCAGAATGAAATTTTTTGGTAAAGTTCAGACTTAGGCTGGTCTGATAATCATTAAAGTGAAAAAGTAGTCACTTGGACATGGTACTATATATCATAAACAGCTGGAAATATTTTTCATAGACACATTTCATTGAATGGTCTGGGTTGGAAGGGACCTTAAAGATTATATAGTTCCAACCGTCCAGCCCTGGGCAGGGAGTCCTTCCACTAGAGCAGAATGTTCAGAGCCCCACTCAGCCTGGCCTTGAACACATCTTACTTGTGGGCTCTGTTCAGGTACTGGAAGGCCACAAATAGTAGATAACATTTACTAGTTTAGCTTCTGTAAATCTAATCCGAAGTTCATTAGCATATTACGTGTTGTTAATAAAAGCATTTTTTTCTTGTTTGCTTTAAAAAAAAGTCTTTGAAAAGAAAGTTTAGTGACAAGAAAATACATTTTGAGGGGGTCTGGGTTGGGTTCTTTTTTGGTTGGGTTTGTTTCTTTGGGTTTTTTTCTTCCCCAGAACTTGTGTGGCTTACATTTTTGTTCACTTTAAATAAAGTTCACTTAACACTTAACATGAACTGCAATCACACTGGATTTTGTACACATCTTAAAAATGCTGGCTTCAGCATCTGCTGATGTCTGTGTTTTTATCTCTTTCTATTCAGATGGCTCCTTGGTTCTCCTGTCTCTGACTTCTCACACAGGCTGGGTGACATCTGTGAAGTGGTCACCTACCCATGAGCATCAGCTGATTTCTGGTTCTCTGGACAACATTGTGAAGCTTTGGGACACAAGGAGGTAAAATAAACCTGTGTTTCTTGCTGTTCAAAGGCATGTTAAGCTTACAGGGTGAGCTACCCCTCATGAAATAGCAAAAGCAGCCAGAGACATTCACTGCAAACCCCTGTGGCATTTGTGAAAACCCTCTAGGTTTTGGAAGTCAACCATATAATGAAAGGGAGAAAAATACTTGCAGTCTACCAGAGGGCTCTAAAGCATGCACAGCTGAGCAGCATCTGCACATGGAAGAAGGAAATTAGAACAAACTCTTCCTAACAACTGATTGAATTTCAGTCTCAAAATAGTTTGCAAGCAGATGAAAAACGTTGCTGCTTTTCTCTTTGAGGATGTAGGAGAGGATAATGCTAATGTGAGAAAGGCTCTGGAGAAAGCAGAGGAGGCATCACAGCTGGTCGATGTCTGTGCTCTCTCAAAGTGTTTGTAACTGCTTGACCACATCTGCTTGATAGCATTGGGATAGCATTTCTTCCTGGGACCAGTTGTTGTCTGTGATTGCTGACCTAACTTCAAACCTGTTTTTCACCAGTTGCAAAGCTCCTCTGTATGACTTGGCTGCTCATGAAGACAAGGTTTTTTGCGTGGACTGGACAGAAGCAGGGGTAAGAATCTGAAGAGCAAGTTACTCCATTTATATGCGTGGTGTTTAGGAAGAGAGCTAAAAGCAGCCATGGGTTGTTTCCTTTGCTCAAAGCTAGGAGAGAAGAGGCAGTTGCAGTTGTGCTGTCTGGGTGGTGTCACAGGCACTGCAGCGTGTCCCCACGCTCTGCAAAGGGCAAGGCTGGGAGCTGAAGCCCTGTAGCATTAACTGAGCATTATACTGATGTTCCAAACAAGGAGAGGCAAGAACAGCACTGCACTTTGCTCAGGAAACACATGTTCCAAGGTAATTTTCTGCCATTGGGACTAAAGCAGTAGCATGAAGTAACAGCTGGGGCATGGCAGGCAGTACATGTAGAAGGGGGAAACTATATAATCCTCTATAGCAAGCTCTTCTGCTACTGTAGTGGTACACACGGATTTAAAATGGCCAAAAAAACCCATTCTGTGAATGTTCAAGATTCTCAGTGTGGCACCTGTTCTCAGTAAAAGTCAGGAAAAGCTTTAGCAACTTCCCATCAAAAATTTCACTTCTAGTTTTAAGAGGACAGTAAGAGACAAAGTTGCTTCTGCAGTTTGATTCTGGGTTTTAGTCATGCATTTATTCACTGCTCTTTATAAAGGAAAGAAAAATTGAGTCCTTAACTTTTGTGTACTTATTTTGCTTAGTTCTGATATTAATCCCAGTTTCCTTCTCTCATCAGTTGTTACTGAGTGGAGGAGCAGACAACAAACTGTATTGCTACAGATACCCAGCTACAGCCTCTGATGTTGGGGCATGAAGGTCAACAGCCAGAAGACATTTTTTAAAACAATGATTTTTGTAGCAGTTGCTCTCTGTTAGCATCTCTACCCAATCAGCTTCTGAAGAAAGGAGGAGTGTGTTGCTCAGAGAGCTGTTCCTGGTTTGGATTGGCAACCTATATCCATATTTGTCACAGAAAAATAGTAAAGCTCAAATGGGATTAATGTGAAACAAAGCAAAGGACATTTCCTCCCTTTTTGACAGTGTTGAATTAACATCTTTTAAATGACTATCTGTATAGCCCTTTTAATAAGAAAAAAACCCCTGTTTGCTGATACTTAGAGAAAAACTACTCACTCACTAAATTATTTTCTGAGTTTACCTGCTTTCCATTGGGAAAAAAAAATAAAACTTTTACCAACAGTTCATTGGTTAAGTGTGTCATTTCAGATAAAAATGAGATTTCAGCTCTCCTCAGCCTGGCTGTTGGCAGTTCTTACAATTTGGTTGTTAATTAGTAAACCCAGGCTTCTCTCTAGGATGAAGACTCGGTATGTTTGCAGTGTAAATAGCACGATATAGAGGAAGTTGGCAGATTTACTGGCAGATGAAATATTCCATACTTCAGTAGCTTGTAAATTAGGGCTGTAGATGATAAGAATGCCAGCCTTGTACCACAGTACTTGTTGTGTTGCAGTACAACTAATGTGGTGTCTCGGTCCTAAAAGCAGATGTGTAGAAACAAGTGGTGGACCACACAGAGCAGGCAGAAGACTAAGTAATTTGTCTTAGAAAGAACAGATACTAAAAGTTGCAACAGCTTTTAGTCTGATAGAGGGTAAGTACTATTCAATCATGCTCAGCTGCTCTGCTGGTGGTTTTGCTTTGAGTTCAGCATTTGAATGAAAAAGCTATTCCTGCAGCTTGTTAGATGACATATATGTGATGTTAAACCAGCACACTGTTAAACTCTGGAAACAACACTTGGATATCCTCACCACTGTCTTGGCTTTCAATCAATGTGAAACCTGTACAGCACAAGTCAAATGCTTAAACCAGTAATTTTTCTTTGAAGAGTGAGAACTCTGACCTCCAGGATTATAATATAGACATATTATATATTATTATACATAGTCTATATGTATAGTATATATATAGTTCTGAGTAAGGAGTTTTAGGAAGTATCAAAGAGCAAAACTGGTGAAAAATGGCAAAGGACAGGGAAGGATTTCTGATCCCTTTGCTCTGCAAGTGAAGTACTGCAGCTAACAACTTATATGCATATGTCTAAAGACTCATGAATGCAAGAGAAGTAACCTTAATATGGTTTTCTTGCCTTCCCTGAAAGATTTACAAAACAGTTTTTAAAAAGACCATGTCACTTGAAGGGTCAGCTTATCTTAGACTAATATTATTTAGAATTAAGAAAACCCAGCTGGCATTAGTTGTTTCAGTTTCAAGCAGTGAATCCATTAGATCTACAATCCCCTGTAATAAATACACAGAATGTATCTAAAAATGTAGGTTTTGATGTACCACAGTTAAAAGCAGGAGTATTTTTACACCCTCCTCTTGTTTGGAAAAGCACTGTGGCAAAAGAACAGACCAAGAAGGAATAAGTAAACCATATTAACATGAAGTGACACCAGTGTAAGTACACCGTATTTTTGGAATATATCTGTATTACCACTGTCCATAAATTATCCTGAAACCAATACTTTTTACATTCATCTGACAGTTCTTCGGATAATTTGTAATCTTAAATAAAATGTTTTAATGAGACTTTCCTTCCAAACATGCAGTCCTTTCATTTAAAATGATCTTGTGAAATTACAATGATCAACATGAGTTGATTTTAAAACTGCAGAAGAGCTGAATCAAAAACACAATGATCCAGAATCAAGGTGCTGATAGTGACTCTACTCACAAAAATTACTTTTTTTCCTCCCCTAAAAAACATTTCTGCATATTCCTAGTACCCTAGTAACATAATACAAAACAGTAAAGAATTTTTATGTACTAATTGCTAGTTTTGCTTAAACATAAAAGTGATACTACAAGTGAGGGGAATAAAGACAATAATCAACTGCTGCAAGATTGACCTACATTTGTTTTTTTATTGATGGGAGGTGAGTGTTGGTTTGTTTTTGAGAGGCTGTGCAATACACATTGTTCTATTTCTATCTTTTCATTCTGTACTGACACCTGGCATAAACTGTTCACCAGCACACGTGTGCTGCCTCTAAGCAGAGTTCAAATACCATCATGCATTAAGACACATTAAAAACATTAGTTGAAAACAAGGATTCATCTGCTTGGTCCTTGGCCTAGTGTCACACTTGCATTTTCTGTTCACGTGTTCCCTTTAATCCAGCTGGTTCCTTCAGCTTTCTTCTTGCTTTGAGACTTTCATCTTTGCTTCTGGATGGTTGCCATCCCTTTCCTACAGCCAGCCCTGGCAGAGCACTGCTTTTTCTCTCTTGTTGGCATTTGGTTTCTTTTTTTAATCTCAGTCTTCTCTCAGCTAGGAAATTGAATTAAAAACAAGGGAAGGGGGGAGGAAACAGTGAGTGTTGCAGTGACACACAACCTGAGCAGGAGTGTGGGTAACGTGGATAAATGAGTTTGGGCCAACAGTGCAGATCTCCAGCCAGCACTGCTCTGCCTGTCCCTTTCAACACACAGTCCCGAGCCTGGGGTCAGGTTTGTCCTTAATGAAGATAAACTTACTGAAGTTTAAATTAGTTTTCTATAGGCTGATAAATTTCCAGTATAAACTCAACATACTCCTCTAGATTTTAGCATGCATACCTTAGGAAACAGATCTAACCACATATTCTTAAAGTGACTTCTACAATTTAAACAAAAATATTTCATAGAGATTAGAAGGAAACACAAAGAAAGGAATACACTTCTAATGAAAACTCCTGAGATAACAAGCTTTTCTCCTGCATTTTCCCACATTTCTGCAACAGAAAGCACTAGATAGGCACATCCACAGATTCCCCAAAGGAAAAATACACACTTTTGTTTACACTCTTAAATTGATTTAAGTCTTGTTAATTATCGACTTGTTACTTATCAACTTGTTACTTAAACGTGGATATAATTTGAAGAATTTCAGAATTTTTAAGGTTTTCCTCATTACTGAATTAATGGAGGGTACAAACTTATCTCCAAAATTGTGTGATGATAAACGTGATTCTTAAAAAAGCAAACAACCCCTCCAAACAACAACAAAGAAACAAAAGTCCCAAACAAGGGGCGGATGTGATTTAGGCTGATCTGTTCCACGACCTCACTGAAATTTCAGCACGTGCTTTTATCCCTTAAACCTTAAAAAGGTTTTATCAGATTAAAATTTAATGAGAACTAGATCAAGAGACTTCAGACTTCTACTCTCTGTCAGAATGGGGCTGCCAAGCTGGCCCTCACACACCCCAGTCCAGGGGTAAATGCAGTTTATGGATTATCACCCTGCTTGAATTTGAGAAGCACAAGGCAACAATGACCTGCACAAGATGCTTCATTAGCTAAAAACAACTTGTAGCAACTCACGTTGCAATTTATATGCCAAAAAAAGCCCAATCAAGTTTGAATCACCAATTTTGTTTGATGCAAGCTCATTGGCAGAGATCTCAAGTTACAGGCAAAACTTAGGTTGAAATTAATTGTAATGAAAACCAATTTAAATTGTCCTGTAAATGTCATGAAATAAGTGCCTTTAAAGCTGGCTAAGCCTGGTCTAGGAAAGACAGCTGCTCAATCTGGATGAGTCTATCGAGCCATCCAAATCAAGACACGTACTGTAGGGAATGCTGAAAACGTAACTCAAACCACAAAAATGTAAATTTCTGTAACAATTTCAATATTCATACCCAAAACTTCAGAATGTTGATTTTCCATGTCTTTGCAATCTATTCCATTGGACACATAGCAGGGGATCACTGTACAAGTTTAAAACAAACATTGCAATAAATGCTCTGTGATTAGTACTGACACTTTCAGCCTATAATATATAATTTAAGCGAAGAAATTTCTTTAAATGTTCAAAATGACCTCTGGATGCAAGCCAGAACTCACAAAAAACTATATGGAGAAACATGACAAACCAATTATAGCAAAACATCCCAATAATCTATATTGCTTATCCAAAAGAGTCCCCCTCATCACTCTTCCTACTGTCTATGGTCTATAAATTTAGAATAGGGAAGTACAGATCTTCAGTCAGACCACAGCTGTTCTAAACTGCATGTGAAAGACAGCTGAAATCCCTTGGAAGAGCCTTCAGGAAATGCTCAGTGAATTAATTCCTCTCCATTAACTCTCTCTCTATCCGAGTTCTTGAAAACTATTCAAGTCTGTTACACACACATGCACAAACCAGAAGTCTCTCATGGATTTCTGCTCCCAATACAGGTCAAAAAACCAGCTGACAAAGTGCAGAAGAAATAACTGGAAACTGAAACATTCACCAAAGAATGAGGATGAATATGTGGTAACATCTGATACAGAGCTGGATGCCAAATGAATGATAAACCTATAGACCATGAGCAGATTCAGTATGAATTGATAGGGAGAATATGAACACATGAAAAGGGATCATTTTCCCTGCCACTAACAAGTACTAGTTACTTTCAACAGGGCAGCTTCAGTCTCCTGTATCATTTGAAAAGCCTAAAAGATGCTATCAAGAGTTAGAATGACATTATTGTTTTCTGAAGCTGATCAGCACCAGAGAGAAAGGATTCATAACAAACATGTTTTCTAATCCCCCCTGTTAAAAGCCAGTAATTTGTTTTCTAATTTAAAGAGCACAAATTTCCATCTCTCTCCCCTTCTTTTGCTCTCAGGTTTTGCATCAACTTTAGCCCAAGTGTGGAACAGTTTGTGCAAATTAGAAAAAACTTTTTGATCTTAAAAAAAAAAAGGTCAATATTTGACAGAATTTCCCTGAGTTCCACTGGAGAGATCTTATCTCTCAGGTCTTGGATTGGTAACTTGTTATTTTGGTGGATTCTGAGAATGGGATGAGGTGTTAGAATTCGCTGGCAGTAGGTTTTTAATACTTGGAGTAGGAATCAACAATACTTTTGATGTTACACAAAAGAACTTGTTTCTTCCATCAACATGCAAATGGTCCTCTTGATATAAGCATAGGGTATGAAAGAATCATAGATTTAACAATCCTAATGTTTTGCCTTTAGGTTTAAGAGCATACAGAGACCTTCAATGGATATTCTCTGTTGCTTCTCAGAAAACAGTACTTATCTCATGCAGCTACAAACAAAACAAAACAAAGTGTTTCCTAGATCTAAACAGCACAAATTTAAACAGATCCTGGTTTCAGTTCACCTGCTGTAATTCCAGAGCATGTCAGTTAAGACAGTGAAGCCCTAATTTCTGTTTATGGCGTTAATACAGATTTACAGAGTAGCTTACATGCAGCCTACCTGCATGTAATTTACAATAATCAGATCTCATATCTTAATGTAGCTGAAAACTGAGTCAGAACCAGCCTCCAAAAAAATCAAATACTCCATGTCAGTGAAGCCTTTTCTGACAGGAAATAAATAAGATTTGTCTTCATAGCAACTAAGCTTTGGACAGAACGGTGAGGGGGAGGAGATGATGGTTTTTCTCCCCTTCTAATCCAGTCTATTTAAACAGAGGAATCAAAACAACAGATGTTTAGTAAGGTACTGGCGCCACAGAATCCGGCATGAACTCACCCAAGATGAGGAGAGTGCAGTTTCCCTCTTTCAGTTTTCCAGTCTCTAGGCTTCTGTGATTTAAATGTGTCAGTCCAAGTGGTCCTGTTAGAAAGAAGCCATGACTTTTGCAAGGACAGGTTTCCAAGCTGAGCACCACCCCACCACACACCTCTCTGAACCTCTGCAGTATCTATAGCTATTGCTTGCTACATGTAAACAGAGGATTATGAGACAAATCTGACCAGATCATTCTTGAGCATAATAATATTATACCACATACCAGAGTTCTGTTTTAATGAAAGAAATCTCTATTTCTAATATTTTCTCAGCCTGATGTAGTTTAGTGCAGCAACTGAAAAATATTTTCACTTTTGGGATGTCTGAATTGTAATCTCTTGTACCTTGGCTGACATATTTGAAGGTAATCATTTTGCTTAGCTAGCTCCAGTATTGCTTTTGCCATTTCCTACCATCCTTCTGTATTTATTTTTTATAATTTGATACAACCATTTGTTAATGGGGCTGCTATTTTAAAAAGTTAGAGAGAAACATAAGCTTCTTTTGTTTCCCCCTGCAGCAGCATCTTCTTGCCATTTACTCTCCTGATTTTGCTACCCACTCAATGTTTTATAAGCAAAGTACCTACTTCCTTATTCCTCACAGGAGTATCAAGAAGGTAAAAGTCTTCCTCTTTTTAAAGAGCCCTTTAGGCTAACACTCCAGTATAGCAGGCACTCTGGGTTCCTGATGCATTGCCACTGTATTTCTCTTCCTACAGACATTTCTAACCCCATGGTGACAGCAGGCAGTATTTACCTGGACACACCTTTTTGTCATTTACATTTACTCTGCCTGTGCCTGTGCTGTCGAGCTTTCCCCCAGCCGTGAGAGGAATTCCAAGCACCTGGAGGACAGGGGTGGGCTTCAAATGGCCTGTACAGATATCTACTGCTGAGTAGTGGAATACTGATGGGGACTCTCTGGTACAATACACAGAGAAAAGCTCACCCTAGTTTCAGGTTCTTCTTTCTTTTCTCCTTCTTTTTAGCATTCTTATTATTTAAATAAGTACTGAATTCGTAGCATTAGGGATATATAATATATCTCTCTCTAGATATCTTTATATAGTGTATAACATCATTATAACAACATTAAAACATTGATGGTCTCCTGGGGCAGTCCCTGCTTTGGATTGACCACTAAGAGATTAGGTTTGAGATTTCATGACAAAATACATTAATGCTGCATTTTCACAACTAGAAGAATACAAAGTCCTCTGTTAAATATTCAATCTAATTATACTTTTCAGGGCCTATTACCAAAGCTGTAATTGTAATGAAGAAAGAATTTTATAGTGCTTGAAAACGTCAATAGCACATTATACTGAAAAACAGTAATTACAGATTAAAAATGGTTTTGTGTCTTTCCAATTAAAAAATTAAATGCCAGCATAATAATATGTAATTGCTCATGTGCTATTCATTATAAATCATACAGTGTAAAATGACAACTAACATGAAAAGTTTGTGGGAAAGAAATTCCCCCTCCATTGCACCTTTACCTCTTAATCCTTAAAAAAAAAAATCACCACCAAAACCAACTTGGGATAGTAAAATCAATATTTTACAGATATATCAAGAATATTTATGGCAAGTGGGTTTGAAACTAATACTTTAAATTACATTACAACTGCATAGCCTTTCAAACTGCTGTTTGCAACAAGCATTTCAAGTGTTAATCAAAACTCCCTTAAAATGCTTAATAACATATACATAAAATCATGTACATAAATGGTTTCTCATTAATTTTAAACTTTTTGCATTTTGTGTTATTTTGAGAATTATTTAGACCTATACTATAATTTACATATAAATCTATTTAGATATTATATTTTTTTCCTAAGCTTCTGTAAGTCTCAAGACAAAGAACAGAAAATTTACCTTTATAAAAATTCCTGGAAACATTACTGGGAACATCTTCTTAAATCCCAGAGTTCAAATTAAAGACATTTTAGTAGAAACCCAGCAAAACCCACCACATTTAATAAAATGGTAAAATATTCACATTCATCTTCCTTTGTAGCATGCCTATATATCCCTTAACCCTTTTTTCTTCCCAATGCCTATCTATCATTTCACCATTGCTCCATATGAAGTCTGATATGTACAGTAGTGACTTATTGTTGAAATTCACTCTTCCCCCAACCCCAGGTACCCCTCATCTAACTGCAAATGTCAAAATCTGAAGGTCATCTTATGAACCTAAGCAGTTTGAACAATGTGGTGGTTCTGCCACCCTCAGAGTTCTCATGATAAAAATAGTCAGTAAATTGGAACTGCCACACATTTTATTTTTCAATTACTTTTTTTTTAATACCCATATCTGGGAAATATTTTATTACTACCATATTTTAATACTCCATATCTGAGGAAGAAAATAAGCTAGGGCTCTTATCAATGTCTCAGGCAGATCACAATGCAAGTGAAGCTGGAAAAAGGACAGGTGTCAAGGGCAAGGTTTTCAATTTTATTTTTTCAGTAGTCCCCCCATTCACTCAGTTGAATGCCCTGCAGTTAATTCAATTGAAGGTATGCCTGCAAGTACAGGGTGCAGAGGTACTTGGAGGGACATGTGTCCAAAGCAGAAGCCATTTCATACTCAAAGAGAAAACCACTTTGCTAAATTCTGATGTCTGTCAAGCACAAGTTCCCAGGTGTTGAAGATCTGGTGCCAAATGGGAGCCCTGCTAATATAAACTGCTAATATAAACCCACCCAGAGATGCACCAAACCCCAAACTCCAGCCCCACGGGCTGACCCTTGGCAAAGCCCTGGGCAGCTCTGTGGGAGGCATCTCACTGCTCAATAAGCAGCAGCTGTTTTTACACACTCCAGCTGTTCTTGGACATTTACAGACTGAAGGGAAGTTCAATGAAACTGCTGGGCAGATAGACACACACACCTTGCTATCAGAAACAGATCCTTCCCCCACTTGTCTACTGTTGAGTTGGCAAGAGCAGAGGAGTCATTATTAGTGTATGACATTTTAGTTCTATTTATATTCAGAATGCTGGGAATTGCAGTTTAAAAAATTGTCATTGCCTAAGTTGGTATTTGCAGTGTTCCGATGCACTGCTGTCCACGAGCAGGCAAAGAGGTTCCTGTTATTGCTGTAAACTCAGAGCTGCATTTATGGAACACACATCTCTGGTACTTCTACACTTCGGGGCATAGAATGGTAGAAAATCAACTTTACGTACCATTTGTTCTTGCCATGTTGTAAAAAGGCATTGAGGGGCAGCCCATGTGTGTAAGCTGAAAAACATGAAGACTAAAGTCTTCATTTTTCTATTTTATAGTTACAGTCTTCTCCCACATTTCCCCAAAACATTCTGCTCACTTGGGCTCTTGCTTAGTTTTACTCTTTTTACTTCTTTTACATTCACATTGGCCTTTGTTTCACCTTTGGCAGGAACTACCAGCATTCTGCCATACAACTACAATATTTGATGCCCTCTGGTTCAGAATAGAGAGAAGCAAGGCTGTGGATGAAAGATGAATCCCACAAGTTGTATTCCTGACAAGTGCAAGCAAAATGGAGAATGCCAACAACGAAACACTCACTCATCCATAAAAGTACTGTCTACACTGCAGGAAGTACTGGTTGCCAACAAGTTCACCATGATTTAAGTGGATGCAAAGACATGTCACCAGTAGCTAAAATACATACTAAGGTATTTATTTATTGTATCTCAAGAGCAAGCTCAGCAAACAAAATAGAACTAAACAAATCCCCTTCGCAGCTGGAGAACAAACCCCTCTTGTTCTCTATATTTGTTATTAAAACTGAAGAATGTGCTTATCACCATGAACAAGTCACCAGAAGAGAAACCTTGCATCAGCTTTCTTACTCATGTGGGCACTTGCCTTCCAAAACCTCTCCTCCATCTTCTGTCTCCAGCAGTTACTCTTTTAAGTGCTTTTTCTGAGCAAACAAAAGGGTGAAGGAGAACTTCTTTCTCTTTGCTGCCCGAAGCACTCTCCACCAGTGTGACAGTGTAATTATATGCAAAGTGTGCAGTTAAGATTCTGCAAAATAAAATGGATCAAAGGCAAAACTGCACATCTACTGCTAGGTTACTGTAAAAGATTACCTTCACTCCTCAGTTTTCACTTTTAGGAAGTGACGAAGTTATAATTACTATTCAGTATTTCTACATTTTTCTCCAATAAATAGTCAGTGTTTGTGGAATAGATGTGATCACATTATGTAAGCACAAAAAATCTCCTAACAATAGAAATCTGTAGGACTGGGACGTATTCTGAGTTATTTTAAATTCACATATTCTCCAATCACAAACTGCTGCAGGTAGGATACTGTATAGTAAGAGTCAAAGACTCATCTCTTTTTGCCTTTGGATGTTCCAAAGGGAAAGGTTTAGATGCAGGCGGAAGGAAGGGTTACCAAATCTGAGTTTGAGAAGCCAAAGGGGCACAGGCCAGAGGGTGAACCTGCTCTAAGGCAGTGGCTGTACCTGCTGCCACATTCCCTGTCAGTCTATCAGGTACCTGCTGTATCCAGACCCCTCTGTTCACTTGCCTTTGCCAATTCCCCATGATTGAGCTTGCATCTTCCCATGGCAGGTATGGACCTGATGCCTTTGTCTGTCTGCCTGCAGGAATGACTTCTCCTGAACTGCTGTCTTGCACAGTTTATTCATCTTTTTCAATCAAAGACAGCAAATGTAACCTTAGTATTTAAAAATTTATTTTCAACTTAAAAAATAAAATATGAAGAATTCTGCAGAGCCTTCTGGGAAGCAACACAAGAAAAGGCTGAACCCTAATTCCTTGTCTTCCTCCAGGCAAATAGATTCTGTGCTCATTCACCCCTGAATATTCCAATTATCTTTCTATCCAAAAACTACATGCACAAGTACCTGGACATGAGAACTGCATGCTCAGTGGTGAGTTTTCCAATTTTAGAATATGTGAAGCTTTATGAAGAAATGGCTGTAAGACTGGATTGTATTTTTCAAGCTTGAGATGTCATATACTTTCTTTTTAAGTTAACTGAATAGGAAGCCAATTGTTTGAGATTCATGCACTGTAGAACCAGACAGTTAAACAAAACGCAAATAGCAGCCAGCTTTAAACTGGTTCAGTGAATTCCTTGCTTCCCTTAGTAACCTTTCTGTGATTCTGTGAAATAGCTCAGCTCATGTCCAGAGCCCTTGAACAGCCTGTGGACTCCCATCCGTATTCTTCTGCTGCAAGGAGGCAAATTTCTTTTGTACTAGGAGAGTGGCTTTCTTACAAAGCAAAGCTTCAGAAAAGGAGAATGATGAATTCAGCATACTCAAGGTCATTCCCCGTGGTCATTTGCCAATGTATACAGACATGCAGAACACTTACTCTCCTTCTCCCTAACTTTTTCCTCTTTTAAATCTCTCTGGCCATATTGTTTATTAAAATTCCATCTATAAAAGTATTTTTATGGAATTAAGAAATCCGATGAAATTAATACATGGTTATACTGCATTATAACTTAGAAAATGGAATCTTCTTAAGTGTGACCAAAATTTTGGCATACCATCATCTTCCTGAGGAAATACAAACAGTCCCAGTGTCATGAAGTAGAACCAGAACTTCTGTAAGAGTTTTTAAACACATTATTGAAACTATTTTTACAAGCAGATACTTGAGAGAAAATCATCTTTACACATTGTGCACTGGAAGAATCAATAAATTGGAGAGATGGAACAATAGGTCAATGTGTTCTTTCTTTGTCAAGAAAGATTTTTTCCCTAGCCATTACAGAAGTCTCCCTTAAGCAACCCCAGTGAAGAATGTGGAGAGAAGAAAGACGACATTTCCAGAAATATCAGTAAGCAACAAGCACAAAAAAATAAACTGCACTCCAGAAGAATCATAAACATTCTGTAAGTGTTTCATTAGAAAGGAAATAGCTGCTTCCCAGAATTCTTGAAAAAAAACCCCTCAACTAAAAAAAGACTAATTCTAATCTTCTTCAACTTGCAGTCTTTCATTTCATTTCCACATTCTAAACACACATTTTACAGTGTGTGTAATCTTCTACCTGGGTAACTGAATTACCAGTTAACACTTAGATTATTAAACACTTGAAACACCTAAGATAGTGTTCCTGTGGATTGAATGGTAGAGTTTAAAGGTCCAGGACCACTGTGACGGGGTCAGTAATGATTGCTGTTTATCTTGGACCACCTCACCCCCAGTGCCAAGCAGTTTCCTCTGTGTGCACAGGGCTCTCATCTCCAGCCCTTAAAACTGCAAGCCCACAACTTATTCATCCCCTCTGAAGTGCAACTCCAGCTCTCAGTGTTTGAAGCACATCAGAGGTGACCACCCCTGCACTGGCAATGCAGCACTGGGGTAGAGCTGGCACACACAAGAAATTGGCTCCGTTTTCACCTGATCCCCATTTGGGAGGAAGGCAAAGAAAACAGTTTTGTTTTTATTCAGATTTCAATAGCAGCTGTTGGAAAGCTGCTCAGCAGTTTGGAATGTCAGAAGTAGTCCCTTTGGAACTGGATTAGAGGGAGATGGAGACAGCCAAGAGCACTAAGCAGATAGCTGTAACCATGGAGTAAAACTTACTGCACATTCACAGACAGAAAGAACCTGTTCTCTGTCACATACAGCTCACCCTCACAAACCTATTCTTTAGGCTTGTCTAATCTACTTTCACTAAGTAACTGTCTCAGATGTATTGGTACAAGAGCTCTAAAAATAAATCTGCCAGTCTTATTGGAGGAGAAGCTACAGTGTCTGCAAGCCAACAAAAATAACAATTTTGCATTCTACTCACAGCTCAGGAAAAATATTCATGTTTGCCAAATAAAAAAACCGACAAAACTGATGGGAACGGAAAATATTTTCATGCTGAAAGAGGATATTACAAACAATGGAGATTCAAAGTCAAATGTCTCTTCATCCTTTTTAAAGAAACTTTCTGAAATACAACACCCAATTTTTGCAAGAATGATGTAACCTTTAAACAATACTACTCCAAAAACATTTTCATCTAACTTTCATATAATTATTTAACAAATTATGATGGAGATGACCCACCCATGCATACACATTTGAGAATTTCTTCTGGCCTCCTGTCTTTAATTTTCATCCCTTCTGGCAGTATTGAAAAAAAACTGAAAAAGAGCTCAAAATCTCAGGCCTGTCAGGAGTTATTCCAGAAGTTCAGAATACAGAAGTTCAACAAAAAAGCAATGTGCAGATAAGCAAGCCTGATAATTCTCAGATTTAAGCCCAGAAAATGGTTTAAAAAAAAACACAAGAAAAATTGCCTGTAACACCTGTACTCAAAACTACTTTTTGACATTTCTTACTATTATTCTTCAGAAGAGAGGGTAGGTGGAACAGCTTTTCTGTGAGATCATGCTAAATACATACCCTAGGGCTGATCTAGACAGCACCTACAAGTACCTGCAGAAGGATCACTGCTTTGACATCACTTGGTCTGTTCAGCTGGAGAAGAGGACACTGAGGGGAGACCTCACTGCAGTTACAACTTCCCTGTGAGGGGAGAGGAGAGGCAGACACTGATCTCTTCTGCGTGGTGACCAGGGACAGGACCCGAGGGAACGGCCTGGAGTTGTGTCAGGGAAGGTTTATGTTGGGGATCAGGGAGAAGTTCTCCACTCAGAGGGTGTTTGGAAAAGGCTCCCCAGGGAAGTGGTCCCCTGACAGAGCTCAAGAAGAGTTTGGACAGTGCTCTCATGCACAGGGTGTGACTCTTGGGGATGGTGCTGTGCAGGGCCAGCAGCTGGACTCTGTGACCTTTGTGGTCCCTTCGTGGTCCCTTCCAGCTCTGGATATTCCACGATCCTATACAAACCATCATTCCTCTCCTCTGAGATGGTCTGAAAAACCCAACCGTTCTGTACTGAAACATGTTAACATCATTAGTATTTTCCACACTAAGTGCTGCAAGAAAAGGAGGAGGGAGTGTTTCAGCCTGCAAGAGCAGGAGTCACCCAGCCTCAGATGGCAGCACACATTCTCAAATGCTGCCCAGTCAGAGGCACGTGCATGACAATCTCCTGCAAAAGAGAGGAACAGCTGGCTCATTGGCACATTAGCCACACAGAATGTTAGGATGAATCAAACCAGCTACAGCTTTAAAAGCCCCAGTACAGCGACAGAGAGGAAAAGCTTTGGTCTGCCCTCTGTATAGTGGCCAACAAGCTTGTTCTAGGCTACTTACAGAATCAGTTACACAGAGCATGAAAAAATTTCTGCAGACCCTGGACTTTCAAATGAGAACATGCACTCATTTAAGAAATGCCAATTGAAGTCTAGCAGCAACCAAATGAAAACTTCACTACTTATAGAAATTAATTTTTCATCTTGAAAGTAGGTTATGATACAGTTATCTGAATAAGTTTACACATAAAGATACTACATCCCACTGTCCTACTTTACACATTGCTAAGTTTTGCAGGAGTGAAGACAACTAGAAAACTGAAGGAAATAAAATTCTGTGTGTTTGGCAACTAGAAAATCGAAAGAATACAATTAGTCAATTCTCAATATATCAGCATAATATTCTGGGAATCTGGATCCCTTACTAAGTCCTGATTCTTTCAGCATTGAAGGGATCAGCCAGCAAAGTGAAAATACATTTTTAAGTATTGGGTTCAGAATTTTTAATTTGAATGCACACTCTTCAAACATACATTTTAAAATTCTCATACGAGTTGCTCTTACTAGAGAAAGATAGTAAGAATCAGAAATAGGCTTGGACTGAGTAGATTAAACTGAATTCTTGTAGACTTTCCAGTAAATCCCCTATAAAAAATACATTTAAAAATTCAGGTGCAATTGTCCTGTATGCAATAAATACAGTTCTAGTGTTCCTCAAATATGTATCAGTACTTCAGCCAAAAAAAAAAGTAAGAACAATCATCTCTAATTCTTACAATAATCATAGGTCTTGTAAAGCATGTTTTAAAAAGTAAAATATGTAGCGTTCAACACTACAGTAAAATCAGAAAGGCATAATAGCTGATGCAGTTAATAATATCTGCTGGGGCATTATTTCCTTAAGCTGCTCAGATGAAAGACAAAATTCAAACAACTGGAATAAGTACTAATTTATAATAACTGAGTCACCACAGGGTAGCCTGTGCCTTGTACTGAATCTAATAGCTCATATTTTACAGCATCTTAAGCTTGTAGTTGACATCCAATTCACTACTTCCCAAAAAGTTATTAGCAAAAGTGATAGCATCTGAATTTGCAAAGGAAAAATGAATCAGCATATGACCTCTAGTCCTACTGATCTTTTAGGCTCCCACAAATTCATTTTTCTCTCTTTCAGAGGTCAACCACACTTTGCACTTCCCAGTGAAAGCACTACACTACAATGTTAGACAGCAGTGCTACACTCTTGGCTCAGGGAGAGACTTTGTTCTTTACTTTGCATGCTTTAAGTCCCACTATTGCCAGAAAATGTGCCAGTAAGAGAAGGGAAAAAAGTAACATAAATACTTTTATCACATAGTATTTGACACTGGCTGTACCCAGTCTCATGTAATGGAACTCATGCTGAAGGATGAAGAAAACCTTCATGAAGAGTGCTTCTACTGGATTATGAAATATTTTTTGTAAGAAACACCAAGTTTGTACTTTATTAAGACCCCAATTCTAGGTGATCTGAAACATTCTTTGAGTTGCTTTCAACATGTGAAGCAGCTCAACCTACCACTTCATTGCATGTACCAATCAATTCAAGTTACGCCAGCACTTCGAGTTTGTTGAGACAAGAACATACTTCAGTTACTTTTTGTTTGTCTACAGATACATCCTGAGATCAATTAAAATATTTTATTATTTAAAAAGGTCTTCTTGTGTTTAACAATAAACATTATCTTATCTTTTTTCTAGCTGTTTAGAATAGTATCAAAACTATATCAACATCGTTCAGTATTTTTGCAGATCTGGATCTCCTTTCAAACCCAGATGCCACTGGATATTCAGCAGATAAATTGTTTAATGTTTGGATAGTTATCCTATGGGCAAATATTAACAGTATTTTATTACAGAGGTCTTTAAAACAGACCAATTTCATTTTACTATTATAAAAAGTGTTTAACATCCTGCTACAGGCACACACCATCATCTGGCATGATAATGGACATGTAAGTTCCAAGAAGAAGAGCATTAAAGGATCCTACTATGAGTTTTAAGAGAAAAATTGGTCTAACACCTTGGGTTTGGGACATTTCAGAGCTGTTTGAAAGCCTATTAAGTTGGTATGGTTCAATGCAGATAAGATTTGATTTGTGATGCATCACAGAGGATAAAAAAGGGGAGGAACTAGATCTAGCTAATTATTTTTTATCCCTTGGCTTTCTAAAAATAAAATCCCTGGGGTTACCAGGCAAATACTAGTTCCAGGAAAATACTCCAGGGCATACAAAGGGTTCTTTTTAATTGTTCTATCTTCAAGGAAATCACATGCTTACGACTTGCACCTGAGACAGCAAAACTGTATTTGGGACATGCAAGTGGATGTGATGATGGTATCATATCCCAACCCTGAGAAAGCCATGAATTTTGGTTTTTCGTAGAATTATCTAACAGCTTTGGTTGGAAGGGACCTTAAATATCATCTTGTTCCAAACCCCCTGCAGTGGGCAGGGACACCTTTCACAAGACCAGGTTGCTCAAAGCCCTGTCCAATCTGACTTCCAGGGATGGAGCATCCACAGCTTCTCAGGGCACTTTGAAAGCTTTAGAATTGTTCTGCTGACTCTCTGCAATTTCCCAGGACCTTCTTTGGCAACAAAGGTGAGACTGAGCACAGGTTCTGTTTTTTCCACTGCAGTTAGATACAAACACAGTATGCCAAAAAAGAGGCATGGTTGAAATCTTGATGTTGCCAAAAAACCACACAAAACACCCATCCAGATTAGGCTAGGATGTAGTCCTTTTATGAATTTGCCCATGAGATGCCTCTGCCTTAACTTGCAATTAACTTCTTGCAGCACCAAAACCAGCATCAACCCTTTGAGGGTTTCAGTAAGCCCAAGGCAATGGAGAATTACACTGCAGGACACAGTTTGAAGATTTTTTTTTTAGTTTATGCAGACTCTAGCTGCTCTTGAATTTCTGATCCTGTCATTTCTGATTGCACAGCAGTGGGTTTTAAAAGCTATTTTGACTGGGGTTGTGGCTTTAAAAAGAGATTTATGGAACTACTGAAAGCGCTATGAAAGAAAAGAACAGATACGTAGGCAATACAGCTTTAAACAAGCAAGGCAACTGAACACAGATTTGTAAAACATGCTTTTAGAGTAGCTGCATTTGATGCTGTCCAGAGATGGCAGCTTAAGATCAGAATCAACCTGTCTTGTGACTCCTGAACTCGGGGACCTGCTGCTTTCCATGGGTTGGGCTTACTGTGTGGATGCACATGGGTGATGTGGGATGGCAGCTGTTAAGAACTGCAGGAGAACGCTGCCATCCATCCTACTCTTGGAGCAAGGACAGCTCCCTGCAGTTTTGTTTTAATAAATTTGTTAGAACTTAGCAAACATCTCCCAGAAACTTGAAGATAACTTTATGGGCTGAAGACATTGCTTACAACTTGAATCAAAAGTCATCACAAAAAGATCATTTTCTGTGTGAGGAAAGGGAATTGTTCCATTGAAACTGCAGGAACATGCTATAAAATAACCTCTTAATGAGGAATTAAATATCTATAATTCACAAAAGGTTGAGAATAGCTAAAAAAAAAAACCCAGAACAACCCTAGACCAAACGGCTCTATTTAAACAGGAAATAGAAACAAAAACTTCATCTCAAGAGAGAAATAACTCAAATTTTAAACCAAATTCTGCTGTAGCCCTTCATCTACTCTACAGAGCACCTGACTACAACTTGCAGCTGAGCAGTGCTTCTATGATTTCTGTATAAAGAAAAATATTTTTCAGACGTGATTAAAATCTTGCAAAAGCCACACAAAAGATTTGGGCTAGGCCAGGATGTACCTTCTTTGTTAATTTGTCCAGTACAAGACATTGTAGGTCAAGTTCTGTCCTAACTTGTAATTAACTTCAGAGATTTGAAAAGATGAAGGGCAAAGAGAACACATTCTCACCTGCTGCCTGCCTGACACACACAGCCAGATTATTCTGGCAGTGCTCACTGTTCAGCTACTTGCAGTGGACACCCACTGGCAGGAAACAGAGAAACCTCCCTAACAGCCATTTCCATCAAGGGTGAAATTAGTGTTTACAGTGAAACAGTGTTTACAGTGGTCAGCGACACAACTGTAGTTGGAAAAGGCATCCACAACACACTGTGCAAACAGTTTCTTAATCAACAGCTTAATCACAGCAGTTACACACCCATGCTCATAAGTGTAGGAATTAATGAACAGTGCTCTACTTTGCTTGCAGTAATGAGGTTTTAATCTACTACTGATTTTTTTTCTTTACTACAAGCAAAGTCACCACAATGTGAAATTGCTATTGACCACAGGCAGGCTCCTACGTCAATACAAGCATCAGTTACAGGGCCATGGCCCAGGTCATGTGAAACAGGGCTCTGTAAGCAGACACTGCAGGGGGAGGCAGATCAGGCTTCTTTGGCAGGAGTAAGACTTGAAAAAAAAGGGTATATGTGGGAGAACTTCACCTAAATTATCTCCTCCATCCTATTCTAACTTATGTCTGCAGTCCACAGCACTTAACCAGAACATGTCTGGCAGAGAACAGTGCTTCTGTAAATGCTGTATACAGATGGAATAGTGTTAGACAGTAGCACTTCCAAAGTTTTGAAGTCTGGGTGGGATGACTATCTTACACAATTTCCAAATGCTGAGTGGAGAGCCAGGAGGAGGCAAAAGGACAAGGGAATATGATAAAACACAAGAAGCCTTGGCTTACCACTTCTATAATTTGCTATGCCGTCAGACCTAACTCCAAGAAAAAACTGAGATACCTGAGAAATCCTCCTAGCAGTCTGGTTATCCCTTACAATCTGAAGGAAAAAAAATGAGCAGCTATGTAACTGAGGAACGTAACTGCTCATAACGAAAACAGTGAATCAAGAATTGGAAAACTGTCATTGCTCACCACAGAGTTGCTCTTTCCATTCTCTTTGTCTTCATAGATGATCTTCATCAGCTTCTTAATGTCTCTTGCAGCTTACCTATATGTAATGCAAGGTATGAAGATGTTTTGAACACCAGACGTATTTACAGTAAAATCATCCTTACATGCACAAAACCATAAATACCAGATTTCTAGTCAGTGGTAAAGAAATAGTTTCATGGAGAATGAGGTCACAGCCTATTTAATAAAGAACCAGATCCTGTTCATCTGGAGACAGGCAAACATCCACAGAAAAACTGAACAAGTAAAAAAGGCTAAAATGTGAGAAAGCATCAAATACTCCAGATTGCATTGGCTGTGAATTTCTCTTTTACATTTCAGCCAAGTGGTTTCCTAGTTAGGTGCAAATTGACCCATGGACTCTGGCTGTGAAATGCACAATATTGAGAACTTGATGTCACATTTATTGGCCCAAGTTTTTCCACCACTGGGAAAAGCAGAAGCTAGCCCTGCCTTCAGGGGTATACACTAGTAATCCTTCAATTCTTCAAGATTCCAAGAAATCTACCTCTCCATTCTGGAATGAAACATAGCTGACGATGACTTTCCAGAAGAGGAATTGCTCCAAGCCTTTCAGACAAATTAAGACCAAAATTTAATACAAGAGCTAGCAAAAAATCCCCAAACCCAGTAATTTATCTAGTTCACCACTTCTAGTTTAAAGAAGTTTTGGCTCCATATTCTGCTCATGAAGAAGGATGCTTGTTTTGAGTAAACAGACACAGGTAGAACATGAGACTATTTCAGCCTAAGTGCCTCCCCAGGCAGGCTTCAGCAGCTGCATTCTACTGAACAGCAGAATGAACCTACCAGCAGGAATCCAGGGCTTTTCCTCAGTCCTGTTCCCATACCTTCACTCCCAGGAGAACACATGCTGAATCCTTCTGTTTCCAAATTCCAGGACTTCAGGCACCTTCCCCGAATAGTGGAATTGTAGTGTCCTCAGGAACTGACCAAACTTACTGCAGATGAAGACAGGGAAAGGCAGAATTTCCTGGACTGTTGTCCAGGATGAACTGGAGGAATGAGGGCATGGATTAAACAAAGATTTCCATCCTGATGAATTTTTTCCAAAAGGTTTAAAAAGTGCTTATTTTATTTGTAGTAAATGACCACTACCCTCAGGGTAAATGCTCAGGCAAACCTTCAGACTGTGAGAACACAAAAAACCCTTGCCACTAAAAAGAAATCCAAGATTAGCCCATAGCTCGAAGTGACAACTTTTTATTTTAGGCAAAAACAAAAAAAAAAGGCCAAAAACATTCCGCTATTGCAGTTTGTAAAATTTTCACTGTTTTCCGTAGAAACAGTTCACAAGTCAGAACGCAATATTCAAATAACATTGTGCAAAATTGTACTGGCATAACCACACATAGCAAAAAGACTAGTGTAAATCAAGAATTCCATTGAAATTAGTTGAGCTGCTCCAGTTTTACAACAGTGTACATCACCTCAGAATAGGCCCTTTTTTTGCAGAACATCCCTGGAATTCCTCTTGCTTACAAAAATCGCTTTACATGCAACAAGTAACCTATCAGTACAACATAAGCAAGAACATCTCCACAAGTTATCACAGTGTAACAGAGGAAAACATATCAGCCAATTTCATACAAAGGCAAATCTAATGGCAGTTTTGAACATCCCTTGACTGCTACCCTCAAAAATTGCACATTTCAATAAACAAAATAATTTAGAATGAAGCCAAGCTATGTTCTTAACTATCAGTACATTGACAATTAGGATGGATGATGTGTTCAAAAGGGGTTTGTTTTCTGTTTTTTTAGCTTAGTAGATTTTCCAAAGAGAGTTGTTTCAAAAAAAGTTTGTGTAAGAAATGTTAACTTGGAGTGTTATCAGGCCAAGTCTTCTTCTGCTATTCAGATAGACCTGTCAACACTATAGAAATCTCTGCAGTCAAATACAAATCTCAATGAAGGACTATGAAACAAAGACCATACCTTAAGTATTTACTGATGACATGCAATGAAACCAAGCAAGCATTAACAAGACTCCATTTACGTTTGGAGCATTCAGAAAGAGACCGGTTCAGCTGGGGTACAGGACTGGAATTTCACAGAACACTTGGGAATAGTTAAAATTCTCTTTCCACTTGACATGCAAAGTAACAGTTTCCAAACAATGCATCTAAGTCATTCTTTGTATAAACAGAACGCTAAGAGCAGAATTGATTTTCAGAGCTGCTGAATGCTCACAAACTCACATCAATACACAGGTACATCTTGCAGTGATTGGTCACTAGGTTTTCCTGTATACCCATATTCAGAAAAACAAATCTATAAGAACTCTTTGATCACAGTAAAACCGATTGTTCCCCAGTGCTTTTCACCTCCCTAGGTTATGAAAGGCAGACCTTCTATTGCCTTTCCTAAGAGCAAACATTTTTGGTTTAACATGTATCAACCTGGCTCAGGTCTATGTCATCTGTTGAAGGGCACACACAAACTATGGAATTATATGGAGAAAGCACTTGAGATATTCTCAGGTGTTTGGGTGCTTTTATTTCCTTTTTGCAGGTTATATTAATCTCACAAGGACAAGTAAGAACAACACACAAGCTTTGCCTTGGAGATACATGTAAGTGTGCACCAGTTCTGGAAGAGAACAGCTCTGCAAGTCTTTACACAGCAAAAAAAAAAAAAAAGGTTCCCAAAAGTACCCTCCTCCCTGCCTCCAACCATACAGATAAAAGCAGCAGACCTATGCAGACTGTATGTGTGCATGCACACAATGAGTCAAGTGGAAATCAAGATACCCAAGAAGTCACCCTGCAGCAATGATCCCTGTAACTGCAAGTCTCTGGTGACTTCCTATGCATCCTCCTTTTCCCTCTCAGCTTGATGGAGAAGCTGTCAAGTACTCAGCAAGGAAACATTCAGCACGGAAATATGGACAACACTGGCACTAAGTTTCTGTGAAGACATCAGTCAGCATTTCAGAGATGGCAGGGAGAAAGAACAGATAATACTTCAGCAAGGAATTACTGTGGTGCCACTGAATTCTCTTAAACTCAATAAACAACAAGAACTTAGGCCTGAGGCAGAGGAAAGGTTAATGGATATGACTTTGCTTCCTTCTTCCCAAAAAGCTCAGCTTCAGTGTTTTTCAACAGTCTCAGACTCTGAATTCCAGGAAATTGTATTTTAGAACAAATCAAAAAATAGCCCTGAGACTAAACATACTTTATAAGAGCCGCTATTGCTTTTTGTAAGTCAAACACAGCAATCATTTACCTCCACAGTAACCTATATTTAATTTTCACTCCCTTTTTTCCTCACTTGGGATACGTACCTGAAACTAAGAATTTCTTTCCAAGATATATGTACTTAAGCACATCTGTTACCTTTCCAAGTACTTAAATGTTGCACAATTGTGGCACCAAGCAAGGAAAGAATAGCTGATGCAGGTCAAACTTTACCAAAGGAGCCCTCTACCCTTGTGCCTTGAATTTTTGAAAAAATTATTCCAATAATCATAGCTGCCACCATGGACTTCATTACAATGAACTCCTTCCTTGTTATTTAAGTAGAATTTACAACTGGAGTAACATCATTTATTATATCTCAAAATCATTGGCCAGTGTTACTGAACACAACCACTAGCCTTTAAGTGTGGCCAGAAGTGTAAAATAACAAGAAAACAAGAATATCAAGTGTGTCAAGTTGTGCATAAAAATAGACCTTTACTTTATCTTAAGCTACAAAGTAAGCAATCAAGGAACTGACTAGGTCTATGCATAGTTAGGATTTTAAGTAAGCCAAAACAATGTGAACTCCTTCAGTAAAACTGTGCTTGTGTAATGCACAGGTCAGCTCCCCAAAAAAATGAACATCGCACTCTATACATAAAAGAATTTTTAAAAAGCTCCATGCACTCTCAAAGCTATTTGCAAATCGATTTAAATAGTTCAGCTAACAGCTATGCTATGGCACAAGACAGCACATAAAAAATTTAAGGCTAATTATTGTCTGCACGTATCAAAGCTGGTCTCAGAACAAGAGCTGTCATATTTTCTTAATTCTGAGTCTTTAGTGTGGATTCATAATAAAGTTGAGCTGCCACAGCAATAGTATAGTTGTCCTGTATATAAAAAAGACTGAATGTTGTCCTGAATGCAGTTTTTTATAAAAAGCAAAAACTTCACACATTTACATTTGGTTTTTATCAGAGCAGCTCACTAATTTGTACAGTACATTGTCCAATAACATACAAGGTAAACTACCAGAGAGATACTTGAAGTACTACAACAACAGGTGCAAAAGAAAGTCCTACGGTAAGAAAGCCCACTGCTATTTGGGAGAGTCACACTGTGATGAAAACAAACATCAGAATGCATTTTGGTGAAGTCAGTTAAGTGTCAAGGCTGTAATAAAGGCTGTTTGTTAACTTTAGCCCTTCAGTTCTTAACCATTCAGTTAAGATCTCCTAATAAAGCACTAGGCAGTTTGGCAACAAGGAAGAAGTTCTTTACATGCTACTGTTACAGAAGTAGAAAACAGACTTAAAAGCACTTCCTTCACTGGAATATGATCTGGATTCAGTCACACCAGGTTTAAACAAACCTATTTAAAGCAGTAAATTTTAGGCTTCAAATTCCACTGTAGCGTTTCAGAAGAAACGAATTAATATCCACAATGCCTAGAAAAGAACTATCAACTGGCAGAACTACACAAGTTTGATGCACAAAGCTGCTTATTTTAAAACTGTTCCTCAACGAGTTCAGGTCACTGACAATCGAAACTGTTACTTCAAAACAATCCTGTCCATTTCCATGGGAAGATAGATCGTAAACCAAATTATGGTTGTTTGCTAATTTAACAGGTGTAATACTTTAACACGTCCTGGTACAATTTTAATTAACTGATTTTTTGGAATAATGTTTTAAAAGTACTATAAATAGAGAACTTGCACATTCTAGTATGATTTACGCTTACTTGCTGAATAAAGTACACTACAATCATAGTTACTAATACAGGATTTAAAGGAACAGCAAATTTGCATCAAAATTATTATTATCTGCACACATATGCAGGGTTTTTATCTCTCAAATGAAATGTTTGCAAGCAAATTCAGCATATTAAGCACTGAACAAGACTGTTATATTTGTAGTATCATCTTTAAATAGTTGCCATTATGAGGAGACCTGAGAATACAACTGATCCATGGAAGCTATGTAGATGGAAGTTGTGTATATGCAAGCCAGTGAGAACTGCTTGTGTATAACAGACCAATATTCAGACCCAGAGACTGCCCACAATGACACTTACTTTGAAATTACTGAATCTAACTCTGTTAAAGAGATGCAAGATCAACTTGCTTTGTAAGTGATTTGTAAGTGACACTAGTATTCAGGTCATTGCAGTTTTCTGCATATCTATAATTGTAGTAACTCAAACCCAAGTAATGCACTCCAGGAACACCGACACCTCACCGAAGTTCCTAAACAGCTTCTGTTTGCAGTTGCCTTTCCTCCCCCCCGCACATATTTGCCTTTTATTGTAATTTCAAACCAAACATTAACTGCCACGTTATCAGGACAGACCAAGTATCAAAAAAATCCTCTGTTTTAAGCTGCTAGTCAAAAAGGGAGAATGATCTGCTGCTGTAAACTTCCCCATAACAGATATCATGCCTGACAAAGCATCACCTTCGACGGACACACAAACACCACTATGACAAAGGGAAGAAACCATGCACAGGTATTTGAGTATTATGTGGCCAGGGTCTATAATACAGTGATGAGTCACATCAGAGCAAATTTGTACCAAGAGTGATTAATGATTCAGGCTGACTCATAAGGAGCTAGGCAAGCCTGTAAGAGCCAAGTATTTTCTGGAAGAAAGAATACTGAGGAAGAGGACAATATGTTTTTTTCCCCACATCTGCACAAAAATTCTATGGACAAATAGAACAATACCAGGGCAAGTGCTTTAAAATGCAATTTTCCAGCCAATAAACCAACACTAGTAGGAATTCTGTGAAGGAAGGAGTTTTAAGAATGTGACTTACCAGAAGCACAAATTTTCAATATAAAAAAAATGTACACTATATACTAACACTGTTTTTGCATACTCTTCTGTTTTAAAAGTTTCAAACATATTAACTTGTCTTCCTTTGTTTAGGTCTGAGGCTGTACAGCAAGGTCACATAATTTGAGACTGCCATAATGGTACAGCAATCCTTTGGTCCCATCAGCTGTAAGCCAGCCAAGTATAAAAGAACCTTCCCTACCAAAGGAAAAACAAAAAAAAAGGGTAGGGGGATCATCACCAGGAAACACCATCTGTTACAAACCAGAAAAGGCAAAATTTTGTTACAAAATACACATTTCATACAAAAGACATCTTGCAAAACCATCTGATTGCCCCTCCCTCCGCAGATTACAATGGTAAATGGGATCAGCTGGCTGGCCTTGAGACTTGTTTTAATGGGGAAAAAAAGTCAGAGGACACACACCATCACAACAACTGGTCCTTTAAATGGCAAAGGATTACAAGAGTCTTTGTTTTCACCAGTGTTTAAAAAAAGCAGGAAAGAAACAGAACCAGAGCCTTCAAAAGCAGACAGTGCAACAGCACATCAGCTGCTGCATCCTCCTGAACATCCCAATGTGCTACCCAACTGTCAATTATATGAACAGTTCGATTATGGCAGCGCCATAAATTGTTAAAACAATGCATGTGTGTGTGATCAGAAAGGTCTGGTCAACTGGTTCCATTTTTTTCCCAGTAGTTGCCCAGAAAAAACACCAAGACAATCTAAATTATTCTTCAGCTTCCTCAATACATCCTGACTGCTGGAGCAGAGAGGTCTGTGGCATTACTGTACTCGTTCCACGAGAGATCCTGTCTTGATCTGTGTTTGTAGTCAAGGAGGCCATAGAAATGGGCTGTAACAAACCAGGTGTCATGCTGGAGGAGACAGTCAGGCTGTGTGCAGTGCCCTTAAGTGTGAGATCCTGTGTGGGAAGAAGTGGCTTGAGGATGCTGACAAGACAGAAAGCAGAGCCACTTTTCGGAATGAAATTCACTTTGTTCTTGTCAGGGCAATAGAAGGCTGGAATTTCATGCAATGGCTTTGGCCTAGAAATAAAATACACACAATAGTTTTATGGAACAATCAAATTCTGCCAATGGCAGGGAAGTATTGCTGAACACACCATCAGAAACAAGTCGAGGTTTCAATTTGAAGTATTTCAGCTACACAGGAATGCATTAATGACACTCACAGCACACAGCAAATGACAAGATAATTTAAACTGCTTGTTTATATGTGCTGCAAGGCAACAGCATGTTTTAGGGCAGGCTCTTTCCAAACCTAAGGAACCCAACTAACTTCATGCTTGATCACAAACCCTGTCCATGAACTAGCACATTCAATATATGAGAAAGTACTTCCAATCATGTTCTCCAGAAACTTTCACAACCCAACCAGTTCTGCCCCACATACAGACACTATTTATACAGCAAGCCCTGTGAAAGAAAGTTTGCATACCAATGATCCTAATATTGCATATCTCTAAGGGGCTCATGATAATCAGGGGATCCCCCTTCCTATACTTTTGCCTTCTTTGCATGTTCACATGAGTGTGCCCCGACTCTCCACAGAAGATGAACCCATCTTACTGAACACTCAATGCAGAGAGCAACATGTAGTTTTCATGATCAAGTACCTATAACCTGGGAAGGAAGTGTGGAACACGTATTTAGATCCTGACTTGCAGTTTTGCCATTTTAGCATAGAAGCTTAAGAAAAACAGAGCTGGAATGGAAATCGTGGATAGCTTAGGAATGCCTTCTGTGTTCACTTCTAACGCTGCAATGTAAAATCTACTTACAGTAGCCAAATTCTACTTTAAGACAGAACTATAGAAACCGGCTTTAAAGTCTCTCTTTACTGCTTGAAAATAGCCATCAGAAATTTTTATTCACTTTTTGTTATTGCCAGCATTGTCCTTTAGCCTATAACCTCCCCCTCCCTTCCTTGTTTGTAAAAGACAGCCATGTGCATTTTTGTCTTTGTTTTACTAAGCTAAGCAAGCCAATCTTCCAGTGTACTCTTGGAGAAATACTCTACTCTGAAAAGTAATTCTGTTCATGAAATAGGGTACATTTCCATGCTAGCTGATTCTCCCAAATGTCCACAAAATTCAACCCCACTTGTAAATTTTTTTCCCAAATGAAAATCCTGTATAGGATTTTAAAATAGAAATTATGTTAAACAAAGGTTGAGCTTTAAATAGTTACGCTCATGTATTCCACATACACATAGAATTCAAGTAACAGATGCGAAAAGATTTTTTTCATGAGACTGCAGTGTCTGAGAACTGCCATAGGTAGGCAAAACCTTCTGTAGAAGCTTGTTTCACTCCACAGTAGAACAGTTACACAGCAAGGACTTCCAAAGAGAAATGCAAATACAAGTCAAACTGCAATAGAATATGTTCCTGTAGCAAGTGAATACTATCTAATCTGTTGTCAACATAGCGTACACATGCTAAAATGGAGACAGGTAACTTAAGTTACTGTAACACTTCCCACATTGCTATGGGACAGGCTGTAGAGACCTCTCAAAATCCATTTGCACAGGTCAGCCAAGCTCATTTTTTTTTAAACTAACATTTATACTAGATGGCGTTCTTGAGATAATATAGGCATAACAGAATTGTAACCAATCTATACTCCTTGTGTGACAAGATGGAATTTTTAACTGTAGGTTAAGATTCTTGCATACAAGTGACATAAGGGTATAAAAACTCCTGATAATAATAATAAAACATAACCTCCCAAATGACAAAAGTTGGCTTTTTCAGAATAATCAAAGCATCAAATAGTCATGGCCAAATTCACTCCTCTGTCACTAGAAGTATCATAACTACATTGATTAGCTGAAAAGAATATGGTCTTCGGAGTCTACATTACTGGATGTGCCCATCAAGCTGTGACATACATTAGCCAATGCACCTGCACTACAGGCTGTTTTTTAATAGATCTCTCCCTGTCTGATTATTTGAGTTCCTCTCACACTATCTGCCAGGTAAGAGACAATTCTCTCAAATGATGCTGTTTTTTAAAAAACATCTCTCAAGATTTTAACACAAAATTCCAGCAGCAAAATACATACATATATGCCAGTATATAGTCCCACCAAAAAACAGAGATCTGACTGTTAGCATGGCTTTAGCAACTGGGCTAATAACTTCTGACAAAAAAATCAATACAGCAATAATTAATCTGATTGTTAGATGTTATTTTTTATGTAGCAAAGATCAACTTACAAGTTTTCCTCAAAGACTTTCACCTTTTCGCAGCCCTCAGGAGGTTCACGCTTGAACATGTAGCTGTTGTTGGGTTTTGGTGAGGTAGCGTATTTTGGCAAGGGAGAATTATTCCCATTTTCTGCAGGAACAGAATTTCTCATTACTTAAATGTGTCACACTATAAAAAACCACAAGAGCTACCTTTAAATGCTCCCTGAATTTAAATCCACTTCATTACCAATGTTACAAAATTAAAAAACATTTTCATTTGCTTTCCAGCCTTCATTTGCAAACAAGCTTTCTTATCTCAATTCCTTTATTTCTTTCTATTTCTTCCTTATAACATTTTCAGGCTCCTCTGCAATCTCTCATCATTCCTGGACATTTCCAATTTGTAATTGCACACCTAAATCTATGGTTCTGTGCTGTCCCCATCTACCCAAAGAAAATGGGCAAAAGCCATATTACTTAAAAAAACAGAACAGGTTTATGTTGAATAATAAAATTCTCTTAGGATCTTCAAAACATTTCAGATTTAAAAAAATAATTAAATAAACGCTAAACTTTTATGGGTGTGTGCATGAAATGCTGTAAGGTTGCCCATTTTGTCCAAGATCATAAAAAATACCCAACACAAGCAGCAGGATTGGCATGCTGTTTCACCTGATACTGTAGATTCTTGCTTCCTCAACCCGCTTAAAATACTTTCAGAATCTATAATTTAAAAACAAAAGCTTTTTGGGAAGCACATTCCTCAGTCACACCTATCCAGCTTTAATCAATATGTGCACACACAGTACCTTGGAGCAACTTGGAAAAAACCAAAAAACCCCACATTCTACTGCTTCTGCATGGATGCAGGGAACAAACCCTCCCTTTTACCGATGTGGTTGCGAACACCACGTAAGCTCGGCGTTGCTGAGCTGCCCGAGCGACACAGCACCTTTATCTCTGGCATCGGCAAGCAGATCGTCGGCACAGCAGGGGCTGCCTTCGCTGCCCTCGCTGCAGATGGCGAGGAAGGAGGTGGGGGACGCGGACTGGGGGCGGCTGCTGCTGCTGCTGCCCTTGTCTGCCCCTCCCGGAGTCTGGGTGTCGATGCTGCGCGTGCTGCTGCTGCGCTGCGCCAGCGGCGGCGGCGCCCGGTGCCCGTCGGGAATGTCCTGAGGCTGCCAAAAACCAAAGTGTCAGACAGCTGCTCTTGCCTGGGGAGCAACGTCTTTAAATCCAGTAATGCTGAGGGTCTTTTCGGGTTTCATAAAACCATTTGTGGTAGAAAATTTTATTCGTTACACAACAACACCGAAAGAAAATCAAGTGTCGGTTTCAGGAACTAAGGACAACAGTTTTTAAGATTTCACATCATCACAGAATTGCTGAGGCTGGAAGGAACCTCTTGAGATTATCAAGTTTAACGTCTCTGCTCAAGCAGAGTCAGGTAGAACAGTGTGTCCAGGACTCTGTCCAGTTAAGTTTTTAATATCTCCACAGACAGTGATTCCAAAACTTCTCTGGACAACTTGCTCCGATTTTGCATGCCCTTACGTATCAAAAAAACTCCCAAAACCTAACTAATTTTTACATTTATGCCCACTGCCCCTTGCCCCATCACTGGGCACTACTCCTCAGAGACCAGCTCCCTCCATTTCTGCACATGAGATATTTATACACATTGATAAGGTTCCCCCAGAGCTGCCTCTCCTCAAGGCTGAACACTCTCATCTCCCTCAGCTTCTCTTCACATCAAAGACATTCTGGTTCCTTAATCATCTTCACAGTTTGTAATTCTGATACCTTATTACTAAATTCACCTCTACAAACCATTAAAATAAAATGAACATTAAAAATGGGCAAATTATGGTTCACCTAGGATGGGGACAGTTCAACATGGGCAAAAATGAGTTACTACTCAAAACTACTCAAAAACTCTCAAAACAGACCTGTTGCTTTTCCCCGTTTTACTGAGGTTTCTTATTTAGAGGAAAAGTTTCAGATTCAAGCTTTACCTCTTTCCTTTTGCTTTGCAAGAGACTTTTCAACTAACTTTATTAAAGAAACTAATAAATGCAAATATAAATAAAATTAATGCCAGAAAAAATTAATTCAAAAACGGTGCAAAATAAAGTTTATGACTTAATCCCAAAACAAAACCAAAATAATTATACAGAGCAATCATGGTGGCAGATACATACAACAAGTTGTTCCTCTTTGTCTCCTGTCTCTTTAATTATTATCTCAATCTCCTGATTCAGTCCTTCTACACTGTTTCGGAATCGTGATCCCGTCGATTTGGTAATAGGTATCACAGGAACCAGAGTACTCTTTGGGATCAGAGCCTAAAGAACCAGAGACAACAAGAAAGCAATGTAGATTTATTTACAAAACAAAGTTATATTTCTACCCAAAGTGACCCTTGAAACAGAATACATCTACACCTCGGTATCAAGGATTTACACAAAACCGTAGTGATTTGTGTTCAAATGGATGCTTTAACTGAAGACAGACATCCTGAATTTTGTTTCAAATCCAATGTCTAGCAGGAAAAGCTATATAACCTAGTCTCAAAATCTCCCTTGATATGGTCTACCTCTAGCTCAACATAGCTTTACAAGTGAAAATGTAACAGTAAACACTTAAATGCAAGTAATTTTGAAGCCTTTAAAATACATTCACATTTCTCCTAAAGTGAGCTATACCACGATGTCACATCACTCATTGTTGGATTTACCACTTGCAACCTCATTAAAATTGTATTTTAATGGAAATTTTTGGCCACCTGCAATAACATGACACATGCAGAAGGAAAATTATTTCACAAATCAATATGGCATTATATTAGAAATTAAAACCAACATATTAACTGTATTAAGCCACAATAAAAGGTTGGCAAAACAATTTAGGCAGACTTCCACAAAAAGAATAAAATCCCAAACCCAAATGTCAATACTTAGTTGCTTCAGAATGAATATTAACATTTTTAAAATCCAGTGTTTCAAAATATACACAGAAACTTCATTCTCAGAAAACACATTACTGAAGTTTCCCAAAGCTGCCTTTGGCACACAATTTCCTGAGATTTCCCAGTCTCTCTATTAGCATCTGCCCTCCTGTTAAAAAAGTCTCACTACCAGAATATTAGAAGATTCTGCCCTCATTAAGCAGGGCTGTACTACAGGTAATGTAGTATTTCCTGCAAACGTTGAGTTCAACTCAAAGAACAGCACAGCACACTTAAGTCACAGTAGAATTCCCATGTAAAATTCCTGGACTCTACTGCCTAGTGTACCATGATTGAGAGCAACTCCTCCACTGACTGACAGACCAGCATTATCTGGTCTTCAAAGTGCACTTTTGTGAGGGGGTTTTATTTTAATTTTTCCTTTAAGTAACAAGACTACACAAACAGACACCAAACCATTTTAATTTCCTGTGTACGTTCTCAAAAACCACACAAAGCTTGTCTGGCAAAAAAACTACCTCAGAAAAATTAATGTAAACAAGACATTTTAAGTGCAGATCATAATGGAGACTTCTTGTCACAATCACAAATCTCTACAGCAGCAAAATTAAGGAATTACATTGGTTCTGCTTTCCTGAAACATTAGGTTAGCCATAAAAAAAAACCAAAAAAAAACCAACTAAAAAAAGACTTGCACAAGAACTACAAAAGCTTCTGTTCAGGAAATGCTTGTCACTCTGTTTCTGGCAACAAAAACTAAACATTCTCATAATGGCCAAACTTGTAAAGAGTTTCAAAAGTCTTGCCTGAAGATAAAAAAACCACAGAAGAAGAGCACAAAAATCTCTGAGAAAGCAACCCTGCTAACTCTGTTCCAAGCAAAGCCTTGGATTAACAATCCAGTAAACTAATACAGGTTAATATTCAGTCATAATACAGGTATATCAGCACAAGTTCAGGCACTAAAGACTGTTTATGCACCCAGTTATTCAATATACACATTCTTAGGACAAACTGAACTTGTTAAAAAGTGGAACACAAGTACACTTTTAAGATTTCAGCAGCCATTAGCAAAATGTGGGAATTCTTCACCTTTTAAATGTGATTGCCTACCACGAACTTTCTTAGGTTCATGCTACTATTTGAAGAGCTCAAAGTAGGTTCAGTAGAGTTCAATTAGTTCAGTACAGCATGTTTCATTTCCAAGAAAAATAATATTCTGTACATGACTGAGGATGATTTCTTAGCCCACAGTGCCAGAGGGTGGAAAAGGAAGGAGGTATGGTGGCACGGGTAGAACAATCAGCCTCGAAACAAGAAACTTTTTATTAGAAATACTGCCTCCCCAGAGGTCTGCATGGAGCCAGGCCCTGACGTGCAGGAATAGATACCAACCTTTGACTGCTCATCTGAGCACCTGGGAATGTTCACAGTGGGGCAGGTGCCAAACACAGGACAACAACTACTGTGCTCACATGGGCACACACTGGCAGGGAGTTTTCACACAGGACAGTCAAGAGTTCTGAAACTTACAGGTATGACAAACTCATGAGGTAGGAAATAGGGGTGATGAGAAATCTAAATTGTTCACAGGCATTTTGGGAAAAACGCTCTAGCTCTTCCAATTTTTCACAAGTAACAAAACTTTAAACAGAATCCCAGGACTTGTGATGCTCTTACATCAAGCCATCTCTGGGCTGAACAGATCATGGTAATTCTATTCTAAAAACGAAATATTCCATCTAGTGAGATGGTAAGAGTGATACCAAAAAAACCCAACCCCCCAACACTACAAACTGCATGCAGTTGGTCTCAATATTAGTATCAATCAATTGGTCAGACATTAGGGACACATGGTTCCCAGGAAAATGAAAGGACCAGGAGCTTTGATGGTTCATAGTGTCAAGTAGAAATGTACTATCAGCCAAGAGCACTGAGGAAAAAAACATTATGTTGAAAAAGATAATCCATTTATTCTCTCATCTGGTTTCAGTTCTGGCCTCAATCCTAGTTTCTCCATTATACCAACACTGAGAATATAGAAAGATCCCATTGTTTTGACTCCTGTTTACAGATTTAGTACCATCCAACTAATTCAAAATGCTCTCAGAAGCATCCTGAGATCACCTGAGGAGAATATGACCTTTCTGCAAGCTCCTCTTCCAGTTCAAAAAGACAGAAAGGAGCATTTCTGGCATAATGAAAAAAACCACAGAAACAAAAAACATTCATTTGCTCTGAAAAAAAAAAACTGTAGTCAGCAGCAAGGACTTGATCAAGGTCCTCACCAACTATTTTTTGACTCTGAGCACAGGGTCAGGAACAGCTGACAAGCTTATTCTATAGAGATTGTGTGGATTTCTTTCCTCGCACAAAAACCATATCAGAATGAAGAAAAAATAAACAATCAATTAGAAGCTTAGTTGGCAAGAACCACTAAAAATCCTGGTAAAATTCAAGAATTGTGGTAAAGTTGAAGTGGGGAAGAAAAGAGGAAATAAATCCACTGAAATTTCTTCTTTTAACTAGAAGAGTATGCCATTTTCCAAATGTTAAACAGAGTTTACTCAGTCTGTGTGAAGGAACTACTGACACAATTTCCTAACACTTTTTCTCACCATGTTAGGAATCCAGCTCCTTGAGCTCAGAAATCTTTACATGACCCTTTAGAGTCAACAAACACAAAAGTTTCCTTCAAGCTAGGAATGTGAAAAAAAAAAAAAATCTAAATATTTTAATTACTAAATTCTGGTTTCCACACAGTCCTTCCCACAAATCCTGAAGGAACTAAGCTGCTGCCAGAAATACCAGTTTAGCAGTTCTCAAAAAAAGAATGAGAAAATCTAGGAACTTAGCCCTCAATGCCTACAGTTACAGATTTTCACTCTGAGTTAGAAAACAGCTGCTAAATGCCATTAATCTAAACTCTTCACTTTCTCTTTGAATCCTTCTTTAACTTCTTCCCTTCACAAGTAGCTTGACACAGCTGGCACAAAATTCACCAAGAAATACGTTTTGTTTTGTAACACAGTCCTGGAAAAGCTGCTTTGCTTCAGTTTATATTTTATAGTTTGTTTCACAAGCCCAAAAACTAATTATCCATTGCACAATATTTTATTCACATGCTAGAAAATTTGGCAGAATGTAAAGACATCCATACCAGCAGCAAAATAATAAAATAATTACAATTTAAAAAAATATATACATAATTTGGGGAGGTATTTTTCAGATTAGCAGCATCACTGTTCATTTTTGAAATTAAAACCCACTAAGATTCCTTATGCTAAAGTGGCAACACCTTAGCATTCAGAAACCCATGGGTTTGCAGCATGCCAAGCAAACCTGCTAAAACCCATGAAATTCTCCAGTGTATTATAGGGTCTACACCAAAAGTTCCGGAGTATAGCTTTTGGTTGAAAATGTCCTCAGGTTCCACAAATTTGGATAAAACACCTTCATCAAGTATGTTGATCTGTCTCTTGTTTTTTTCTAACCAACAGTTTGACACATTTTGTATGTTGATTTTCATGAACTTTCTCAAAAACCGCTAGAAAGGGATTGGGTCATTTATTTGTCTTTCTTCATTCATAGTTTTGGACTCTTCTGACTCCAGCAGTCAGTAATATCAGCAGCACAGTGCACTGCATCAACACTTCAGTAATCCCTAAATTGTTATCTAAAAAAATGTAATTCTAAAAAAAATCCTAAATACTTCCAGCAGCAGAAAATTCAAACTACCAGCAAACTGAATTCACGAGGCACATAAATCCTGGAAAGTCATGACTCCTAATTAAATGTCCTACAGCAAGGATAAGAAGTTAGGGTCTGAGACAAAAGATGATAATGACTTTTATACAAAGTAGGAGTTAAGAAGAACAGAAATTCAAACCACTATTCTATTTTCTTATTTTCAGTCTTGAAGTAGAACACATTCACTCAGACACCTGACTTTACCTATGAAAGAACCTGGCCTAAATTATTTCCATAAGGATGGAATGACAGAAATGAAACTTTTTATTAACTGTTGTCAAATTATGGTATTTATTGGAACAATTAATGGCATTTCAGGAGTAATTGGGAATATGATTAGATTTTCAGAGAAGCTTCACAGCTGAAGTACTTTCTCAATCCACAACATGAGAGTTTCCTAGTTTCTTTCAACTACATTGCCTTGCCAAGGCTATTGTGAGGGATTTGTTCTTTTTGTAACTTAAAAAAATTGTGTGTATCAAATGCACATTCACAAGATACCAGTACGGAGAGAAAAAAGTTTCCTTCTGAAAAAATGACCAAACTTTTCTATTGGTTTTCCTAAAGTTACTCAACAAAACACACTTGAAGAAGGATCTGTGTTTCTAAAAGCCTATAATTTTTTTACGCCTGTTATCAATTGAGCTAAAAATATGACACCTCTGTCAACCTGACCTCATTAGAAGCCTTGAGATAAAACTGAACCTGCACGCAGAACAAGTGGTGGCCTAACCATCACAATTTTTGTAGAAGGGATTATTACTTTAAGTCTCAAGGCATGATAAATGACAGGGAAAAAAGAAAATCTTAAAAAGGCTGAATGAAGTCATGTAGTATGTGAACGCATAAATAAATAACCTCATGGAATAGCCTTTTTTCAGGTAAGCTCTCTAAATCTCATCACAGTATTCGACAAGTGTTTGGCAAGACAACAAAATGTCAGAAAAAAAAACTTTTTATTTGAGTATACAGTTTTACCAGCAGTTTGCTCCATGCCATATTCTACATGCAAAGTCATAATTGTTACAGCAACATGTAATGAAGAAGATGATCTATAGTTTTAGGTCATTTTATAGGGGTAGTAGCAAAATACTCCTGCCTTGAACCTGCAGAATGCACTTGAAAAATCTTGCTTTAAGGAAGAATTTAACTACCTGAAATTATTTGAAAGCAGGAGTTCAAAGCCAGCTCACCCAAGCAGCAAAAAGATCTGGGCCCCCATTCATCCAAGCAGTCAAAAGAAAGATCTCTATTTCATAGAATTCACCTATAGCTACACCATATTTAGCAGCCTGTGGTATTTCTAAGATCCCTCTAAGACAAATCACAACCCTGAAAGGAGCCAAAAGGAGTATTAGCTACCCAACAGGGCCCAAAAGCACAGAGCCTTACCTGGCTGTGGTTAATGGCTGCATGGTTGCCATGAAAAGGAGACTGTCTCTCCTTGTCACGGTGATGCCTGCTGCTGTGTTTGCTCCTCTGCAGCTGCTGACGCAGTTTTGCAATCTAACGAAGGGAAAAGTCACATTAGGTTTCAACAGGTGTATTCAGGCACACAGGTAATTTCATCAGTTTATCCCACCACTTAGTTAAAATTATTTACTACCACAACATTCATAATTATTGCCCGCACTAAATTATACTCAAGTTCTTGCAAATCTAATACATTAGCTACCAGTTCAGCTGACGCTCAGAAGACACCTCTGGAGGTTTAGTGAAAGAACTTGAAATACATAAAGTTTGAAAGTAGTGTGGTCATTGCTGTTATTTCCTTCTTTGATGAAAAAATGTCACCTGCGTTTAACATTTTCTTTCCCACATATTCAGATTAAAAATATTAATAGACCTGCATTGTTATATTAAACCAATATAAAATGAAAAGCCGTTTCATATTTTTTACCAAGTCCACCATCTGTATAATTAAAGTAGCAAAATACTCCTGCCTTCCTGAGGGATCATGGTATCAGTGCATACCAAAAAAAACATTTAATCCAAAGGTATCTCAAGGAACGGCATTTCTGACCTCCTTGAGTTGTTCATTGCTGCCCCATGATGATGAACGTTTGTGTGAGCTTCTCTTCTTTTCTAAATATTCTTCAGCCCAGGCACTTTCTGTCTGTAGGAAGAAGATTACAGGATTAATTAAAAAAGGTAATTGCTACTTTCTGGCAGAATATTTTGAGACAAATTAGAAAACAGAACATTTAAGATATGCTACATTCAGAACTGCAAGTGAACAGTAACCATCTAGAAGCCTTTCTCACAGGTAAAGTACAAAAAAGCGGAGTGAAACCATATAAATAAAAAAACCCAAACCCACAACTTTCAGACCTACTGTAATATTGGAATGTACTACTTTCCCTTCCAAATGACTGAGCATAAGGCAGCATTCACATGTACCACAAGCTGCCAGAGAGCTCTGAAGAACCAGTGTGACAGTGATGAACTGGGGGGAGATGGTATCAATTATTTCCTGTACAGATGCTGACCTTGTTATTTCTGACACATTAGCAAGGGTGGCTTGGTGTAAATGCTGTGAAAGCCCGCACCAGCACAGCTTCAAAATTATGTTCTTGCTCTCAAGAATGAGAAAAAGAAAAGCAAGGCATATAAGCACCACTAGAGCTACTGCAAAGTAGGGAATTAATTTAATAATGCCTCAAAGGGTCTTGGGTTCACAGTTTCCGCAGGCCAAGCAGAAAGTAACACAAATAATACTAAGCTGGTTTCACTAAACCAACAAAGCCATTAGTGTTAAATAAATAAAAAAAACTCACAAACATACTGTGGTGAAAGAGTTCTGAGAAATGCAAAGTATCATTAAGACACACTGTATTTCAGGTAAGAAAATGCACAGGCAAGCCTGTGACAATACTGCATGCTTTATGGGCAGTTTGTATTCCCACCTAGCCAGCTCCAGGAATGTCTTCAAAAGCAGTGAACTGTAAAGGCTCTAAGAAAACAGGCAGTAACATCTGTCAGGAATCTCTGTGCAGTTACAGGAAATACACCTCACGAAGCAAGGGGAAGGATTTCTGGAAGCAGCTTACACGCTGACAGCAAATTCCTTGAAGTTCACTGTTGCCACCATGCAGTTCTTAGCACACAGTAGTGATCTAGCTAACCTCAAGTTTTGGAGATCTCACTTTCCCCTACAGAGAAGAACTTTGATGGCCTCTAAGTCTTCACATCTCCAGTGTGCAGTGGTTGTTCTTACATGTGAGACTAACAGCTTGCAGAGGCCACATGCTGACCTTTCTTACCCCAGCTGCATGCATCACAGAAACTCAAGTCTTTTGTGGTATTAATCCCTATTTTGCAGGGAATATGGAGCCTTAACTCCAAATATACAGGTTGCAACCCCACCAGTTTCAGTTATAGACACAAGCTTCATACAAATGAAACCTTCACTATCAGTACATTTTAATCTTCATCATTCTAAATCAAAAACTAACTAGGACAAATGTGAATAATAAAGTTAGTACAGTTGCTTTGAAATTCCTATTTCATAGCAAATTCAGAATCCATTACAATCTGTTCTTCTAGAAAAGCACTCACTGATCTTCATCATAAAATAGAATAATTGATAACCCCCATTCCCAAGTACCAATCTTTGTCTAGTCAATTCTCAGATGTCAGTCAGGAGTATCATCCTATCCTCTAGCTCCTGGAACAGTAAGCTTTAGCTACTAATTGTAGCTTCCCAACTCAGCACAACCATTACACTTGCCTACAGGAGAATAATTAACACTCTAATTAGTCTTTGCCTTTAATTTATATTCAAGACTTTGACTCAAGATTCAAGAATTATTTAATAAATTATTATCTGATTCATTTTAAAGCATTAAAGTTGCTTTGATGCTCATCCTTAAAACAAATAGAAATCTTTTCAGATTAAACTGTAGGAAACCTGTACATCCAGAAAAAAATGCAATACTATTTTAGCAACTCTCCTCCTACTTATTCCCCATATTTTGTTTATAATACACTTATTATCAAGAAATAGACCAAGTAACCAATAGGAAAAGTGGGATTTATATTTCTCTAGGTTCTTAAAGTACTACTACTTGCTTATTAGTTGTTACCATTCACAATATCCTCCCCCCTTTCTAGGATTATTAAAAAAATTAGTTTAAGGCTAAATTTATTACAGACAGTAGAACACTTCAGAAAAAACAAGTCTTAAGAGGCAAAAATTTTGCAGTCAAAATAAATTATTTAAGAATTAAAGAAAATACAAAGTAATTGTCTCATTTTAACTTGTAAGACAAACAGGTTTCATTCAAAGCAAAAAGACAAGATTACTAACACCTGTTTTATGAGCCCTTAAAACAACATGTGCAGGTATGAATTCTAGCCAGACCCTTGGATGCTCAGTAATACACCTATTCATCATCCAACAAATATTTTTCAGGTACATAATTCAGTCTAGTCTTCTAGACAGGTTTCATCAAAATACTCAGTCGAAGGAGGAGTCTGATAGAGAGACAGTCTGTGCATGACCTGGGCATCTCTTACACAGGTCCCAGCTATGACCCACGGACATCTCTAGAGAGGCCTGCAAGCTGAAGTGTGCCACTAATTGCTGTCTCTTCCCAGTCTGCTTCCTGAATGACTCTACTCCCTATGCCATAACTCCACAGAATCACAACAGCCTGCTTACTCAACTTGAAAACCTCTTGCATCTTCATAAATTCAAGTCCCGTTCCCTACAGGCTTGTCATCAGAACACATACATTTCATGTTAGACTTCGTGAAATCTGAAATTACACACTGGAACCAGAGTATCTCATAAATGAAACTTCATCCAAACATGACATTTTCAGAAAAGCTGAACAATACAAATGGGCAGCCTGTATTATCTTGGGAAGCCAACTATTGTAAGTCACATTTTAAAGTTGTCCCTATCTCCCATGTTTGCTCTCAAGCCCACTGGAAGATTAAAAGCAACAATACCTCATCAGTGTCATATCAACATCAGCTTTGGACATACAGATGTATGTCTGTAGCCCTAAACTTTCTACTGATTTGATAAATTTTAAATTAGGAAGTGCAAACAGATCGTTGTACTTCTCTCACAAACACACTACCATAAATCACCACTAAATGTACTCATTCTGCAGAAATATCTAATGCCCTTTTACAGTCTTCCCATTAACCTTTCAAATATATTTCCTCCTGTATACAAAAGTCCCACTACCACAGCAGTTAGATGTGTCGGAATTGGGAGAAAAAGGCAAAAGAAAAATGCAAGCCAAAAACGATGTTATCTGGCAAATACAGAGATTATAAAAGCCCAACCATGATTCAGATTATATCGAAACTAACCTGAATGAGGTCAACTGAACATAGCAAACACTTTGGCAGCAGTACAGAACTATAATTATTTTGAAAAAAATTATTATCCTAAGAAATCAAATATGAAAGTAAATTGTTAGGACACCCATTGGGGTTTAGTTCTGCCCTTTAATGATGCCTTTTAATAGCTAAGCATGAACAGCCATTCCTTGTATATCACATACTTTCCTTCATCCTCCTCCTCTTACTTGAATGTGCTTACTTTTTTCACCCTTTCTTCTAACCATTTTTCCAATTCATTTTCCTGCACAGAAAACTTGTTCCTCGGCTGCCCTTTCTTCTTCACCAGTTCCTAATTCCACCTTATCCACATGGGCCTATTTCCCTACAAAACACCTTCCTTCTCTACTGATCTTCTCTTCCCACTGTGGAATCTGGAAAAGGAGCACTGCAGACCTCATATGCTCAACACCTGAAACTATGTGGACACATTTTTGCTACTGCTACCAAACCTAACAGGGGTTCAAACACAAGGATGTCCCATGTGCCATGAGGTCCTCCTCCAACTGCATCTTTCTTATGTTCTTTGGAATTAGTGGAGACTTCTTGTTGAAACCATGTTCCAGGAACAGGGATTTAAAACCTGATACATTTGCCTCTTCCTTTCACTCTGCATGTTGGAGAAAGCCACTGCCAGACTGCACCCACAGAAGGAGAAATGAAACACTAGGATATTTTAAGGAACAATCCATCTTGAACCACTTCTGTATACAGGAGGGATGCCATGTAACAACACTCCCTTTAAAGGGGAATGCCAAAACAAACGTCATGCTTCAGTCAATTCCTTGTTGTTTCTGTTTTTACAGGTGGCACAGGACTGAAGCTTTAAAGGTTGTGGAAGTTTGTTAAGCAGTTGATGTTTATTGGCAAATCATGTAATTTTTTAATACTTTCCGGGTAAATTTTAACACCATTCACAGTTCAATGAGGCAGTTCTTCAATGCCTGCAATTCTATACTTGGTGCATAAAACCCAAGTGAACATCACGGGGCTTTTACAATTAGAGGATGAAGAGCTGGAGACAGACATATATATAAGGATACATCACTAAGTTCTCTGTATAAATTTAAAGTAAACAGTACTTAATTCCAGTGCTATCTAGTGTACTCCACACGGTAAAAACAATGAGAATACAGATGTACAATGCACTAGTGTTTTCCTGAGGCAAGAAGGAAGTGGAACACCTAAAAGGTACTACAGTTCTCACCCTTTACCTAAAGAATGCAAATAATTCACACGTGCAATAGCAAAGGTAGGATTCCTGCAATTTGAAAGTGAATAGAAACTTGTGAGCGAGAAAGCTAACGTGAATGTTTTCAAGGGAAAAGCTTCTTACATTTAAATCCTGTCTTCACACTTCAGTACTCCAAAGACAAAAAACTCTGTCCTACCTGTGTGGCTTTGTCTCTCATACAGGGAGCAGCTTGCCCATGATTATCTCGAGGCCACTGTCCAGCAAGGTATGGAGCAGCGAGTGTGTCCAGTGAAGACGTGCGGCGAACGATACTGGAAGGGCTTGATGAAGGTGGTCTCGACTTGTCTGCTCGAGCAAGAACATTTGATTACAAAGAAATCACGACAGAGAGCTTATCCACTTGAATAGTCTACTAGAAATCATATCAAATTGGAACTATGCTGTTAAGTATATACAACAAGGTACTTCTAATACGGAAATTAAGTTTGCTTTTCCAGGCTCTATTCAGTTTGAATAAGCTTGAAATCTGTTTTTATGGTTTCCTTAAAAACATCCTTATGTCACAAATATTGCATTAGTGTTCACACACCACTATTTACTCCTTTAAAAGTCTAACAGTCATTTGATTCTTAAACGATGAAGGTGTAGAAGAAATAAAAATAGCAATGTTTACACATACATAAAGGTTAATGAAGAAAAACTGTGAACTTTTTCAATTTAATGCTGAGTTTACAGTTCATCCCACTGGCCCTTCACCCTTTCACCTACTTTACTTCAAGGGACACTATAAACAAGCATGTTCTAGTCACCCAGCACACGATATATGGCATAACCTTTAGATTCAGAAATCAACTTTGATAAGGTAATGATTTACATTTTGCAAGCTAATTGAGACATCTTCTCCCTTTACATGCTGCTTAGTAACTACATGCATATTTGCCTGGTGCTCTGTCTTCTGCAACACCTCATTTGTGGTGTTTATACTGGTATCCTATTTCAGAACAATTTAGATACTAAGAGAATCCTTACTAAAAAACGTAAAGTACAACAACTATAGGAAGTAATATGAGACGGAAGAATATGGTTAAAAATAAAAATTTCTATCTATCCCATCTGTCAATGATGTCTTAAGTAAAGTGGCAGTAAAAGACTGCACTGCAAGCTATGAAGAATGAACACTGAAGAAAGTTTCCTCAAAACAGTAACTGAGGTTGTTAAATTTAAGAGATTGATAAGCAGCAAAGAGACAGGGTTTAGATATACATACATGATCACACATTTTGAGATGTAAAATGGAAATCCTGAGATGACAATGATCTAAGCCTACTATCAACTCATCTACTCTCCACAGAAAGAATTTCAATTATACTTGAAAGAACTGTGCATTAAACTTACCTATCATGAATAGCAAGTCCTAAAATACATGGTTAGAACACAGCAAGAATGATTCAGAAATCAGATGGAAGCTTTATGAAAGGGCACTGGAAAAACTCAGTCATGTGTCCTCCCTCACTGTGCCTTAGGATGAATTCTGCACTAAAAGTATCAATAACACAGCAATTTATATTATACATAACCTCATTTACATTTACAAAGGAAACTGTGCCTGATTAGTATCTGACTGCTAGTCAGAAAATAAAACCACTGATATCAAAAGTCCAAAATTTAATTTCTAAGCTGTTGCAATCTACAAAAAAATACATATGATAAATACTAACAAAACTTGTTAGGTATAGATTTCAGTGGAGGGGACAGCACCCAAGTCTAGTGACATTCTACACTAAATAGCCTCATGTGATTTTATTAGAAATGTACACAGTAAAAATGTGGGAAATATTTCAATTCAACTACAAGGAAACAATTACTATCACTACAATCAGCCACCCTCACAAAAAGCAGTCAGGAAACCTCACCTGGTTTATTATTTCCACAAGCACCAACAATGATACAACCTTACTTTTGAGCTCACAGCAGATCTGCTCTCAGGGTGTAGTGGCAAATATGTTTTGGAGTTTGCACTTAAGACTCCCATGCCAAAGAAATTCTCTTACTACTATCACCAGACAGCACACAGAAGGGTCTGTTTGTATCAGAATGATTCCTTTTGTGTGTACCATTGGACAACGTGGCATGCTAACACAACGTGTCACTCCTTAAAAATTATGCTTGCTTCCAAAGTTAAATCAAACATGTTATTTGTCTTAGAATCAGCTGCCATATCCTCCCCGTTTGTTTTTCTTCTCCGCTATAATTCTTCCTCTTCAAGAAGCTTCTCTCTATTTACCAAGGCGAAACAGAAAGGATGTGAAAAAAAAAATTGTACATCAGGAAGTGTATGTAGTCAGCCACATCATCTGCAAAGCCACTGCAGCAGACAGCTTCAAAACTGGAGAGGCAGAGTCTATTACTCTCTCCTCTCCACCACAAAAAAGAAAAACAAAACCAAACCAAATAACAACTGGAAAGACTATTTTGCTGAACAAACAGAGAGAATGAGAACTGAAGAGCCTGTTTACTATTTAAGTTCAAGGGAAGCTGCTCATTTCAAGGCACAAAGCCTAAAAATACTCTTTTCCTCTGATTTAAAAATTCATTCAAGAAATTCTGTTTTCAGATTACTTATATTTAGATGGGGGAATGATGTTTGGATAGGTTTCTACTTACTTTTCCACCTTCACAACCTGTCTTTATACAAATTGGCAAAGTCTACTGTACAATTCTTCTTACTGTTTCAAAACCTTTCAGTGGGAACATATACAATGTTTTCATTGCACTTTCCCCTACAATACTTGAAGCAAGTGTTCAGCTGCTATTTTTCCTTGATGTGACCTACATAACAAGAGATCTGCCACCATAGAGATAACAGTTACAACAGCTGTGGCTGATGAAAAACAATGGAGCCGTTTCATCAAATAGACGCTTCTTAAATATTAGATCTCTTTTAATTGGCCTGATTATCTCTCTAAACCAGTATTTGTGATAAATATCAACCCTCCTATCCATCCACCACTAGTATAAAACTGTTTAGAAACAAAAGTCTTTCTGCAATCTCAAACAAAGCAAAATAAAAGAACAAAAATAGAGATATACACAACACAAATCAATGAAGTCTGTAATGTGGGGAAATAACAAGCAAGTTGCCACGTCTTCACTGGTCACTGCAGTACAAGTGACCAGCAGAAGCTGCTACAGGCAACCTGGCACCACACACACCTCTTGCAGAGTAAAGCCAGGCACCTCCAAAGGCAGTGTAAGCTCAGGCACTACAGCACTGGGACTAAAGAGCAAAACTGAACAAATAGAGATGCTTACCAATAACTAACAGAAAGGTATGAAAGAAACCAAAGAAACATTATCTAACACATACTGTGAGAAAACAAGCAGCAGGAAAGCTCAAGATGCCACTGAACTCACAAAATTCCCAGACAATTCCACTTGAGGCTTTTTTCATACAAGTGGGCTATCCAAAGTAGTGAGAAGGAGTGAGATCCAACCAGCTCCTCTGGCATCAAGGCACACAGTTGACCTTTTTGTTCTGTTTTGGTCAGGCTTTTCCCCAGAAAGGACCTTCATGGGATCTCTCCCATGCACAGCTGGCACAGCCATATTTTCCTAAACTACAACTGATCTCTGGGGCTTCACCTACTTTTCATGTTTCATTAAAAGAACTGAACAGACTCAGATCACTAAGAACAGACACACCACCCAACTGTGTATACTCCCTTTGGAAGATAATCCTGGCTATCATCTTCATGTAAATTTAAAGATAACTATTCACTAGTAATTCAGAATTGTCCCACTGTAGAAGAATGACTGAATTAGTGGTGTTTTACAAAACCAAACCTTAGAAAACTCAAGATGTTCAAGTTACTGAACTCTAGTAAATGAAAATATTTTTAATCCAAATAAACTCCCCTGAAGTGCTGGCCACAAGAAACGTACAGTATGATGCTGCAAAAATGAATTCACTTTCTTTACACCTACCATTTGTTAAACAGCTTAGGTAAGCAATGCAGGAATTTAGTGGTACACAAAGTGGTACACACTCTTTACTCTGAGTAATATCTTTCAAAACTAGTGCAAAACCTTGGTCATTAAGGTCAACAGGTCTGCAGCTATTGTTGTGTCACCAAAGTATTAAAATCAATAAATTCTACTGTGAAATTGGAGAGTGTAATGGAGTTCCATTTCTTCCTCTCTACCTCCAAGAATATGTTCACATCTGACCTCTTTAAGACTTCATATACTATTTTCATCACTTCCCATTCACACAAGCAGGCTTTAATATTACCCTTCCATAGAAAATTCTCCTTAATTTTCAGAATGAGTTGAGATGTCCAATACAGTCAACTGGAATATACCAGGAAGCCCAGCATCCAGCAGAGAACTCTCTCACTACCTCAAGGCACCTGAAAGTAAGCAACTGCTACGGCTCTGCTCTTGATCTTCTTGTTTACTCCTCCTGGTACACTCTACCATTTTTGCAGCTGAGCAGTTCAGCTCCTCTAAGACGTGTTTTACATAAGAACACAAATAACAGGATCCCATTAGATCTTTACTCAGTGAATAAACCAAGGCAAAATCAATGAAGATAGAGAAATGTGTATGCTCTATCTCATGCTGCAACAGTGTACTAGTAGGTCAAAACAACGTCCTCTAAGGGGTGGTTTGCAGACAGGTAAAGAGGCATATTTGAAAACTGAACCAAAACTAGAGATTGCAGGACAGACACTGCAGTGTAGAAATGAGGCCAGTGATGGGAAGGGCAGAACACATTAACAGGCAATTAGAAGCTGAATTCTGAGAAATAACTGCTAGAAATTGCAGAAATGGAAAGTAAAAGATGAGAAACAGGTAGTAGCAAGACCTAGGTTCCTGGACATATTTAGGAGGAAGGGAGAGAAATGGCAAGAAAAACACGGAAAATTAGAAATTGTATGACAGAATCTTCCGTTTGTAATTACCCCATAGTCAACAGAAAATTCATTTGAGTATTTCCAACAATTAACTGCAATTCAGATAAGAAAACAAGGGCTAAAAAACCCCTCCAACAACCACACCCAAAACCCATAAAAGTCACATTTGTAAATTCACAAGTTAGGGTTCTCAAGTATAATGCAGGCTCCTGAAAACTAAGTTCAAAACTACTCAACTGCTTCCCAGGAAAGAAAATCTGAAAAACATGAAACTGAGCCTGAAGTACACAACTCATATTTAGATACAACTTAAACTTAGATACAGCCAGTATCTAAGGTCAGAAAAAGCTATCATTTGTCTAACCTCAAGGTTCGTTTTCATCTAAAAAAATGTGTCTGCAGCTGTAGGAATGACCAAAAGCCATCATTAACTGAAAGCAAGAAACAGAAAAACCTAAGTTGTTCTGCAGCAGATTCTGACCAGTACCCTCAAGTGTCCTGTGTGTCTGCACAACCATCGCCTCATTGGCAAAAAAAGTTCCACCTCCATGTTCTCAGCTAACACTGCTTACTCATTTAGATGAAGAAAAAACCTGAAGTCAACTCAGCCTCTATCAAGGACTGGACTACACAGTATCAATGTTAAGCAATATTAAAGAGGTTTAGTTTGCATTTGGGGCCAATACAAGCACTGCTCAGAAACTGGAACATGTGGACGCAATTAAATGGACACCACTCTCCTGTTTTCACACATCTTGTAAAAAGCTAGTGCAGTTATCTTAACACAGTAGGGTGATCAAATAACTTGTTTCCTTCTATGTGTTCATTCTTCACAGTAGTAAAGAGGACAGCACGGTTTCAGCAGGCTTCTCCACAGTGACTAAAAGACAGTGCAATTTTTCCAGCCTAAGTGGCCTGACGCATGCCTTTACAAACAGTTTCTGAACCTGGACCTCAAGGCTAACCACGCTCTTCCTCATTCTCCAGGCCAGCAGATTGCACCTTAGGCAAGAGTTCTAATAAGCTCACAGGAAGAAGACAGGATTTTGTGACGTGCATAAAGTCTTTCAGATTACTGATTAACAAGAATCTCAAATGAAGAATACACACATTCCTCGATCCGAAGCCTTGTAATATAATATAGCCTTAATAAAACCCTCATTACTCTTATCTAGAAAGTGGAAAATCTAACTCAGAACCTTATCAGTACTCTCTTATACTAGGAGACTAGGAGGCAAACAGTCATCTTGTACCAACTGGTTATGACTGTCTCATTTGGCAACATCATTCCTCAAGAGCCAGGATAGGAAAAAAGAAAAAACCCAAGGTGGTAGCCTGGTTATAATCATTATTTTAGAAAGGGAGAGGAGTATCAGGAAAAGCAGAAGTGTTAAAGGGAGGGCTAGTCCTAGATTTCCACATATACACTTCTGCATTAGTCAACTTTGTTGTTGCAATTTCATTGCAATTCATTGCAAATTTCAGGCAATTTAATGAAAAAGAGCAGCTGCAAGCTTTGGTATCTTAAAAGCGACATTTTTTCCCAGATTTGAGGACATGAGCACAAAGCCTCACTCATGCACTTTTGAGTAAACTTTTATCCCAGGAAGGAAAAGGACTTACATACGTCAGCCTCTATTATCCTCAACCTGATGCCATATATTACTTAAATTCCAACATTTTGCACTAAGAATTACTTAATTATTCAAGAAGTTAAACAGCAGCTCGCTACAAAACGTATGTTATCCCCACGCTATTTTCTATCTTCGCTGTAGCACAAGCTTGTCATCACTCTCAAGCACACACATCCTTCTGCAGGGCTCACGTTGAAAGCAACTACTAAGAGAGATACTGAATACTTTTGTTCTACAGCTACGTGCCACGCCTACAGCACTAGTTAGTTCTTTAATTGCAAACTTAGGGACACTGTTTGGATCACAACCACATCCGCCATCTGGCACGAGGTGTGCAGAAAGGGGAGATGTGAAGCCTTCACAATAGCTCCCAAACACCAAATTCACGTGAAGTTTGCGCCCAAGTACATTAAGGACATCTACCCCACCGAGCCCCTCTCATGTGCCAACCCGAGGCAGTACTGGCGGTACCGCAGGAGCGGTCACAACCCCCTCGTGGCACGCTCGGCTCTCTACTCCTCTTCTGGAAGCCAGGGCGCAACAGAGCAGCAACAAAAGCAACGACCCCTTCCACGCACGCACAGCCGGCGAGCCCCGCCGCCGGCCAGGGCAGGGCAGGGCGGGCACCGGCCCGGGCACAGC
>VZRO01002709.1:379999-463923 GCA_013397915.1 Daphoenositta chrysoptera
AAAGCTCTCCACGGGCAAACACCCAGGAAGTAGAAAACCAGTACCCAGCATGTCTGGAGAAGTAAATGGAACCTGTCTGCTGCTTTGTCCTTCAGCAGTTTATGTGACACATCTGTGGGGCAACACAGCAAGAGAAGTTTTTGAGAAGGGGAAGAAAAAAGTCTGAAACCTTCCAAAAGACCATTTTGCCATAACACAAAGTAAGGTCAAGGGACAAGGAGAACAAGTTTTTAGGAACTAAATGGCAAGATGAACATTGTCAGATCCCAAGGGATGTGATCAACAAAATAACAGCTATGTTTTCACCAACTAGCAAAACACCACAGCTGCCTGACAGGTTAAACCACAACAGCAGCCCAGAACAGTGCACAGTTACCCTAAAGAAGGTTAATTTATGCAGCATTTGTTTCACTTCTTTGCTGCAATTTTCAGTGAAGAGCAGAAGATGCAGTTCTTGCTGCTGTGACAACACCACTCCCAGCACCTGCACAGTTGTGCAGCAGACTTTCACCCCAGTTTATGCTCACCAGAAATACTGGAAGCAGTATTTCCCAACGCTTGCAAGCAGTGTACCATAAAGATACTTCTAAGGAACAAAATATTCTGAATGCATTCTTACTCCTTTGAAGAGGCCAAAAATGGCAGGTACTGATTCATATTTATTTTCATACTGCATGCTATGGAGCCAAGTCACGACTTGGGTTGCAGAAGGTACCTGTGACAATTATAGTACTTCCCACGTTATTGTCACACTGCAGAGGTGGCACTGCTCCACACAGTTGCTGTGAGAATGTAAAGCAAAGCATTTATGTGTACGGCTCATCATCAGTTGTATGGCTTTGCACACAGCAGACGTGAGAGCTGAACATGTAAAGTCATGTACTCAGACCTACTCAAACACCGTGTACTTCTTACGTTCATTTGTTTAAACTGTAACAAATGTGTTACAACAGGATCTTACTCCTACACCTTATGGAAATAATGGAAAGAGCTAAAGCAGGATTATGAACTTGAAAATAGTTTTGAAACTCTTTTTCAATTACAAAATAACCCAAACCCTCAAAACAAAACCTCAGCCCCAAAAAACTTGGATTCAGATCCCCCAGACTCTCCTCGCAATCCACACCTCTCAGGCTCTGGGGTTTTTCCAGCTGTCACCATCCTTTTTGCCTGCACACTTTGCCAAATGCTGTCCAGGCCACCTCTGAGCAACAGATTTCTTATGGTTTCACGTGGAACCTCTAGGCCAGGGCTTCTTCAAATCTGTGACTCCCTTACTCTGGCTGTAACACCTAATGTAATGATGCCAAAATAGGAATGAAACTCCTCATCACCACAGAGGCTGCGAGCCTTCTACCAACAGCATGTGAATCTGCCTTTTAGTGCCGACAGTCACCCCAGTGACTCCTGGAGTCACATGCGATCCCACTAGCACAGGACCCACCTCTGTGTCTCCAGCTCCTCTCAGCCTGGACTTTTTATCAACCCATTGGCCCTGGGAGCTCAGCAGATAGTGGTGTGCTCACGTGCCAGGCTGAAGTGCCATCCCAGGAGGTGGCGAGCACTCCCACATCCCACTGATGTGCAGGTCCTTGGCACGGATCCAGAGTCCTGCCAAAACGCTCTGCTTTGTACTCAGTGCCGGGAGAAGAAACAAAGGGATGGCAGCCGGCCCTTACGTGCAAGCTGTTGGCTCTTTCTTCAAATGTGGTGTGTGGTAAATGCTGCAAATACAAACAAATCAATCCAAAGGCTGGAAGCATATTGAATGCCCTCAAGGGCAGACTGATCAAACACACAGAGCTGCCCGAACAAATCTGCAACCTGCTGAAAGCAGGGATGTAAACAAGTCAGGGAACTGGTCAACTGCTAACTCCAAATGAAAAGCAGAGAAACAAGGGTCAAAGAGGTTTAACTACGTTGAGAGGCCCAAATCCCACTGTACAGCTAGTAAAACAAATAATACTTCAGGAGTCTTCTGGTACTACAGACTGAAAACGTGTGAGTAGTACTGCCCTCTGCTCATAATAATATATATAAAAAAGGTTCTGTTAAAATAATTGTAAACCTTACAGAAAATGACTGTACTTCAAGCAGCTTCAAATATGTTATTGTCTTATTCCAAAATTAAATAAATGCAAAGCAGCACATGTAGAGGAGCAATCTACTGCCTGAAATTGGTTTTTTACCTACAGTTAATGTAAGCAATATTGAAGGTTGAAAGACTAAAGATTCTGGGAGTCTAATCTAAACATTGGATTATGCCTCAGGATATTTCATTGCATTTCTCATCTCTCCCCTGCAGAGTGAGTTTGTTTTGCTTGTTTATGTGGGTGTTCAACATCAACTGAAGAAAAAGACATTTAAAAAAATAGGACAAATATAATAGAATTTGCTTCATACAAAACCTGTAAGAGCCTAGTTAATATTCCAGAATATCTGGGGGGATTTGAGAAGGGAAACAGATTGAAATAAGGTATTAAGATTAAAACAATAAAAAACAACAGATGGGACCTTGGACATAAATCAAACTCCATGCAATAAGAAAAATGCAAAATGCACTCCTGTCACATTTTATAAGGTATAGTCTTTAAGAGAAGTTGTCATAGAAATAACATTCAGAGGCTTCAGTGCCTCACTGGCATTAAGATAACACATTTTTGACGTAGAAGCTCAGTTCACAATGCAACACTTACATGCAGGCTTGGGTGATGCTCCCACTGCACATTCCTGGCACACATAATGAACTGGGAGAAGCACAAGGTTAATTTCTTTAGAAGCCAGTGCTAAGTTCACCTGCATGTGACATATTTTTCCACACATACAGATCTGTTTTCTGAGCATGTGTTCAATGTCAGAGAACGAGCAGCAGGAAAGGCATGTTGCCCACCAAAGCCCAGAATTTTTTTTCAGTAACATTGAGAAAAGTGGCCTAGTTCACTTAAACAAGAGACAGTATAATCAAGCCCAGGTATCCTACAAGATGCTGAATGATAATTTGCATATGATTCCTCCCCTTCAATAATAAAACTTTCCTTCCTTTTAGGAAGCAGGGAATTTTTCTTTATCTTTCAAAACCTTTGAGTTTTTAGCTCATATTTACAGAGCTTGCACATAGAATAGATTTGTCTGTATTTGTGTTGTGCATAGAGATGTAATGTGTTTCTGTGTTTCTAGTCTCATGTTAGAAGAACATGTACAAACTATAGAAGGAAATTCTTGATTTACAAACATTAAACACTGATTGCTCCAGCAAGGCACCAGCAGTTTCTGTACTGTGAGCACACTGGAATGATGTACTATAAAATATTTATTTCAAATGTTGACATTATAAATTAATTTGGTAAGTGACAATATTTCAATAATGTAGGTTTTATGACCATCTTGTCATGTAGGATGATAAACGTTCTGTGTAAGTGATGAATACACATATAACTACAGACACTTAAGAAAGCAGAGAGGAGAGTTCATTCTCTCTGATTCAGGCCTAGAATCTTGTTTTGCTTCTACTTGTTCATGTAACATTTAGAAAAGCTAAAGAGTTGGTGGAAAGCATGTTGGCATGGCTTATTCATGCACTCAGAGGCAGTGACAAAATGATTTTTCTTCTCTCTCCACAGACATACATTAGCGCTGTAGTTAATTAACTTGAGCAGAGTGTGTGATGAAGTGTGAGCTTGTGATTCTCCAGTTTGGGAAAACACTTACTGGGAAAGAATGGATCAAGCAGAGCTGTGAATCCTCCCTTGCACTCAACCATGGGCAGCAGGTAAGCTTTTAACTTGTTTGGTCACATCTGAAGCAGACATCAATTTATCTCCATGGTACCATCCTGTCCTCCCGCACTGCACCTCCCATTCAGCCTGACTGCCTCCAGGAGAGCCAGGGAGCCATCGCTGAGAGGCAGGATGTCATCTTGGAGAGGGAGAAAGCAAAGGCAGCCAAGCCCCAAGCCCCACTGCTGTTCACAGCCAAGTGCTCAGACAAGGTGTCAGGCTCATCCTGCTCAGCAGGAGCAGGCAGACATCTCCAGCACGTGTGGCTGGCACGGCTGAGCTGGTGCTTCATCACGGTAAGCCTGGAGGGTGCCTCTTCTCCTCGAGGTGCACCCCAGGCTGTGTGCTGGGCTGCCCCATCTCCCCCGAGGAGGGGCAGCTGCCTCATGGCTGCACGCCGAGCAAGGGCTCAGCCTACAAGAGCTGCTCTCAGCTCTGCCACCCGCCAGCACGGAGCCACGGCTCTTCCAGCTGGCACCCACCAGGGGCTCATCCTGAAACAACCCTGCCCTTCCTCTTGCTTCCCTGCCCCGCTTCCCCAGCAGTCTCCAGCTCCTCTGCCTGCCTCCCGCACCCTGGCCCGGGACAGGGGAAGGGTTCCTGAGGCTGTTGCTGGTTTGCCACAGGAGAACGTGTGAGCCCTTCCTGTGGCTGGCTGCTGAGCTGGGGTTAACACAGGGCCCAAATCAAGTCTTCCTGGTACTGCTGCTTGCTTCTGCCTGGCTGCAAATACTTCTCGTGTCACTTACAGTCTCAGTTCATAGCTTACGTAAATAGACAGGAACTTCTGCTTGTCTGTGCCTTAAAATCACATTTCCATCCCTCATGATCACAGGATGAGGCTCAAACACATGATTTAGTTGCCTTCTAGTTTTCCCGAAGCAAACAATAAATAAAGTTGGCCTGCTTAACAGTGATTTTAAGACAGCCATTTCTGAGGCCTGGTTCAGAATTGTTAGTGGTCCTGCAAGAAAAATCTTGGAATTGCAACAGAAATACAGGTTTCCAGTAAAGTATTTCCACCTCAGCAGAGATCAATCCTGCAGGAAGTTCTCTGGTCACCCATACACCCGTTGGCTGCACCAGTACAGCTGATGTGTGCATCAGCAATGCCTACCTGCTGGGCTAGGCAGACCTATACCCTGCTACAGTGACTTGTGTCACATCTGATTTTTGACTAATCCAGAGACCTGGAGGTGCTAGAAAAGTTACTCTTTAAAACACATCTGCAGGGATCAATTATTACTTTCCCAATAAGAGGAAAGGGAGAGGGGAACAAAGGGAAAGAAAGGGAAGGAGATGGAAAAAACAAGTGTCATTTCAATATTACAGCAGACTGGCAAAATACCAGTCACCGCAAAGCACACAGACTGTCAGGAACAAAACCAGGAGCAGAGCACAAGCCAACCTCACTTCCCATGCACACAGTCCCATGTGCACAAAAGTACCTTATGAAAACTGTATTTCTAGTCATTCTGATTAGGAAATCTGATAGCTTGTGGCATGAACTTCTCCCAAACAAAGGCTGCAATAGATGTCAGGGGAAAGCCAACAGGCCTGTACCATTCCTAGGAGCTGCTTGCAGGCCTGTTACAAGCAGTGGCACTGGTAAAACGAGCTGTACAACCTCTGTACCCTCTTTATCACAACGCCCTACACTACCTTTCCTGTTAGCACTTGGCAGCAACAACAAAGAAATTGGGCCAAAGACAAATGCTGAATTCTACAGTGTTGCTGATGCCTGAAACAAGGCTCTCTAGCCTCCCTTCATACTTTCTCCTTCCTCAAATCCACCTCATGTACTTGAGGTGCTGCCCACTGGCTTTTGTCCATTATCTGCCCAAACCACCTGCCTGCTCTCTCTACTGACTGTGTCCTTGTTCTCAAAAGGACTTGATGGACCGTGATAGAGGGTGCTGGAAAGCTCCTTTCCTGTGAATTGAAATGCACCTGGATCAGCTGTTTGCAACGTTTCACAATATTTGCATTCTTAACATTTTTTCAGTGCTCACGTGAGCCCCGTCTAGAAAAGCCATTTGCTCAGACACTGCTTAGTAAATACAGACTTGCTTTCCTTAATCACCTCCCACAGACCAGCTGTCCTCAGGCAGCCTTATTTGTTGTCTTTGTGAAAGAGGCATGAGTGATCCTCAAAGCATGACTTCAGCTCAGATCACCATTTGTGGATTTCTCACAGACTTTCTCTCGTGGTACTGAGAGCTGAAAGAAGATCCCCTGACTTAAAAGCAGAATACTCAAGTGATTTGAGTATTTGCCATTTAAATTTCAGCCAAGCAAACATTTCAACTCTTCACTGGATGGAGAATGACAATGTTTCAGGTTAACATGAAAAGCTGAATTTATACAAGTATTTTGGTATAATTGAGTTTTCCTGCCTGTGGAAAATTAACCTTCTTATCCAATAGAATGTGCTTGAGGTCATGGCAGTGAGCAGAAGTCTATAATCTCCCGCACATGGAGAATTTCCATAACATCAGAATTAGCAAGAAGTAAATAGGGAAAAAAACTCTGAATGGAAACAAATGGAAGACTGACGTGGCTGTGTTCCACAAAGTATGCTCTGCAGCTGCACCACTGCTCTGGAACAAAGGGGAATATAATTATTGTTGTTTTACTTTCATTTCCCATTAGCAAAGCAAAAGCAAATAAAAGTGGCTGTTATTTCTGCAGGGGAGAGCTGGCGGAGGTGAGTGTATGAGGTCACACAGGGAAACTATGAGGAGACTTTCTTAAGCCTGAGTAGCTCATGCACCCAATGAAAAATCTATCAGTAAAAGTCACCATTAACACTCTGCTCCTGCAGGGCTGAGTCAGGCCTCTCAGATGCCCCGAGGATAAGGCTCAGCCACACCTGCTGGAGTAGGGCAGGACTTGGCTGCTCTGTCAGCCAAGCCAAGAGAGAATTGCTTTTGGGGACACATCTACTTTTGTCATGCTGGCCCCTGCTCCCAGTGTGCTTCCTGCTCGCAGGGAAAGCAAGGCGTGCCATGGTCCCTTCCTGTCGCCAAAGGTTTCTAAGTTCACTTGTGGGATGGTTTGCCATACAGGCAGATACTCAACCATACACTGTTTGCCTGAGTTTGTTGCTTCCTCCTTATTTATGACAGCAAGAAATGAAGATCCTCATTCTTTCTCCGTTCTTTCTTTGAATTTTGGAGTTCTTTGGCCAGAGACTTGCACCACTTCTTTGCTTGCAAAATTCATCACTGTGGAGAGAGAAAAATAAACTAACAATAATTGAGGAGGAGAGACAAAAACAACAAAGCAACTGAGCTGCAGGATGGATGCCACCAATCTGTGTATAGTGGAAAGCAACAGTCAGTGGAAATTTGCAGCATCCTTCTACTATAACTTAATCCATCTTTTTCAGTTCTGCTGGACAGGACAGTAGCTTTGGGCTGGGAAAGCTTCTGCTTGTAAGAATGCCAGGATATTGTCTCTTTACGGGGAGGGGGAAGTGCAATAGTTTGTGTGGGAAAGGTAAGAGGTTACTCTCTCAATTCCTGTCCCAGCTGCAGAGGTTGTTGCTTGCTGTGTTCCTCCACATGTCTGGTTGCCATAAATCCTGTGCTCTCCCCAAGCACCAACCACAACTGCAGGAGAAAAGTATTTAGTTTAATACCTCTTTCTGCTGTTTCATTTTTCTGTTTTTCTGCATTTGCCACTCCTAAGGAGACAAAGTGTGACAGGAGGTCACGCAAGGCCTGCTGCTTTGCAATGTCTGTGAAACCGTGTTCAGTTCAACACGAGCAGCTGACCTGGCTGGCCAGTGGGAAAGGGGGAAGAAGGGAGCAGAGGCTCTGCACCACCCCAGCAAGGGCAAGCCCCCGCGATTCCTATTGCACAGGAGCACCTGGGAACAAGGCAGGGTGGGCCCTGCTCATTCCACAGGTGTCTGAAGTCCTACCCAGCCCTCAGTCATCAAGTAATTACTTATCCTCCAACCAACCAACACAGCTGCAAAGGGGGTTTCCTCTCACTCCTGGAGCGTATTACTGCTCATGGCCAACAACGACATGAACCACCAACAAAAGACCATGCTTTTTGTCATTAATATGATCTTTAATAAATGGAATAACGCACCATTTTTACAGCAAGCCTTTTCTCTCAGGCCTAAAGAACAGCCTTTTAAATGTTCTTATCCAATGTCTCTGTATCAATACAATCTCTTTATTTAGGTTTATATATAACAAAGCAATTCTTACAAGTATTCATAGAAAACTCTGTAGTGGCTTTAACAATGTCAGCTTTCATAGTGGCATCCACAGATGATTAAAAACCAAAAATTAGCTTTTTATTTCATACTCACACTGTTCCATGAAACACAACTTATACAGCATAGCAAGGGTATTGGGCAGCTTATACAAAAGAAATAACTGAAAGCAATTATTTATAAATTCATACATGATATTTCCTCAGTCGTTTGAGAGGAAAACCAAAAATACCCGTTAACAAAAGGGTTCTGATGAGACTCCATATTCTAGGATTTCTCCCCCTCTTCCCCCAGAAAAGCTCGCTCAGAAAGTAATGCTCTCTTTACAGTCTTTCATAAGGAAAATGGCAGTTTCACATCTTATTTCAGCTTTTACAGAAGACCAAACCCTAGAAATTTGTTCTTGCCATGTTTATTTTCCTCTTATATTGCATTTTGGGGGGAAAATAATCAACAGCGATTGTAAAATATGATTCCAGCTTATATAAATGTGAATAGAGCACGCTTTCTGCTAGAGACAAAAAGCAGACAAGAAACATATACATACAAACCGTTTTAAATACCTTTCAAGAGTGTGAAAGAGAGAGAAGAGTCACCAATAAGGAAATTCAAAAGCGACAAATGAGTCAGCTATAACTTGGACTTGCCGGTTTGTTCTTGTGACTTCTTACAAACACCAGAAACATAAACTATTTTCTGCATAAACAAGACCGAAGTGTGATACTTCATGATACAGTTCTGAAGCACAAAAAAGAAAGTGAATCAAGTGCTCTAGAAATAAACCTCACATGTTTTGCTGTCTTAAAAACGAATGGGCTACAAAAGTGGACCTTTGGGAGACCTTGGAACTAGGAAGTTAAAAAGGCTAATTATTTCTGCTTCAAAGTAGTGACCAGGTGAGATGCTGTGCCCCCAGATGGATACACTCCAGTGATAGATCTGCAGAAGCCTGCAAGGACTGGGAAGAAATCCTTCCTTCCTGTGCTGTGGAAGCGTGGTGTGTGCATTGAAGTTAACCAACTGAACGACTTGAAAATTCAAACAATTGCTGATGAAAACAGCAATGCGCTTTGAAAAATATCTCATGATTACACTATGAATTAGCATAACTCCAACTGGTTCCTGCTTATTATGCACATGTATATATTAAACTACAGTGAAATAAACAGAAATGGCCATAAGAAGTAATTTGTATTAGCAATGCACTGCTAACACAGACCTGCATGGAGCCCAGATCAGCACTCAAGGGCCTTGGTGTAAATGAGGATTTATCTTGCACCCTTCCACTCCCACTCCCCCAGTGCAGTTCCACCTCTTGACAAAGCCACAGCTGCCCTGCAGTCCCACATTCCACATCAGCTTTCCTAGGGCTAATCCTCCCCAGAAATGTTTAACAGCACAGCCAGCAGAACCCACCCCTCCTTTGCCCACCATCAGAGGCAGACTCCTCTCGGATTCCAAGAGCCCGGGCTCAGCTGGGAGCCCATGGGAGCCCATTCCCTCCGAAACACCGGGCTGAACACAACGTCCATTTGGAGCACCCACGTCTCTTATTGCAGAAATGGAACTTCTGCCTCGTTCTACTCAGTACAGAAGACACCCCAAAAGGAGAAATCTGATTTGTTACTCTTTCATGTCAAAAACCAAACCTACTTGGGGGGGTGGGTGAGATCAAAAAGGGATGTATTTCTACAGCTACAGTTTCATATGACAATATAGAAGCCTAAAATGTAATTTGATTTAATGAACTAAAATACTATGTTTAAATGGCAACCACACACATAACTATAGCTACTACATAAAAAAGCCTTGTAAAAATTATCATGTGTTAAGTGTTTTGGGTTATTTTTTGATCTTTGAGAGAGCTGTCTTAAATTACTCAGCTTCAGATAAAGCTTGTCATGTGCATTTCCAGGTTTCTCTCTCTCTCTGTCATAAGTCCATTCCACCCAAACAATCACTACCAAGTCTGTCACGGGAGATCTTGAACTACTGGACTATGTGTCACAGTCTGACCCCAGCTTTACTGTGATGCACTACAATTTTAAAATGGCATATGAAAAAAAAAGCCCACATTATACTTTCTACCAGTGCTACCATCTGATGCTGTAACTCACAGAATTTAATTCTGGAACTTACACACAACATACATATGCATCTAAATACATACAGAGTTTACATAAAAATATATATATCTGGCTTCACTGCAATATGTATAGTTTTTTCACTGAAGAAAGGCTTGAGGCTGAATAAAAAATAGTAAGCACATTTTAAAAAGAACGTTAGTATAGTTACCTGTTGAAATGGGTACTGGGAGACAGAAGAGTTCAAATAATCCAAATTTATGCAAAATACTAAAGTTGTCCAGTCTATGATGCAACTTTGAAAGACTGATCAATCATATTTCAATTTACTTCGATGGGCTGCTAAAAATTTTCCAATTAGACATCAGGTCTTATATGCTACTGTGCTTGGCAATTATTATTTTTATGGCTTAAACCCAGCCTGTTTCAGCAATGGGACCAGCCATCATTCAATAAAAATCACAGCATAATTAATTTCTAATGTATAGACTAAATATGTGGATTTTAAAATTCTCCCTAATTAGACTAGAAATGTCCACAGTAACACTACAATGGCAGAGTGGCTATGAACTTTTGAGTATTTTTCATTAAAGAAAATTATAATCTGAACATAGACACAGTAATGTTATATTAGTGTATATTTTTAACATTTTAAAAAGGAGTATCATTAGAGCAAAATGCACTGAACACTGGAACTAGGGCATACACAATGTATACATAAATATTTTTAAGTAAGGATTCATTACTATTACATTTGGGCCAATAATTAATTCCATACAATTAAAGAACTTTCTTATTCTCCTCTCTGAGGCAGGTAGGATTCTAGATTTTAGAGAAAGCTGACAGGTGGGAGGATATGAACTTTCTGAGCATATTTATGAAGTGGAGTTTTTTTGTTGCTTGTTTCCTGAAACTTGCCAGCATCTATCTTGCATTGTTTTGTGCCCAGTGCACTGAAAAAAATCAAAATGTGTTGCCTTTGAAAATTAGGTAATTTTCTATATGAAAACAAGAGACAAACGATTGACACTAAGAAAACAAAACGAGAATGGAAATGTTTCTGAAAATATTCTAATTACGATATGATCAGATGGTTTTCTTTTAAATCAGGAATCCCTTTACTTTAGCTGTGCAGTTTAAGTGCATCCTGGAGTTTCAAGAAAGGCCTTGGTAATACTAACTGGCTAGCATATGAAGCTATAAAGCATTATAAAAAATTTGAGGGAAGTGTTGCAATAATCTGACTTTATCAATTTTTGAAGACTATAAGGCATGTCTGTTCAAATGGTTAGAATTCACATTCTAAAAACCATGTTATGTTGGTATCTCTATTACAGGAAACAGAACAAGAGACAATGCATTAACCTAAGCAACTCTCCTGGCTTCTCCTAGTAAGCTATTTCTACAACCAGCAAGATTTTGGATTTTGTCTTATACAGACAAACATCCAAAATGTTTGCTCTATCATTTTACTTGAATTATCCATTATAAATTACCGTAACAAATATTCTACTATTGCCTATTTGACAGTGGCACAATTAATAGGTATTTACACTACCGTTCTATTTTCATTTTGCTATATTTGTCTGCCATATGCATGAGAAATTGATAGAAAATTATCAACTTTCATCATTTTCCTTTTTTTTTAAACCAAAGAAATAAAGCAAAATCATAACTCACAAGGAAATAAATCACATTTGTCTTCCTTGTTTATAGTACATTTATCAACTATCCCTGTGTTTGATTTGTAGAATTCTTTCTCTTACATGTATTTTTTTCATTAAGGATGATTGCCAGTGGCACGAGATAAAATTCAGTATCATTTAACTTACAGAGAAAAGTACTGTATGGAGACTGGATTACGAATTGTGAAGAAAAAAAAAAGGCATTACTAAATCAAACATTAAAACCAAACTGCTAATCTGATTTCATCTAGCTGTGCAAAATGACAATATTTTGGTACCTACTTAAGAGTTTGCTTTGACTGACCTTTAAAAAATAATAGATTTTTCTCTATTTAATCTAAAGGGTATTTCGTGATAAAATACATTTTTCTATCACGTTACAAATTATATTTATCCATGGTAGATTGCACAGCCAATCTTGCTACTAATTATAATTCATTCCAAAGGCCCCCAGCAAGTAACAGAAATAGACAAAGAAAATGTATTGTTTAAGAATGTTGAAGGAAAACTGCAGAACAACATTTTCATCTGGTATTAAAATTATTTTGATTGCATTGATCACAAAAAAGTTGGATTTCTTACAAAGGCATGGCCTGCAAAGAAAGGCTAAAAGACTGGTGCAAATCTGTCTCAGCAGAAAAGAAGAAGCAGTCAGACAAGTAATTTTTCTCTCCCCAGAGTAGTCTGAGTTAGTAGGAGTCCTAAATGCTCTTTTCAGCCCACATTCTGAAGCGCTGCTGGCTGAGACATGCAGGCAAAGCAGAAGTCACTGGGAAAGCAGGGAAGCACTGTCAGCAGCGGGATACGGCGCTCCCGGCAGAACAGCCCCGCGCCCCGAACCGAGACCGCGGGGGCCGGAGAGGAGAGAGCCACAGCGAGCAACGGGAACTGAACCCAGGCGTTCTGACTCAGGGCAGAAACCCAGCTGAGCTAAGGCAGGTTTTCAACACCTGGGACAGGAGACTGCAGCAGGTGGGAAGCCAGAGAGTGAATTAGAAGTCAAACCAGAAGAAGGCTGCATTTTTGAAAAGGGGAGATATAACTGTATTATAAAGGGGGAAAACATAATTATGCCTCAGAGATGAGAGGTACTATTTGAACCGGTGCTCGAAGAATAGAGGGAGCTCAAAATGTGCCACGTGGCTTGTATTTCTACAACTACACATCAAAGTCTGGATTTATAGTGCTATCTCTTGGAGATATCTAGGAGATTCTAAGAAACATTAAGAAGCATTACAAGAGAAAATCATAGCAATCAAGCACAAGCAAGGGATTTTGGGGAACAGCAAGAATCAGATGTCATCAAGGTGTGTATTAGGCTAGTTGTATCAACAGACAGAGAAGAACAGGGTTGGCAAAGTTTACCTCAGGCAAGAAAACAAATGAGCTTAAAAGCAGAGAGCATCTGCTTCACTCAGCTGAAAGGAGACAGGCTGGGGGAGGCAATTGTGTGCTGCCAGTATCCTGCCACAGGAGTCTGGCAGGCTGACTGAATTGATTTTCTTTCTCTGAACATCACCAGTTTTCAGATGAAGGGATAAATCTTTGCTTGTTACCAAAGACTGATGTGTTACTTTTATATCCAAATAGTTTTTTATATCCAAATAGTTTTTACTGAAGTGTTTTCAATTGGAAATAACGTTTCTCAGGTGGAAGGCTATTTCTTAGGTGGAAGGAGGTCCTAACTAATAAGAAAATTAATTTTCTTTCAGTAGACAGTAAAACCAATCATTCCAAAAAAGGGAAGGTATACTTGAGATAGTGAAAAAACAATTTATCTGAATACATATTACATTCACGTTCACTGACAGCTAAAATCAATGTGCGTACAAGCTGAAAGAAGGGTCTAAGCAGAGGAAAAAAAAATCCCCAACCCTCCCCCACAAACACCCATGAATTTTAAAAGCATGCAATAAATTTTAACAAGATGAATGAGGGCCTCTAAGAAGTCTGAAAGGAGGACGAGTTTCAACTCAACTTGGCAACAACAACCAATTAGGATGCACCTACCTGCATAAGTAATCAGGCTGATTTTTACCCCATACTGTCCGTAAGGAGGTAATCAGGAAAGACTTGTGACTCATCACAAAACTGTTTTCTGCCAAGTAGGATTCATGATTTTTTCTCTGTGTAAACAAAATGCGTTCACAACCTATCTTCACGCGAGCTTTTAAGTATGACAATTATTAATATTTCTGAATAAAATGTATTTTTCAATGTACATCATTAGTGATCTAAATAAGGTTTTACATAAATACATGGGGTGAAACTGCACACAAAACAAAAAAAAATGGCTGACACTGTTTCCTTACATTTGTTCAGCATTTTGTTACTCAGCTTCACAGGCTGGCATCTACTACTATAAAGGAAACACATTTTGATTTGGAAGGATCAAAGGAAAGGTACGGAGCTCAGATTTTTTTGTTGTTGTTCCTTTTTTAAAGCCCTTTCAAGTTGGGGAAAATTCATGCATTGTCATCTCTGAGCACAATGTGATATTGGCAGCTGCTTCAAGCTGGCTACGATGTGCAAAGTTCACTGTCATGACTGGCTGACTGCTCAACTGTCAAGGAAAAATTAACAAATACAGAAATGGGAACATGTGGCAGTTTTAGAAACACACTTTTCAATAAAGCCTACTGTGAACTATAGACTATTGCACATTTCAACATAACACAAGGAAAATAAGGGGTTCAAAAGAGAGTACACTTTGTAACATAGAAATATACAGACTAGCTTGTGCACAGAAATAAAAACATGGTTACAAGACACCACTGCAGTCAAACCTGTCTTATAGTCTGTTTATGATCTTAGTGACCTTAAGAAACTGGTCTAAACTGATTATCAGCGATACTTTTTTTTGTTACTTTTTTTTAAAAAAATATTTTGAGACCACATCTTTGATACACATATATATATTCCGTGGTCAAAACAGACAGACTTAACTTTAGCGATACTAAATAAAAGTGCAAAAACATTCAAAAAATAAAACAAAATAAAAAAATATGGAAGCATAAGCTAAAAATTTTCTGCATAGCTGAAATCTATTTAAAGCGAGTCCTTGGTAGGGGTTGCTGACAGGAGGAGAAAGCAGTTTTTTAAAATGTCTTCTGCACGTTTGTTTCAAATAATGCAAAAAAAAGGTCATTTGTCGGCTTTTGAAGTATTTCACAGGCAGTTCACCCCTGCGTCCTTGGAGACCATGGTGGTGGCAGCGCCCCCCTCTGCAAGGTAGACGGCAGTGCTGGATTTGGGGGGCCCCGCCTGCTCGCCGCCGTTGTTGTTGACCTCGCAGTGCAGCAGCTCCGTGGAGATGACCCACGTTGACGGGCGCCACCGCTTGAGGGAGTACGGAGTTTTCACACGCTTCTTGATCTTCTCTCCTGAGCCTGATTTGCCATCCTGTGAGGAGTCACCTACTGAAGGACAAAAAAACCAAACCAAAACAAAAAAACAGAATAGAAAATAGTATTATGAGGAAGGTAAGATTAGACTGGAGTCCAGGGTTGTTACTTACGTGAAACAGAACAAAGGAAAAAAATCTTTAAACATAGAAGCAGCTGTGTGGCAGAGGCATGATAGGTGTATCAGCTACAGCAGCTGCCACTAAAACAAAGGGTTACATTCTGTCCTCTGTCAGAAATTACTTCAGTGAAGTAATTTGTGTTACCTGGAATGCACATTGGCATCAAACAGGAGAATCAGCATTTGATATTTGATGGGCTTTTGTAACCATAGTATCTTATATTACCTGTAATGGGAGGTACAAAAACGTGTTGCTACTACAGGACAGCATAGGCTAAAATTTAAATAGTGCAATTAAATGTGAGGTCCCCTAATCCTACTCCACCTGGCAAAGCATTTCACCTGAAGACAAAATGGTCCATTCTCTGTTACGATATTAAGTCAGGATTTGGGATGCTGTGTTGCAAAACCAACTTTAATCATGATAAAACTTCAGCAGTCAAAATCTGATTGTAAAAAAACCTTACACAACCCCTCTTCTACTTTAACCTTCAATTAAAGAAAGTCACTGTAATAACCTTTTTTCTTTATCTCAGTAAGATTTCAATTCACATCAACATGTTAAGACGAAAATTAAGGTTTCCTACTTAAAAGGAAGGCTTAAGCATTCCATTGCTGAATATTCAACTACATTTCTTGAAAGACATGTTCTAGTTTGGTTTTAAACTGTTTATTTCCAAAGATGCCTGGCACCCCACTTTACTCCACTAGTATCACAGCATCTTCCTACATAGAGTCATGAGATTTGCAAGCACCTTTCAAGACTACAGTGACTTCTGGAAATACATTTTCTTTAAAATGCACACCAGGAGGTCTTTCCAATAGCTCATACAGGCTCAAATCTAGAGGATGTACCTAATTTGACTATAACTACATGATTCCATTCTTACTTTAAAAAGCAGAGCCCCATTGTAACCTCTTAGACCTCTGGCCATAAAACACTCAAGGAAGTTATTCCGGAAAAGACTATTAAAATCAATTCCTTCTCTAATTACTTGGATTAATTTTTACGTACATGGCAAAGTGATGAAGAATTGCTCTAATTGTTAGAGCTAGGACAGCAAAATAGAAAATGTCTGACCCTTCATTTAGGCTGAGCTAATACAGTAAAATCAGTTGCTTTAAAATCATGACACATATAAGTAGTTATTATAATAAATTATTTTAATCAATGCATCTCAGAGACAGCTACTCTTGAGAGAATAAGGAAAAGTAAGGAAAAGAAGGTATAATGTGCCCCTGCAGAAAAAAACAGGATGCTTTTTCAATATACTTTGCAGCTACCAAAGGTAGGAATCTTGCAAGGAATAATGAAAGTTAACCTAGAGTCAGAGTGGATGGGTTAGAAAGAGACAGATTTATTCTGTGTATGTGGAAGGATGATAGTGATCTAATATACTGGAAATGATGGGGACAGGACTTTATCAAAAAGACTGAAATCGTGCTTAGAGAAATTAAATTCGTATCAGATTTACTAAGTATGCTTTGAGGAGAGACAGAAATAATTTCTATTCAGGCAGATATATGCAGTTATTAGGTAGAGAAGCGTCAGGGAGACTGTTCAGTCCTGCAGGCACTTACACTGCATACTACTGCTGTCCAAACTACTCGTGGCCGACAGATCCAGCGAGTTGGGCCTCTGTGCTCGTCTCGCCGGGCCCTGCCCAGGATTCCTCGCGAGGCTCTGGGTGCTGGCTGCAGCCGTGTCCGCACAGGGGTTGCTGTTGTTGTTGTTGGCGTTGGTGCGGCCGCTGTCCAGCGCTCGGTCCCTCCTGTCCCCCAGGCGGTCCAGAACCCCCTCATCGTGGCCAACCTGCTGCTCCCGCCGCAGCAGGGGCTCGTGCTCGTCGGGACTGGAGTTGATGTTCAGCCGACTGTCCTCCCCGCTGAACTGGTTCTGAAGCATCTCCTGGGCCCTCTGCGCCGCCGACCCGCTGCCCTGCCCGGAGGGCACCGTGCCGTTGGCATACTGAGCTGTGCCAGCCTGAGAGTTCATGCCGTGGCTCCTCCCTGCCACTCCGTTCATGGTGACTGTCACCACGTGAGGTTCTGCAGCGTTGATAGTGTTCATCTTGGCAACGCCCGTTTCCACTTGCTTCAAGTTTGATTTGTGCTTGCCACCAAATTTTAACCGTGGCTCCTTTGTTGAATTTTTGGTGTTCAGAGGGAGGCTAGTGGGCCTCTTCGGAAGGTTCTGTTGCTTGGGCAGAGGATAGACCTGAGCAGGTGGGACATCCGGAATCAAACATGCCTGACCATTGCTAGCTTGTGTGAAGTCCTGTTGTCCTGTCACCTCTACTGCAAGTTTTATCAGTGGATAAAGCAAGCTGGAACTGGTGCTGCTGAGTGGATCTGGCCCGCTAAACTGCTTAAGTGAATGTTCCATCAGATTCTCATCAGAGCTTTCTTTCAGGTTCTTATCCACTTCTTTTGGATCCAATTTATTTGTCTCCAAGTCCTCCTCTGTCAGCTGCAGACAGACAGGGGTGGGCCCACCTGGCTGCATGACGTTTGTAGTATGTAAGTTTGTTTCATCCGAATAAGGCATTTCAGATATGGTGGTCATGCCAGTGCTAGGAGTGAGGCCAGTTGTGTTGGTGGTGGACAAACTGGTGACACTTGTCTCGGGGCTAGGGATGCGAGCCTGTGCTTGCTGCCGCTCGTAGTTAATGGAATTTCTGTTCTTTTCCCCTGAAGTCAGTGGTGTAGAGGACATTGAATGTTCGGAAGAAATGTTCTTCACTATGCTGTCAGTGTGGTGGATTGAATCTTCAATGTAGGAAGAGGAAGAATAATCTGGATATGGCCTTATCTTTGATACACGTCTATGATGCGAGAGATTCCTTCAAGAAAAAATAAGTCATATTAAGATCATATAGGTAAAAATCACCTCATACTACAAAGCCTCTCATTTAAGAGAACTGAGTGTCTTTCTGCTTCTTTTCATGCACAAACTAAGGATAGATACAGTACAAACTGAGGTGTTTTAGCAACTTTCTTGAAAAGTGCTAGGGACAAGAAAACTGGTTGTACTAGGGCAAAATTTCATCATGGATGGTATTTCCTAAGAGAACAGTAATTTTCCTCTATTTGTCCAATATGCTGTTTGTTCAGTTGACAAAGTACTGCTAAGGTTCTGTTCTAGATGCAAAGAAGTGATGCTGAAGAAGGTCAACAAAAACCCAACAGACAAGATCAAGAAAGTGATGCTGGGAAAATGTCACAAGGTCCTAAACCATGAAAACTCTACTATTTTGACAATTTAGGTATTCTATGATTTGAATCCATTTTTTTTTCATGACAATAAACATTGTCATATACAACAACATTACTCATCTCTCAAATCCGGATTTCTAGAGTATACTATTAAGCACTAAAGTCAGTTCTGCAAATTCTCATTCCCTCTGCATCATATATAAGCAGAGAACGTGCAGAACTTCTCTTGCTGGGGTCAAAATAACAATGACTTCAACAATGGCCCTGCGGTTTAACTGAAAAATGACAGGTTTGAGACTTGGTAATTTCCTGAACTCACACTGACTGCAAATTCAGTTTTTAGCAGAACACTTTAAAAAGAAGTTTTATGCATCATTTAGCAAGTGTACTTAAAGGCAATTTACTTTGTCACTTCATATCATGGCATGCCTGCTGAGACAGTTTGCCTAAGCTCAGTTTAAAAGGCCCCTCTGTGAGAAATAAAGTTGTTTACATAGAAGATACCTGAATTCTGGGGACACCGGATCTCTTAAGAGATCTTAAGAACACAAGCAATCAGGATCATGTCAAGCAATACCCACGTGCAGACCAGGTAATGCAACACACACCATTTCATGGGTGCAGCAAGCTGTAGCTTCTGTCCCGGAGCGAGCTGAGCGCTGCATTGGGCATTTCCTGCTGACTAAACCCAAATGTGTTCTCTTCTTACCTCTCATTCTGCATGGCAGTTGACATAGGGTTGACTGTTGGACTAACTGATTTATTTCTCTCCCAAATCATCATGAGTTCTGCCATTCTCTCCTCAGCACACTGTGCTGTCAGCCGAGCTTCCGCATCTTGATCCCAACAGTCTTCAATTGTTTCTTTAAGTGACCTCACAGCCTGCCAGGAGACAAAACCCCTTTATCTTAAGGTATTTTACCTCTATATTGTGCTTCTAATTTACTGTTTTATGGCAGCATTTTGCATGCATGCAAACAGTTACAAGCTGGTGAAAGCGAAAAACAGAAGATACACGATTTCATTCAAAGCTAATTTAACCTAATAATAGCAATATGCAAAAGTCTAATATAATCACACCTCACATACACACATCAACTTGGAAGACACTCACATAGGAAAAGCTACATTCACCAGTGTCCATACAACCTTCAGCCAGCCCTTGGATGGAGACATGCTCAGGTCACTCTCCTTGCCTTATGAGAGCTGTGTGCTAAGGATTGCTGATATTCTGGAAATGCTGGTTATCCTCACAGTTCTGCTAGTGGTCACTGCCTTGCTCCCCTGCACTGTATGCCAATAACAGCCACGCTCACTCCATCATCCTTGTCTTCCTCTGTTTACCACAGTGACATCCAAATGTCTCATAAGTACCAATGAATTTGTCTGCGCCATGGGAGGAAATTTTTGTTGCACTTGTTTTACAGGTGGAGGAACAGAAACACACATGTGTTCCTGGCATCACACTGTGGGATGAACTGTACAGTCAGGATTAGAGCTCGAGACCTCCAAAACGTGCTGCCATATGTTCAGGGAACCAGAGAGGAAACAACTGAAATGATAAGCACTGAACACTTCTGTTTCCACTCCATCTGGAGTACAAAAGCCAGGCAGACATTTACGGGCCCCTGCTGCCAGTCTGTGGCCCATGGAGAGGATCTGGTTTGCCAGCACAGCTTACATCTACAGCCCACTTCAGCCTCTCCAGGACTAAGGACTGTGCACAATCCCAGCTGGGCACGGAGGCGTTCAGAGGGTCCTGCTGGCTGTCTCTGTGCCAGAACTCCTCGTGCCCCTCAGGCAGTGGAAGCCAGGACCAGCTCTGAGCACGAGCCAAGAGCTCCTCACCCACGGAGTGGGCTCCTGGCACTGCTTCCATCTGGCAATCAACCACTGCTGCTTGGAGATGCAGCTCTGGCTGCACAGCTGGGGACCAGCTCCCCCAAGCCAACCTTTCACCTCCCTTCCCACAGCACATCACAGAGGGGATAAGCCAATACCCTCCCCTTAGCTGAGGGACACAAGTCTAAGAGCACCCTCAGGGACAAGGACAAGATAGGGTACCAGATCCATTTTTTCTCCCACAACAAAATGCCTTCATTCAGCTTTTAGGACTTGATTTCATCACAGTTAAGACTAAAGTATCTAAGTCAGTGGACACCCTAATCTCCTGTCTTGCCTCTTTCCAAGACTCTCTCCTACAGGTTTCAACGAGTGTTAAATTTAACACTGTCTGTCCTCTAGCAGATCCTTTCCTTTTGATGTTTTATGGATCATAAAAGGAACACAGTAATGACTGTATAGAGAGTTATCAAAATCGCATTTACCACAATTATGTTTTTTCTATTAATTTCAGGTTCAAAGACAACTATGCTAAAATGCACTATTTACAAGTCCTAGCACTCATCAAAAAGATAGAAGGGACCAGAAATCTGCATTATTCTATTATTCTGTTAATACCCTTCTGTGCTGACCTCTGAAGTCCACTGTGGACCCCATTTTGGCAAGTGAGACAAGAATACTGTAACATCTCAACACAGTTTATAGCCCTTGAATTATTTTATGTACATCCTCTGCTCAGGCTGTTGCTTTACACTGTGAAGAACAATGCTGCTAATTAAGGTCTGTAACATAACATAGATGGTTCCAGAAGCAGACTGAGACTGAGTAGGTAACCACAAATCAGGATTCCACATCCTCTGAGTACCTTAATTATGTGATTAAAAATAAAACATTGGTTTTTATTTGTATTTCTCAAATGAAAAGGACAAATGCATTTCTTTCATAGATAAATTTGCACGAAGGTGCAAACCCAACACATCAGCAGAGCTTTAAATAATGGAAAAAAGTCTTTTATCCCATGCATTAGATACAGGAGGTTAGGACCAGAGTGAGGTTATCTGGAGCTTAGTTTTCTACACTATCTGCCCTAGAGTGCTCATTCAGATATTATCCTAGACTGGCAGAGGGTGAATGAGGTTGTTTGACACACACGATTATTTATTATTCTTTTCTCTTAAAGCAATGGTGTGAATCAATCCTTAGAGGTGGAGTTATCATCACCATTTTCATTATTCAGAAAAAATCACTAACAACACAAAGAATGTTTTAGGCATTTTAAATATGGGGATCATCTAATAATGCTGGAGTCTATCAGCTTGCTAGAACATAATTAACATTTAAAATGGTAGTCTGCAAAACAAAACAAATCTTTAACTGTGTTCAGAAACAGCTGTCAAGCTTGGTTCTTCCAACACTGCATTTGCCAACACAGTTATAGTTGAAAACAGCTGTTGTCTGATTTCATATATACTTTGGGCACTGATTCCTTTTTTTTTCCTCTTCTCCCCCTTTGCTCCCAAGACTGGCTGGCCAAAATTTTGTAATAAGAGAGCCTCTCCTGGAAGCTCTCAGCTCGGTTACAACATGTTTTACTGCAGTGCACCACTGCAGGCTATGCTCCTCTCTGAAAGCAGGTTCCTACATACTTACAAGTACCAGCACAGGTGAGGCCTTGGGCTCCTCCTTGTCTGCACAGCAGCTACAAACTTAGCAACCACCAAAGTCTCTCAAGATTGAAGGGCATAATTTCAGTTTGGGAATAACTGGGAGTATCTTTTTAAGTAACTCAAATATGCCATTTTCATACTTGCAATTAAGCTCTATTACCTTGCATCAGGTGGAACCCAGCAAGTGTTTGCATTTCACTTTGCTTGTAATACAAGACAAACAGCCCCCTCTGAAGCCAAGGGGATTCACATTACCTGACCTTTGCTACAGATAAAAGCAAGCACAGGCTCTCAGCAGAGTTCAGCTGACTTGCTCTAACTTGTTGGCCTGCAGCAGCAAGGCTCTAAGCCATAGCTACGCTAACTCAAAACAACAAACAGCATTATCATGTTTATAGTCTTGAAAATAAAAACTGCAGATCAAATGAAGCCATGTAAAATTCCTAATGCAGTTATAATGAAATGATTGCTAGAAGCTTTAGCCTCTGCAAATTCTGAGGACTATACAAGTTCAAAGAAGTTTATTTCAATGTTTACCAATTCTAGTTTTGGAGGAGTATATTGACATTTTTGCCAGCTATTTTAATTGGTATTTTAGTTCAGTTTTATTAGTTTATTACTTTAGAAGATGTCAAAAGGCAAAAAATGACTTCGTGCTTCTCATTCAGCACACAGAGAACACATGGGTGCTTCATGCACAATACTACAGGTAGTGTCTAAAAATTAATGTGACAGGTTATCTTCGGTATATCACACTGCAGCATGCAACAACAACAATAGTAACAGTATTTTTCCTTAAATCTAGTTTTCATGTCAATAACTTTTAAAAACCGAATTCAATATTTAAGAAGTCCAGGCAGAAACAGCTCCCAATCCTTAAATACTAAAAAAGAGGAAAAAATCCCCAAAACCTAAAAAATTGCTTTTAAGAAATGAATACACCCTAAAGCTGGTTAAATCACTGTTTCTTTGAAAATATTCTCTCTCACCAGGCTGTTCTCCTTCCATGCTTCTGGGAATTTTGGTCTTTGCTTCTCTCTAGACACCAAGACTTGCATATCTTCAAAAGTGGGATGGTTTCCGACTTCAGTCTGGAAAGCCATCTGGTACTCTGGCACAGATTCCCCTGTTAGCAAAAGAAAGAAAGGAAAAAAAAATCAATCACAGATTAAAAGACAGAGCAAAGGTGTTCAGTTGATAAAAGGCATTATCAAAGTTGCTGTCTATGGTTGAGATGTTCCCCACTTTCCCCAAAGTCTAACTTCCAAAAAAAAAAAGCTGAATGAACTGCAAATGAATTAAGTGCTGTTCAGCAACCTTTCAAAGGACAGCATCCTCAGACTTTACTGGTTCAGTGGCACATTTGGAATGTCTTGGGGCCTGAGGATGACACCTACTTTCTGTGAAATGCCACTGACTGATTATATTCATGTACTTCATTCGGGAGGAAGGCCAGCAAGATTACAATAATAAAGATAAAGTACAGATAAAGTGCAGATAAAGTGCAGATAAAGTACAGCTGTTTGATGTAGAGAGAATGCTGCATTTTAGATTCATTCCATATGCTGTAGCTTGGGAAGAACATGGTGGATGTGGCACAATCTCACGTGTAAATTTTAAGTCTGCTTCCTTTTGGTTTATGTTACAGGTATGGAGCATTTCCCTGAATTTTCAATGTCACTCCCATAAATAAAAGCATGACTGACTAAAGGCTGTATTAAGTCAGTGTTTTTTCATCAGGAAAAGTCTGAAAGACACTTCAGGCACTTCTATCAGTTCTAAGAACTGCATGCACTGCCTTTGCCATCAGCCTAACTCTGAGTGTTTTTAAACTCTGGACAAGAACAATAACAACAGTAATGCTCGAAAGGCACCCAGCGCGAGGCCTGCAGACGGCCTGAACAGGTGACAGCAGGCCTTTCAGCAGGAGCCACGCCCGCAGAGGCACGGGCCTGGCCAGCACCGCCTCCAACACTAGGTGGCACCGACTTAATGCCAGAAGCAACCGAGGAAACCACTTCCCTTCTCCACTTCCAAAAGCTCGGGCTCGGCAGTGCCTTTGCTTGTTGGTGCCACTTCCTGCTCTTACGGTTTTCTCCGGTTCCTTTCGTTACCTGGGAAGAGGTCCGTACATCTCATGAATATCTCCCAGTAGATGAGGCCCAGTGCATACATATCCACTTGTTTCAAAGCAGATTCACAGTCCCTCAAGTTCACTGCTCCTTCAAGCACCTCTGGGGCCATATAGCGGATCGTGCCCACCTGGGAAAACATCGGATCAAAGCTTCACATCAGGAGGTGATTTCCAAATTCAACGGAGTTTTTTAATACCCTATTCTGCTTGGTATTTTCTACAGTTAGGGAAAAGGAGCTTGTTCCTAATCAATGTCCTCAGCTTCTAGATTCTTACCAGTCTAGTCATAACAAAACCCTTCCCTTACTCTGTCACTTTTTTGTATGTACCAAACCAAAATTATTTTGTCCCTTACTTAATGTTCTCATATGAGATATGATATAGTAGAAATGTTTCTTTTTCCTGAAATTACACTAATAAACACCTATGAATCATAGTGGAAGAGGATCCTGCTGAATAGGAAACTTGTTCTCTATTCCTGGACTGTCAGCAAGGTTCCACCCTACATCTTCCATAGTGTCAAAGGTTATTAGCAGTCTTGGAAGACACCTATTCTTTTTCACCAGGACATGCGTTAGATTAGAGCACCTAATCGTCAGTACTTGTAGGACAGTATTTTGTCAAAGGACTGTTCCAGATCCCTGCATTTTAACCAGCAGTTTCCCTGTTTCTTTGTTCAGTATGGGAAGATCTAGAAGGAGCTCTTCTGCACTAGGTATTTTCAGTTTAGCACTTGCTTTCTAAGGGAGGGTGATTAGCACTGTGAAACATGTTCTTTGAATGAAATATGAAGTTTTTCTGTAAAAGCACAGACAACAACTGCACTAAAACATTAGGCACTCTTTGTTTAAAACAGTCTCACTGTATTTCAGTAGCCTGTATTAGATGTCAAGCAGTAGATCCAGAATGTGGTATGTCACCATTTCAGAAAAATTAACACCAAAACCACCAAAGAATGTTTGGTCTTCAGTTAACACTTGCAGAACAAGAACAAAGGGACATCTACCACATAATCACAGAGAACATGGCAACCAAACCTATCTGTGTCTTCTCCTATCTCACACAGACACTTCAGTCTGCCAATCTACTGCCTTTCAAAAGGGCAGGTTTGTGTTGAGTACTTGAGAATAAAACCAGTTTCTCCCTCTGGGGGCTTCAGCCACTTCTCACCCACACTGCAGTCGTTCCCCTCGAGAGAAGCGGCACCCCCTGAACATTCATCCCCCCACGTGTGCTTACCTCACTGATGGCTGCGTTGTCTTCCTCGCCTGGTCGCACCAGCCTGTTCCCAGTTAACTTCATGGAGAGCCCGAAGTCGCTGATCACACACGTGCCGTCGTTCTTCACCAGCACATTGCGGCTGTTCAGGTCTCGATGGGATATCGCAGGCTTGTAATGCTCTGGGTGGACACACAAAAGTGCTCGTTACTGTTTGAGCAATCCTACTGCTTGGCAAAAGGAGAGAACCTCATTGTGTCTGCTCAGCTGTTATGAATAGAGAATCAACTTATTTTTTAGGAAGCTGATGTTCTTGCTTCTTTACAACGAGCTCCAAAGTAAGCTATCCAGAGAAAACTGCCTGGCACTGAGAGTTCCACTGTATCTATGTGATATATTAGGCTACTGCCATATACAGCTCTAATGTCTGCCAATTGTCTTCTTCCACAGGGATATTTCAGCATGATTTTGGCACTGGAGACATTGTGTACTTCAACACAGACCTGCTGCCACAGCCCTAAGAGCCATTCCAAATACTCTCCATCATTTCCACACTCCTGTGTCAAATACAGCACCAATTATTTACGTTATGATTGGAATTACCATTGGCACCTATTCAGAGGATATGCAGGCAATATTATTCCAGAGAGTCTGAGCATGTTCATCTTGCAAGTGATCTGATCTTTTCCAAATAGTCTCAGTTGTTCCTAGTTTTTTATTATTTTGTTAGTAAAGCAGCCAGCAGTATAAAACTCATTTTACTGTGGAATTCATCCTACTCCATGAGTTCCTTCCTAGCACTCACAGTCTATGGCTGTCTCTCCTTTATGATGGAAAGCTTACACATTTTCTGGCTGGTAATGGACACACCTGTCTGCACATTTCAAAATGATGAAGTTAAGATGATAGCTGTAGTTTCAATGGCACACAGGAATACTGATTTGGGTATTTTCAGCACTTTTAATAGCATCTTTAGTTGTCATTCTTTGCTAGTGCTCATGCTTAACATTTGAGATACATAGTTTGAAATTTTAATCTAAACATTAGCACCTTAATGTAGATATAATGATATCAGCCTTTTATTTACTGCCAAAACCCTAACGTTTCAGTGCCAGGCCATATTCTGCAGCCTGACACATCACAGATCTCAAAATATGTACTTTATAATTATGATACTTCAGCTGCTGAAACACTGGCTGAAGCATGCACACACAAAGATCCAAATCAATACACTGTCACAGCCAGTACTCTAATAAAAGTACCAAAAGTCCAGCAGTGTTGTTTGTGCACAGCACAGACTAGGCCCAAACCCTCAGACAAAAATCCAGAGACATGAAAAATAAAATTTCAATTATATAGTATACAGTTCATACACAAACTAAAAATTGCTTTGGTGATTTGTTTCTGAAGTGCAAGAACAGACACAACTGCTCATCTGTTTGCCCTCTGCCAGAGAGCCAGACGGTGCTTCAGGTCTCCAGTAATCTGTTGCCATGACACAGCAGCAGCGCTCAGCTCTGCCTCCTCCTCCTGCTGCCTCTCTGGGGCTCTCCCCGCTTGTCCTCCCTGTTTGCACACAAAGGTCACAGGCAGAGCCCACAGCACGGGCTTGTGCACAAGCAGGGAACACATCAGAACTTCTGAGCAATCTCCACTTGCACTCATCATTTCCTGCTCACAGCAGGAAAAGAGAAAGGCTGGAATCTACCACCCGACAGAAATAAGAACATACTGGAGATGCTGGCGGCCCTTCCCAGCCTTACCTCCTCGAGGCAGCTCCGTGTGCAGGTAGGCCAAGCCCCGAGTTACTGAGTGTGCCAAACGACAAGAGCTCACCCAGTCACTTGTGTGGAGACTCAAATATTTGCACAAAGAACCCTGAAAGGAACCCAAGAAAAGACAAAACAAAAAACATGGATTAAAATCATTGTCCAGTAGAGTAACTCAAAATCTTTCGGAGACTCAGTTTTATCCTCAGCTTCTAAAAGGTATAAACCTGCAACTGCTTGTGTGTTTACCCACATATTCTAAAACACAAGATTTAACCGAAGTTTCATTAAATTCCAGTGCTTCCATTTCGTTTCTCTGAAGTGGAATAGAAATTTTATCACAGAATAACAGGGATTGCCTCTAGAAAAAATGAGACTAATTATAAAAGTCTTGTTGCAGAACAGAATAAAGGTAACTGCTGATGTAACAGCCTGGGCTTCTAAAAAGTGGGCTTTAGACCATTATCACTTACAGAGTACTCAACATCTCTCACTTGCTATAATCTATGTATCAAAACAAATACACCCCAAAGGCAATTCCAAATAGGAGTGAGCCCACATGCATTGAAGAAACATGGAAAAAAAGAATGCCATGTTCCCCCTTACTTGAAAGGGAAGTTACATGTATAAAATGGGGGATATTCTAATAATTTGTCATGAAATCTCTAAGGAAACCAGAAGGAAGTGTGTCAATTATGATACTGAGATATTCTAGAAACTGAGACTGCTATTCAAAACAAGTGCTAGACCCTGCAAAGTGTGACACTTCTGATGCACAGTCCCCAATGACAGTGTACTTAGTTTAAACAAATTAAATCCTCAAGCATGAAGAACAAGTAATCTGGCTAACTCTGCATGTTTATTATATTTTTTAGGACTACAAACTACCCTGGTTTTGCCTGTTTAAGTCTGTAATCTTAAAGAGGCACCACCTAGAAATAAAGGAATTTCACATTTTTCCTTACTGTTTATGGCTTTTTAAGAAATACAGGCACTCTTTATTAATCTCCAAATGTCATAATCTTGGGTTTTTTTTCTTGGCTTAGTGGGTTGAGATTCCAGCCCATTCTAATGGAGGCCACAGGACTGTTGTCATGATGTGACTGGGAAATACTCACTACATAAAGATCTTAAACCAGCTTCAAGATCTTTCTGCTGCAGAGCCTGCCCACCACCAGATGGTTTTTAAGTTAGCTGAAGGCTGTGATTTTATACTTTTAGCGAAGTTCAATATAAATGATAACCAAGAAAAGTTTTAGTCAAGATTTAGAGAGATATATTTCTAATTAAGACTATCTTGTCAGAGCCACAAGTTACATGTTAAATTGGGGATATTTGTTCTGATTAAAACTTTTGATAAAACTGATTTTTAACAATCAGAGATTCTATTTGTGTTTTAGAACAATTTTTCTGTTGTTCTAAAAGGACATGAGTGTCTGACTACTGGGGCAATAATTCTGTGGCTGTTAGGTATTTCCTGCTATGTCACTCCTCACAACTGACTCCCTTGCTGACCCACTACACCTCAGAGTCTCATCAGAACAGCATGCTGATTGATAAATACGTGTATGGTTCCTCTCACTTGCCTATCTCCTTAGGTCTGAAGACCATGTGTGGATAAAAACACAACCCGGGTCAAACCCATCTGTCTTGCTTTCACCAAGGTAACACCAAGAACAATTTTCTGTGTAAAAATGCCCTGGTTTGTGTGTTCTTATTTTCAGGAAGGAAAGTATTTTGAGGGAGAGCGATGTTTTGGATGGGGAATATTTCACCTGCACATCTTGTATTGGTTAGTCCTTACTGAAATCAGATTTATGGCTCCAGTTTGAACACTGCAATTCCATTCCAGCGGGGCTGCCACAGCAGACTTCCTTTTCTACTTTTAACTCCACATAGAGCAGAATATGTGCTCACTGAATTACAGATCACACTGTGCATTAATTACACTCGCTGTGCACTTTTTCCAACGACTTCCAAACAACCAGTGGATTGATTTTAGACTAATCTTGCTGTTCTTAATACCACATTGGGAAAGAATCTGATAATATGATGTCATAAGCTTCATCTGTACATTTAATCAGCTCATTAACAGAGCCTGTTTACATAAGCAACAAGACACCGTTTTCAATCAAATTACATTTCAACTGAAAATCCTTTCATTCAAGAAAACAGCAAAACCAGATCACCTGTGAAGACATTTATGCTATGCCCTCTCATGAAGAGAATACTCACATGATTTTACTTAACTCAATTACATGAAAATATGCCGCTTTTGTCAGAGCCACATGCTTTGCCACTGTCCCTCTGGTATGGGCACAAGTGACCTTTTTCATGGTCACTTCCAGTTTCTGCAATCTCTTCTTAGATGTCTGTCTCTTACAAGCTGACATGATCAAGGGCGTTCTCACTTAAAAGTTTCAGTCAAGACACTCTTTATATACTTGTGCTTTGTTGCCTCAAGTTTGTATACAGTGTATATGTGTGTACATACATACACGGGTGCATTTCACTTTCAACACAAGCATATACACAGAGCCTAAAAACCCCTAAGACAGGCCATCATTACTGCTACTTAGCACTGTTCTGCTCCTTTTTGCTATTCAAATAAGCAGCTTTTGTCCTTCTGTTTCCATAAAAGATCAGGCTTCAGCCATCCCCTTTACACCTTGCAGGAAATACAATATGAGTTTGCTTACCTGAGACCAGAAAGCTTGTTTAAAAAAATTACTTAACAGAATTACTAAAGTTCTTTCCCATACACAGGCAAAAAAACCACAAGACAAATTGTGACACAAAACAAATTACATATAACCCCCATATACATTCTATGATTTTTCATGAAAGCTACTCACATTCCTACAGCATATTTTTCAATGTTTCTGTTTATGTGTGTACACGCACAAAACATTAAGTACCCTAATCCATGAATTTGAGAAATAAAAGCATTCAGTTAGCTGAGGAGATTTGAAGATATGGTTCTGGAAAGTCAGGCTGCCTTCTTAAGACATGTCCTACATCATCAGTACATGCCACAGAAAGCTTTAAAGAAGGTAACAGGATAAAAAGGCACCACGATTTATAGCACCACAAACTAGTTTGACAACAATCTTGGATCTACTACATTTCACTCTAAAAAAACCCCACTATTTACAGCTATTGAGTGAGGTCATAAGACAGAGATAATGTCTTAAAATTAAGAAGTTTTAAATTTATTAAATTATTTTTAAGTAAAAACAACTCTTCAAATTCTGTCATTGAATAAGGACAGAATTGACTAAAAATCCTTGCACCATAACCAAGAGCAAATACTCCAGTGCTAAGAATTTGTAAGACTACGTTTGGTAGCACTAACTGGGAAATCGAGTAGGGTATTACAGTAACCCACAAGAAGGTGCATTAAAATTATCATTTATATGGAATATTTTTCCATTACTGTGCAAGAAGCACCACCAAAGCCTAAAGTACATCCTTTTTATGTGGCTATTCTAAGGATTCTTAACCAACCCAACTGATTTCTCTGAAGCACTTACATTGGGGTAATATTCCATCACCAATAAATATTCCATACGGCCATCTGCAGTGAACCTCTCATCCCCCACAATGAAGCGGGCAATGTTATCGTGTTCCATCAGTGGAATCCTGTAAATGTTCCTCTCATTGACAAAGTTCTGACGATTAACAAAAGAAAATACTTTCACAGCAACTGGACGTTCATCCAGGGAACCTTTATACACTGCTCCGTATCGTCCCCGGCCAATCAACTGCAAAAAACAGAAATAATTCGTTCACTAAGTAATAGATGAAGACAAAACCCATGTTTTCACTCTACAAGAATTGCATGTCAACTTTCATCCTGACATATACTATAAGAATAGTGAAGATAGTGAGTATTTTGTAATGAAAACCAGAATCAGAATGCTGTCATTAAAGCTATTTTGGAGCTGGAAACCTCAGCACAAGCCAACATAGGTCTTACTAAATTGATCTATAGTCTGACTATCTAGTAACTATATAATAAATCATCTATTCAGTACTTTTATATACAAAATCAATAAAATACGTGTGTTCTGTGCTGCTACTTCTCTTACTAACTTTGGCCTACTAAAGATTTATAGCTTTTATGTGAACAATTTCATTTCACTCCACAGACCACACGCATTAGGCGCAACATTTTAGGTTTAGGACAGTTTATAAGCTGTACCTTTCAGGTTAGTAATAACAAAATATGCATTTGTAGTGCAAAATAGATGCCAAAAGAGGTAAACAGATTTTAACAGAAAGCAGTAATTAATTTCTGACTACCTGTGAATCTTTATTCTAGCCCCCACTGCGTTAGACAGTCTTCAAGAATGGCCTTTCACATCTCCATAGTAACTGCAGAAGAAAGATGCAATTCTCTACTCTAAACCAAAATGCAGGACCACCTTCAGGAAGAGGCCTAATTTCTAAAGCTCAAAAAATTCCAACTACATAAGAATTTAAGCACCTATTTAAAATAATTTTCAGGAAGATCCATACATGAAACTGTAAGGATTTCATGAGCCTTTTCTTTTACTTTTTAAATACTTACAAATGGAGCAGGAATAGAAAACAGAAGGGATAACAAAAGCAATGTTTCTAAAGATGATACAACTGTCTTATGGGAAAGTTTTCAAAAATCAAGTATCATTTAATGAAGAGACCTTCTGTTTCTCACTCCTTTTAAATCACTGGGTTGCAAAGCAGCAGCAAGTCAGCTCAAGGTACAAAGCTGGAATGTAATCTACCCCCAGAGATGTCAAAAGGCAAGCACAGGTTAAAACGTTTGTCCTGCTGCACCCTGTGACTCGGGGTGAAGGGTCATCCCTTAGGACACAGGAAACAGGACAGAAGTCACCACTGCACAGATCTCTACCAACAAAGCCACTGCTGTCTCCAAGACTGCATTATCAGTACAGGTGCTTTCATCTGGGGCTTTGCACACTTCTACATTGCTAGACTCTTGTAAACTGCCTCAGGTACTCTTTTGTTGGCAGAAGACACCCAATGTTCTCTGCTGATCAGTCTGCAGTCACCATCAGAGCAGCTCACACTGCACGTCTGCAGTCTGCATCTCTAGGTAGGGCTTCTACTGGGAAAGAGAAGAAAAGCACCACTCTGCATCTCAGTCGTTCTACTCATGTTTTTCCTGGCTAAAAGGTTTTAAAAATTCCGTATGTTCCATCGAGCATACCAACTGGTGGCATAACATTTTGCAGGTTTGTGATGATACATCTAACACCAAGCTGAGCAGAAAGTTCTGGTTGGCCTCTAGTTGCCATGGAGATGGATAGTGCCCCACACTGAAGAATGACTACATATAAATGCACCACTACTGAGATATACTGCCCAATCTGCAGTACGTTCTATATTCCAAGAGTGTTACTAAAGAATTTCAAATTCCTGCAGTAGGACACTGTACTAAAAGCAAGCAGAGTCAAGCAAAAATGGATCTTTGGATGCAATGCTGAAATACAGCACACTCTAATTTCCCCCACTACCTCACAGTGTTTCTATTTTGTTCTCAGGGCAAAACATGTTCTAGCTAATACCAACAACATTACTAAAAAAATTAGACAAAATGTACATGCAGTAACCCTTTTTTATTTTAATTTCTTCTTGAAACTGTGATTTAGGAAGAAAACATTACAGGAGCACTGATACATTCATTTCTGTACCTATGCCTGGAATGAGACCACAAGTATTATATTGAATAAAAATGAAGATTAAGAACTGAGTTGAATATTTACCTCTAACAGCTTTAGATTATCCAGATCCAATGAGGGCTCTGATGCTGCTGCCTCCATCATGTTCATACTGTGCAAACCTTGTTTACGGTCTCCTGGGGAAGAGGGTGAGGAGGAGATCAGAGACTTTCCTTTCTGGACATGCTCCAAGTGAAAAAAATGCAACTTACCTGGGACCTGGCAGAATTACATATGGTAGGCAAGGATGTAACAAGTAAAAAGGAGTCCTGTAAAATCTTCTCAAAGTCAGCAAAATGAGCAGTGGAGGTGCTGATAAACTACAAACTACAAATACCTGCTACACAACTATTTAGATAATTCAAAGTCACTGGCAAAAACTATAAAGCATGTTCACCACCTCACTTAAGCTGTGCTGAGCAGAGGATTTGTGGAAGAAAAATGGGTCCCAAAATGCCAGCTTAGAGAAGTCATAACTCTCTCCAAACTCTTATGAAAGGGATATCACCATAAAATGTCAGAGAAGAGAATGGGGAGCAGAATTATGTACAAGCATGTAGTAGGGAGTGGAGAGAACAGAAGACCTAAGTATAACTTTGAGCAATAGCCAAATGAACAACTGAAAAAAAAACAAAGGCAAAAAGATGGTCAACCCCTACCTGCAAGCATCCTGTACCCAAAGAACAGAGCAGCTATCAGGACAGCCAGTACAGACACAGATGCCAGGGCAATAACGATGGTCTCATCACGATGAAAAGAATGAGAAGAATCTGAAAGCAAACAAGATCAGGACTATTAAACTGTAAATTTGAACGAATAAACACTATAAAACATGTAATTGTTATTACAACAATGAGGGGAAAAAAATGTACTCCGGATTGTCAAACATCACACTAAACTCTTTTTCCTCTCAAAATCTAGGGATGGCAAAGGAGCTGATCAGCTCAAAACCAGCTGGGCACACATCCGTTGGCAGCTTTTCCCAGCCTGCCCTTGCCCTGTGGAGAGAGGCACTGACAGCAGAAACTGATTCTTCTTTCCATCTGGCAAAGTTCAGCCCAGCCATACAAGGCCAAGTTGATGCAGTCCTGCCCTGCTATCTGTGCCTTAATCCAGTTTCTGGTATGCATCAGGTTTGTAACCTTTACAAGGTTCTTTTGGGTTTTTTTCCCAGGACAAAAATCTCACGAGTTTTCTAAGTGGGCTGCGAATATGATAAATATTGAATGTTTCATATTCAAGCATCTAAAACATACGTAAGTCCACTTAGGCAAATATTTCAAATACTTTGGGGTTTTGATTTATTTTGTGTCAGTGCTCAGATAATTTTTGGCATAATTCTTACTTCTTAATACTCAGAAAGAACTATCTCTACAGACTGCAGCAGGAAACCTGAAACAAAACCAAAACACTAAACAAAATTAAATAAAACTACTTTTATTTAGCCTGTTGTAAAAAAGCATTTGATTTTTTGTGAAAATGTGAGTATCTTGCTTTTTCAGGTTTTCTTGGTTGGGTTTTTTATTTCCCCAGAGAGGAAAAAAAATTTCATGGAAACATTTGTTAGCACCTTGAAATGCTTCTCCATGTCAGGCTCCAGTCTTGCTTCTCACAGGCATATAAAAATCCAGCCACTTTAATACAAAAAATTATCAGTGCAGATACTCTTCTGATGTCAGAATCACTGGAATGTGGTGCTACAAGACCTCATTTACTTTGGCTTCAAAATCAAGTTTGGGAACTATGTTTAAACATGTCTTATATACTGCAAAAAGTACTCCTTAAAAGACTGTAATGAGATCTAACTATGCTAAAACCACAAAATAAAAAATGCACACAAGACTTAAACATTGGATAAACTTCTAGGTGAGACTGAAAGACAATTTATCCCAGTCTACACTAGTTGAAGAAACTGACAAATTCACTTTTCTTGAATTGCATTTAAAAGAAATTCAATCTGATTCACTACTTCAAATTCCCAGTGCGGACAGACACAAGAGAAGTAGATAAGAAGGGAAAGCAAATTTAAAAGAAAACAACTGTCATTTTTACATAACCATAATGGTAAGGGGAAATAATGAAAAGCTGGTAAAACAGAATGCTAGAGAGAATTTCAGCTGTGACAGAAGCATGTGAAAAATCACCTACCAAAACCCATATGCAGCTCATATCTGATACCTTTATTTATCCTTTAAATAAAAGGGAGCTTGTGATAATCACGGTACCATCAAATTTAAACTTATTCTGTCAAAAGAAATACCATCACAACTGGTTTTGGTAAAATAAGTTTCACTAAGAAAATAAGTTATTGCCAGAGAACACTAATGTGGAATATGAGCTGTGGCTTCCATAGTGAGGAGATGAAAAGATACACATTACAATTGTCATCTAAATTATGAATTCAAAACATAGACATACATATATATTAAAACCCACAACATCACGGAGGAAACTGTTACATCATACAAAGTGTAAGAAGATGAGTAACTGCTGGCAGGGAAATGCTAGTTTTGACTTTCATATTTTTATGAATGGAATTTACGTTTTATTGGGTTATCTTTCAAAATTTCTATTAACTGTGGTGGGTTTTGCATCAGTTCAAGACAGTGCCTAGCATGTACTAAGAAGTAGCAGGTTTTGAGAGACTGACCTTTTTGTTATAATCCCAGCTGTCTTTTCCTTGACTGCACAAGAGCACAGCCATTTGCCACCTTCCCATCGCCAAACAAGCAGCAGTCATTTCCACCACTGCTTGCCAAATGATATCTGATGCCAAAGCTTGATTGCTCTTCTTCAGTCTTCTGTGCAATCAAAGGCTGAACAACGTGCCTCCATCAGGAGGGCCCTCCTCTGCCCTGGAACAGGACCTTGCCGTTCCTCCAACCCTGTTGTGGCCTAATGTGTGAGCAACACATTCCTGCAGAGCTCTGGCTGCCTTGGCACACTCCCCTGAGAAGCCTGGGAATGCTGTCATTCTGCAGGCTGAGGAGATACCAGGAAATCTCAAGATAACATTTTGCTCCCATCAGCAGCTGACAAACACGAAGAGAAAAAGGAGTGTTTCTTTCTCCTTCCTTGATGGACCATCCCCTCTGGGGGTTTGTTCTGTTTAGTGTGCAACCACCAGGGAACCTTACAGACCTCCCTGGCCTTCAAGAGAAAAGAATGTTTAAATTTTTTTTTTTTTTTTTTACGCAGAGTTGTTTCTTAAGAATCTTAAGATTCACCTATCTTGAACTAATTATAAATTCTTATAAATATTTAAAAATAACACTGTCAACATTCCAACAGCCAAATCAGTCCTATAGTGCGAGTTACTACTGTCAGGGTGATGAGCAATATTTATAAATTTAAGAATAAATACAAATCTCTTAGTAAGGGTAAGTGATATCACTCAATGGAGTGATAACACGCAGCTCAAAACAACATGAGTAAAATGCTGCATGTGACAGCCAGTCATTTCCCAGCATGGACAACTTTACTATCATTTGCTTGTAAAGCTACACTAAATGGAAAGCACAAAAACCCCACAGTGACAAAAGGCCCAGACAGCTCCAACCCATCCCCCCAAAAGTGTTGTTTCTATCAACCCTCCACCTGCTTTTAAAGACAATAACTTTGGATGTTGTCAGATTATCAAACTTGCTTAAACAGAATAAAAAGGATATGTCACTTATCAACCCAGTTTTAAAACCTTCCAAAACTTTAAAAAACTCTTATTAACTCACTAATTTTATTAATCCTTCTCTTTCTTTGGATGTATTTCATGTTTAGTCTTTTACACCATACTTACCTTTAAATGCCTAACTAAAAACCATATAGGACCTCTCAAGGCATATGCAGAGGCTCATATTTCCTCTTTTATCTACTTCTAAGTGATTAATACATGTTTTTATATACACATGCACAAGAGTCATATTTCTCTTCGTATTATCTGAAGTTGCATTTTAACTAACTCACCAAAAAACACATCAGTGTAGGTCAATAAAACTAATCACTAACCTTTAAGCAAATCACTTTTAAAATAAGGATGTAAAACGCACCATGTGTAGAAGTTTCTTTTCATGCTTTCTTCCATAAACTTCTAGTCTGGGCCAAAACAACCATGACTCATCACAATTAGGACATTCACTATGAAAGCTATGATTTGATATTACATTTTTCTGAACTAAGACTTGGTTGGTCTTAAGCTGTTAACAAACCATCCCTCAAATCAGTGGACTCTGCTTTTCAAGTTTATTTGAGGACCAGATACCTGCCCTTACAGCTTCGGTAGTTTTTCATCATGTCATTGTAACACACTGACTTTAAACATGTGTAACAACCACTCAACAACCTCATTTGAATTTTTGGAATCATATACCAATATTTGGGTACTTAGTGACAAATACTAACTGATTTAAAAACACTGTTTTCAAATCTTAGATTGGGAGTGCTGGTATCTCAGTATTATTCCCAAACCAATGTATTGCATAAAAAAAGCAATAGCATAAAGAGCAGAATTAGCTGGAGACTCTAGAAAATCCAACGATTAAGGAACTGACTGCTGAGCTAAATTCTACCTACGGTTCTACACAGGAGACCTTGTCAGAGCTTCCTCAGATTTATGTTACTGTAACTGAAAGCAAGGTTAGTGCAGGTGCTTGCCTCACTGCTATTTTTAAGCGGGGCTTTCATTTCCAGCTTCAGCTTAGGCTCCCTGATCTACAACAAAATGTACCACAACAAAAAATTAAAACCAACAGAAACTGCTGTAAGGCCCAAACAACCTTAAGAGCCAATTTTTTATCCCACTGGGATGGGAAGGGGAGCATTGCTCACAGGGCTACTGCCTCTACAAGCAGCAAGCAAAGACGCCATGTGGAAGACACCCAGCAGGTGCGTCTTGAAACATTTTGCCAGTAATTCTGATAGGAGTCAGCAGCTTACTGAAGTCTACCAATCCCATCAGAAAGAAGTATCACAGCAAACAGTGTAAATCCTTTCTTCTCTTTTGTAAGTAAGAAAAAGAAACAAAGCATGACTCATTACAACAGAAGGGCAGCCTCCTTCTGGCTGGGGAGCAGCTGGTAACCAACAAGCCACCATTCCCAGCAGCGTCCTGACCCCAACATCAATAAAGAGCTTGTTTCCAGGTTCCAAAAACCCGAGCACAACTGCTCCTGTGTACGGAGAAGGTACACACGAACAACTGGGAGTGTATTCCAGAGCGAGCCGTGAAGAGGAACGCTTCTGGTACTCAGTGAGGAGGGAGGGATCTGGCTGAACCCAGCCCTGCGCTTGGGACGCTCCCTGCAGGCGCTTCTGCCGCATCGAGCACTTCTCTCTCTTTTCTCAGGCGTTACTGCCCTAACAGTTTCCAAGCACTTATACAACATCTTTAATAAATTACGGTTTTTAGATTAAGCTTCCATACTGCCACACATGGAAGTTGCCAAACTGCTGCCTTCCCAACCTTCCCCAGGAATGACACAGAATGAAGAATACTGCCAGCGCTAATGGCATCAGGAAGAGCAATGCTTTTTCTTCAAAGGAACTTCTCCACTGTAAACATAAGCTTGTAATATTAATTACTGCAAAAGTATTTCAATCTGCGCCTATGCCTATTCTCTCAGCATCAAAGGTGCTACACTGCAATGGCCAGAGAGCTCCCTGGGACAACACAGAGGTCACTGTTAAGATGAGATGTCTTAAGACAGCCGTGAGAAAAGGCAGTAAGTGTTAGCCAAGTTGAAAAACTAGGAACCCCAAGAGGAAAGATTTGATTGTATAATTAAAGGCTGTATCCCAACACAAACACACAAAAGGATATGGCCTTGAAATTATGCAGGCAACGACATTGTTTCCTTCTAATATTTAAATATGAAACCTTAGGCTTTTGAATGTTGTTTCAATGCTATATATTTACATGGTGGTGATCATATAATAAAGGACATTTGCACATAAATTTCCACCAGATCTCTATATTGCTATTAAAGCTTTTCATTCCATTTTCAGAAATCTGCCTGCTCTTCATGTAAATGACTCACAGCTGTGTATCTGCCACACAGTAGTAAATAATTCTAGAAAATATATGTGTGTATTTAAGTTTAGAGAAGCATTGTATAAAAACATTTTAGAGAAACATACAATTATTCTATATAATCAAAATCAGTTTTAAAAATAATTACCTATATTCCCACAGAACTTCTCCTAGCTATGTATCAAAAGCCAAGTGGTCTTAAAGCCACGCAGTCTTTGACAGGTACCAAAATATTAACATTTCTTTAATTTGCCATATCACACGTATGTAGCAACGTTAGTCTTGAACACGTAAGGAAAACACCATCCTTTAACCTGCACAGCACAACAGTAACATCTGATTCTTCAAAACAACTACAGCTGTATGGACTCTGATCAAAGTCAGTAAAATTACACAGGGATTCAAAAGATCTGCCCATGCAGATCGCTTTAAAAAGAAGCAGAGTCTTCATGCCATCCTACAACTATTTCTTTGATGTGATAGATTCAATATGTTGATTGCCAGTCTCGTGCAGGAGTTGCTCTTCCATTAAGGAATCTCACTGGTCCCGAGGATGAGGTCGGGAGGAGAGGGAAAGCTTTTGGTTCCCTCACCAAGGCAGCGTGAGAGGGAAGGCTGCAGTGTGGGGGCAATGTGGCCTTCAGCTGCACAGAACTGCAAATATGCTCTGCACTTCAGAAAGAGGCCTTCCAAGTGTATTTAACTCAACTTGCTTTTAAAGTCACATTTCTTTTCACAGTGGCCCTGCACAATTTTCATGACAGTGATAAGATCTCGGTCCTTTAAAAAAACATACAATTAGCAATCTTTTCCAAGGGCCCACAGACCTCAATCATAATCTGTTTATCTGTTTTGTCTACACAAAGCTCGTATCAAACATGTCCTCGGAATTCTCCACAACTTGTAAAATATGCATCCCTTACTGCATTCTAGCTGCACATTCCAACCAGACCAAAACACCTCATCAGGTCTTTTTTCCCTTCCTCCTTTCTGGGAAGTAATCAACATTTCTTTGCCACCAAGTGACCACTGCTTCATTCCTGATCCACTGTCCTGCAGCAAGAGAGAGCACAGTCTTCATCACATTAGAGCAAATGACAAGAAAGCCTCCGATAAAAACACTATGCCAGAGTGACCCAAACTCTTTTACGTAAATCCTAAATTCATACAGTGCAGGGAACAAAATGTTTAAGGAAAGAAAAAAAAAGTAGAGAACTTTTAACAAAAAAACGTTTTAGCAGCCTTTCAAATATCAGGGAAATAGGTCAGATTATCATATAATGATGACAAGAATCCCATCAATACCAATTTAATTAAAAGCATTTAAACCTATATTTTTATTTAAGTTGAAGCTACAGGGTTGGAATACCTTTAAATTATGGTCTACAGACATTTACAATGAACTCCAGCAGGAGCTGTTCCAAATTTTCTATTAAATCTATGTATAGCTGAGAACGATGAAAGGAAAAAATAGCATTTCCTAACAACTTCTGCTACTGACCTAAGCTTTTATAGGTGCCTGATTTAAAACAACTATTACCCTAATTCTGTTTGATGAACCCATGTATAAGAGGCAAGGTTGCATCTTTTCTGTAAGCATTTGACAAATTACTAATAAAATTAAGATCCATGTCCAAATTTTGCAAAAGGACTACAAAATGTTATCAACATGACCATCTTCAATACTTAAACCCAAGTCAGGGTAAGGGACCACTCTTTCACATAAAATTTTTGGAGGCACTTGAAGGTGCAATGAAGTTAGCAAGATAATTTCTGTGGAAGAGGACCAAGCACGGTGCACATGCAGATGAAAAACACAACAGGAACTGTGTTTTTTGTGGGAGATGGTGCAATATTCTTTAACAGAATAATCCTGCCAATCCATAGCCCTGAGGCAATTTTCTTTCATAACTGAAAATGGATGTTTTTCCTGGACTTAAGAGCAAGTCTCTGGTTTCTAGTCTATTGGCTTAGATAAAACAGATAATTTGCACTTGCTTCCAATCATTCCAACATTTGAAGAAAATATTTTAAAAGTCACCAATATGTTTCCACTTTGCACTCAGCATCATCATATTTGACCAATTTTAACTTTTTATATAAAATCTTATGTACTTATTGTCATATGGTGCCCTTCAGGATACATCTTTTCATGTTTTTCTCCACATCAGGAGAGCTAAAATTTTAATGCATTTTTCACATAATCGCCTCACTGTATGGAACCTGGACTGTCAGAAAGCACCAGTCTCTCATGAGACTTGCAGTAACATCAAAACCTGGCAATCATGCATCACAGACCCCATCTGCCTCCTCAGTGAATGCCTCAAAATATCATACAGCTTGGGCTGTAAAATTTATTTCCCATAATGTGCTCCAGAGGAATCATGCTACAGCTAGAAATCAGTCATCCGTGATGGCAGAGTTTCAGTGGGCAGATCTCTCTTCAAAGATCTGCTGCTGGAAAATGCAATTTAGATCTGAGCTTTGTCTCCAAGAGGAGGAGTCCCTCACTGCCCCTGCAGCCAGGCAGTCCCAGAGATGGGATCCCTTCCACAGTCCTCCCTTCCTCTGTCCTCCTCCAGTGTCCTGGTTGCCACCAAGCACGCAGTCTGGAGCCAGGCTGTGGGGCTTAGATTGGCCTTTTTTGCTCATTTTGAATACTAAAGGTTGCAGTGATACATGAAACTCAAAAATGAAGTGTGAGTGGCAATGTCTTTGGCAGGAGAGTGGGTTATGAAATCCCTAACTGCTCTTTCTTTGATTACTAGATACAGAGAGGTGAATTAGCAGCTTGCCACATGTGTGCAGAAGAAATTAATGAGTTCATAAAAACCCAACAAAACTTCTCTTTCTGTCTTTTCTTTTGGGAGTTCAAGCATCTTCAGTATAATTTCTAATACTACTGAATAGAACCTTATAATCATGATGTATGTAAAATAAATAGCAATCCAAACACAAAACTAAATTTAGGTTATTCTTTCTGAAGTTCCCTATATACCAATAAATATTTGATTACTAGAGAGATAAAAGGAATATCTTTCTTCTGGAGTCCAACTGTTTTTGAGTACACTTCAACCTTACCTTCAAGCTAAATGGAAAGCTAATTTGAGCACTTAACAACATACTGAGGACATCTTCCATATTGAAATATAAGTCAGAAAAATGTTTTTTAATAAAAAAGGCTGAAAACAACATTTACATTATCCCCTTCTATTCATCTTGGACCAAAAGGACTTCCTGCTTATCAAACCAAATGGTAACACCAGCTTTAACATAATGGCACACTTCCAGCCTCTGCAACGCACTGGATCAGAAACAACATGTGCTGCAATAGGGAAAAATGAGTATTTCAGAAAGCCTCTTTAAAGATATTTGAAGTTATTTTAACTCCAACAAGTTCAATAGCTACACATTTCATGTCTGTAAAGTTCCCAGGCACTAAAAACAGAGCCCAAAAACTGACATCAAAACGCTGAAATGCCTGTTTTTCTACGGGTGAGTGAACAACTAACCCCCCAGATCCTTCAGGAAAGGCAGCTCTGATCCCACGTGCCGTATTTTTCACGTCTGTAGGAGTGCTGAAGGCCAGGAATGCTGCCTGGCAGTGATGCTGCTGCCCTTGCTCCTGCAGAAACCCGCGCTCCCCGGCAGCCTCTCCTGGGCAAGGACTTTGCATGCCCCCAGGCGGCGTGGGGTGCCCGGGCCTGTCCCGGCGGGTTCCTGCCCCTGTCCTGGGGCAGTGGCTGCCTCTGCCACAGCCAGGGCACAGAGCTGCGGGCAGGGACACGGCACTCCTGTCCTGCCACTACAGCTCCACACCTCTCTTCGACTTCCAACAATTTTGTTCTTCTTGTCAACCTTAACAACAGGCAATGAAGAATGAACTGATTTAAAGGACATGATTGTACTGGGTGTTTATTCCAAAATCATTTCCCTAAGCATGCAAGGAAATCTGAATTATAGCACAGTTTTAGGCAGACAACCTGTTTCAAGTATAAGCCCAAGATCAATACAAACAGGGTGAGAATGAGTTCTGACAAAACCTTTCATTGCACTTTTGGTTTATGTCCTAGTACTTCAGATGTAATACCCTAAAATCAGCTTAATATTGTAATCCTCAAGTGTAATCCTCAAGTCTAGCAAGTATTTTAGTACTAGAACTTAAATTTTCTCTTTAATTCAACAACATATTTCTATACTTCCAGTGTAACTCAGTATAACGTACATTCTTGTATATAAAAGATCTTGTGATTTGAAATCTGAAGGCCTATGCTATAGAGTTGTGAGTTAAACCTGTCTGATATCTTAGAAACATTCACATAAAGATTGTGTTTGTCTGGCTAATGCAAATTCAGACAATGCCTGTAGTATTCCAAAAGGTATGCATCTGCTCTAGCTCTTGCTATCATGGTTTAGAAGGACAGAGTAACATGATTGTACATGTCTCATTTTCCCATTAATCCTACCCTACTCTCTTATTTTCTCCAATCATCTTCTCTACATGGCCATATAATTTCTAACGTTAGCAAATCCTTTTTCTAGGATATTCAGAAACACTCAATATTTTTTAATATATTCAAAAATATTTTAGAAGTCTTCTGTAATTTTAAGATGACAATAATAAATACATTTCTCTATGCTCTAACATCATACTTGCAGCATTCACGCTGGGCAAGGACTTTGCATGCCAGATGGAGAAGTGCAAAGACGTTCATTGCCCAGCTTGGTTAACCTAAATACTAGTCCACAAACAGGATATAACCTCATAGAAACAGGAAGATCAAATCCCAGGATTTCACCCAGTCACCTGGAGTATTCCCTAGATACTACCTATTATGGGAAGGTGTAAATAATCCCATATAAGGTCACTAACCACAACCTTCCCAGGTCATTGGTCAAGAAGGTCACTGACCCATGGTCCTCTTTTCTAGCCCATCTCAGGTGACCTGGAAGTGTTTCCATGGTTACCACCGGGCCTAGGGAAGATTCTTTTGTAGGCCTTCAGGCCTGCTCTTCTAGAACACCCATGGTGTAACCCAACAACACTGGTTGGTCTTACCAGCATTTTCCCAGATGAAATGGTTATTAGGAGGACCTGAGCGATGAAGCAGAAAGTGGGAAGCTGGGACCAGACAGAAGTCCCCCTCCTGTCTTGCTCCAGGGTGCCTGAGGAACGCAGTGAGCAGGATCTGCCCTTCTCTCCCTCAGGACCGTGGGCACTCTCACTCAGCCTCACCAGTGTCTCAGAGTCACTCCTGTTCCTCACTTGGTGCCACCCAGCACAGGCCATCCCTGAGGGCCCTGCTCTGCCCCGTGTCCATGCCAGGGAGGGAAGGAGGCCTCTCCCGGCTCCTGCTGGAAGGCGCCGCTCCTGAGAGGCCTCAGCAAGGGCTGCTTCCCTCTGCTGTCCTTGCCTGAAGGGACATCCAGATGGTTTCCGGGCAGGAAGAACCTCTCTCTCAAAGATACTGCGCAGATAGGAGACACAGCTATTTGGGGACATCCTCAAGCAGACGGAAACAAAGGACAGAAAGGGCTGTGGGAAGCTGAGCAGCCCGTGAGGGGGAGAGGCGGCGGCAGGGCCGGCACTCGGCAGGGCAGGAGCTGAAACAGTGAGAGGCCCAGAGAGGAGAAACTACATAAAACCTCATAGGGACCCCAGCAAAATCAACAGTGTCCTCTGACACATAGCTCCTGTTTCCAAGGCACCAGCTGGAGTGACCTTCAAACAGAACACTGCATCTTGTGTGAGGGTACACAAGTGCGTGTCAGAGATGTGCAAATGCATTTTCTTTTCCTACAGAAAAGAAAAAATTTCCAGAACTCAAAATATAACGCAAAGAGAAACTCAGATTGTGTTTCTGGCTCTGATAAAGAATAGCCTGATCTTAGGTAGGTTACTTTGCCTCTTAGTGCTTTATGTTAGCTAGTTATATAATGGGAAAACAGTACCTTCCCTAACTTCAAAGGTTATTCTGATTACTTTAAAATAGCATGAAGATGAAAAAGGCAATAATGATAAACAGTAATCCTTAGTTTGCACTTATGCAAAATCCTTCTACAGATCTAAGCGCTTGATTTCAGATGGAATACAGACATCGTTTGATGTTCAGTTCCTGCAGCACAAGTGCCAGCTCAGGCATCCCTCGCCTCCTACTCCCCGGTGCTGCTCCAGCTGAGCTGCACCACCACGGCTGTGCCGAGCTGTGGAAGCACACGGGGACACCAGGGGAGGGCGGGAAGGACCGTATCTAAGGCAACAACCCTGCCAAAATAAATACACATCAATCAACTACAAAGGCTGGCATCAAAGCTATCAATTCGTGTTACAGCTGACTTCACTTGTATAACATGTTCTGTCTGCCCTACAGTAACAAACTTGTTTCAAACCAAGAATAAATATTTCAACACAAATCTGAATAGGTCATGAGGAGACATTTCATAATCCTGTGGAAATTACTTGCTAACGATGTTGGAATCTGCATGATTGCTAGATAGATTTCACAGACTGAATAAAACGTACATATTGAATGATATGGCTTCTGCAACTCTTCTACTTTAAACATATTTTCCATGTAATAAAAACTTTCTTAAATCAATCCCTCAACTGGTCATAGCCCTGAGTATTGGTTTCAGCTGTTTTAATGATGCTGCATAATTAAACTGTAAGTCTAAAACTGGTACCTTCACAAGACACTTACTTACACAGATACTGTAGAAATTAGAATGGAAAAAGGAGCCTTTTAAAAAAATGACTATAAAGAAGTCTTCTGTCAAGCTAATTTATTCAAATCCTGACCGTACCATGAAATCCTATTAAGTGAAAGGCAAAAACCTCAAGTCCCATTAAGCAAGTAGAAATCTTTTTCTGCAAAACAAAAAAGCCAAAATTAAACTTGAGACGGACTCCTTTCTGACAGGTGTTCCCACTTTAACACATCACAAAATACATGCAGTCACAGGCAAGGTTTTCAAAATATTCTTCTGGCTCCCAACTGGTCACCACCAAAGCATTTCTACGCTTCAATGAAGACACTTTTAATAAATACATCCTTGTTTGGTCACTCAGAAACACCCTCAATCAGTAGTCTAGGTTTAGGACATGCAACTCTATAAGCTTCATCAAAGTGAAAATGCATACCCAGGACAAAATTGAGGATTTATGATTGCTAATCAACTCCATGCTTTCAGCCTTAGCTATGGTTTGGTTGTTGTGGGGTTTTTTTGCTTGTTTTCCTTGCTTATTCCTTCTACCAGCTCACAGGTAATCACACCAGTTATGCCTCTGAGCAGATATTGTCCTATTATTGTTTTAGACAAGAGTTCTGTTTCCCAATCTATCCTTTAAAAAATGAAATCCAAGTGTTCTGTGAGTTCCATGATGCTTCCACAACACACTTTCCATTTTCTTTCTAAACCGACATTTGCTGAAAGGTTTCAACTCCTGGAAAGGTCTGTCAGGAGCCCAGTTCACAGCAAAAATATACGAAGTTGTCAAGTACTTGACCACATTTCTGCCAAACAATCAAAACATAGCTTCATTACAGGTGGAAGCTGATGGCATTTGCAAGAATGTATTTGCTTCCCAGAAAAACCTGCAGCTAATAGCACCTACCTGGTAACTGTTTCATTCCATAACCATCTAGAAAGATTGGAGAAGCCTGCCTTCCAATCTCATTTCAAGGGCTCCATCATAACACAGACCAGCATTGTGCCAACAGCACTTTTGGGAATAAGATATAACCCATTACAGTGATTACAAGGACATTAAGGCAGTGAAGAAATTCATGTCATGCTTCTTGCATCTAGATGTGATAGGCTACTCATCAGGTTCAGCTTAAGCACAAACTGTAAATGCCTAAGAAGTGGTAATTTCAATTCTTACACAGGTAGAAAAAACACTAAATGTACCTGTTTATGTCCAGCTACCAACCCACTCATACACTTACATGTAGGTGTGCAGGCATAAAATGAACACGTCCTCGATGAACATTTAGGTGACACAGGATCTCAGCTAATCAAATACTTAGTGCTGTGTTCCCTTATACAACAAGAAACTTCTGTTCCACAGCAACCATGGCACAGTGACCACACAGCCAGACTCTTCCTACATGTAGCACCGTGCTCACCTCCACTCCCTGCTCTGAGTACAGATTTACACACCAGCTCAGTGCAGGATCAGGCTCAGCAGAGCTGGGAGAACCTGTTCAGACTGACATCTTTAGTACCTTATTTCACTTGGTCTATTCTGGAATATCTAGAAAAATCAAGGATTCACAATTTATTACTTTTCCCCCAATTAGCAATATTTAATTATTATTGTCTTCATCACAGGTATCTAACATCCCAAGACTATTATGAAAACTTCCTCTGCACAACAGAGCTTGAAATTTTCAGTTTTAATTAAAATACTGAAAACCAAACCAAACAAAGAAAAAATGCACCCCCCCAAACCAAACAAACCAACCTTCCCGAAAACAACATTTAACTGTAGAAAAAAAGGAAAAGTAACATTAGCACATCTGAGCTATACACTGAAATCTCAAATTAGTTTCAAATCTTTTCCTTGATGCACTCCCACTCGTGGAGTGTCCCACGGGTGTGGGGCACACCCCAGCCTCACCTGCAGATAACAAGTGCAGGATCCATCTGCTGCTGGCAGTGCTCATAAAGGCAGAGAAATTCAAGTTACTCCTCAGACTCATTAAAAAAACTTCTCAGAAAACATTTAAAATTTTTTCTAAAATGTAATAAATCTAAAATTTTCTAAATCTGAAATTTTCTAAAAATTTTCTAAAATTAAATAAGTTTTTATAATCTAAATCATCTCTCACTGACTTCTCTGGCTTTCCAGGCCTTATTCTGCAGTAAGTTTTCACCAAGCTGTCTCTGCTTTCCCATAGCACTGCAGAACAGCAGTGTCTGGACCTGCATTCGAAGGAAGAACATTGCTCAGTGCAATTCCCTGTAGCTCAGTCAGCATCATCCATTTTGCCTTAGTCACTGCAATTATATCCTCAGAGACCAGAAATGGAGGAAAACAGAACCACAGTTAGAATATAACCAATTTGTATTTACTGCAATTTGGATGTCTACCCTGTCAGGAGTTCATGCTGGTGTGAATGTGGGTGTTTTCTCCATGCTTGGGGGTTATTTTGTCTGTTCTATTGGGGGTCAGGAGGTGGATTTGGGTTTTGCTTCTTATTGAAGTTTTTATGTGCATGTTGTTTTGGTTTTAGTTTTTTTAAAGAGTAAAACAACCCCCCAGGTCAAAGTAATGCATATATAAAAACTGTGCTTCTGTTTTATAACCCTAGTACTAATTTATTGGGGTTTAAAGATCTATTTCTACATGCATCACTACTTTTAGAGCAGGTTAATGCTTTAATAGGAGAAACAGAACTACAACCAAGCAAAAATTATCTCAGTGGCTCCATATAGTTAGTTGGTTCAGCTGTCTAGAGCAGATATCAGCAGTGTATTGCTTCAGACAGCCACATCCAGTTTGTGAACAAATCAATAGACAGGGCACTGAACTGCAACTCAAAGATAAAAAGAAATAAGATAAATAAAAATATTTTATATGTCATAGGGGGAAAAAAAAATCACTCACTGCTACAGCTCCAACACTCGTAATTTCCCTTTCTAGCATTATGAAAGTGAGAAGTGTTTTTACACAGGATGCAAGGATACCTTACACTCTTGCTCAAACTATATATAGTTTTAAGTCAATATGAATGTCTGAAACGAGGAATTTTTTGCTAGTCTCAGAAAATACTTACAGGCCTTTAAGCAGATTCTAAATGAGCCTCATGCCACCAGTCTAAGGGAAGGCAAAAATCCAGGCCAGAGTCAAAAGCTATATAATATCATTCACACATACTTCAGAAACTTCTAGGAAATATTAACGCCAAGAAACATACATGCAATATTTTGTAGGCTCAATCTTTAAAATCAATGCATAAAACTGTAGTGATTAAACATTGAGTCCACCTCACTGGAATCTTCAAAGGAATTTAAAAGGATTGGATCAAAAACTCCTATCTCACTGCAACCTGGTATCAATGTCTTAGCAAAACAAGTCCTTCCTCAGATCTCTCAGAAAATGACTTCAAAATAAAAGAAAAAAGCTAAAGCACAATTAAAAAAAAAAGCTAAGGTAATAGAAAAATCTTCACACTTCCCTCTTTCAGTACATTCCCTGCCCTTAAAGATTGAATTCCTAACTTCTCCCTCCTAGACATACATATACAGCAAATGTTTTTCCATTAATTGATTCTGCATGGAAGTATACTACACAAATAAAGTGAAATAAGGTAAAACCCACTAAGTTAGATTTTAAGGTTAATTCATATTTTGATTTCTTCCAAATTAACAAATGTGTTACATAACAAAACATCTTAGTATCCCCAAAACAAAACACTGATAAACAAGAGAGGACTTCTGAGAAAGAAATGTATGGACTGTCCACATAAACCTGATGTTTGGTTTTCAGAAAGATCAATACCTATTATAATATTGAAAACATGGAAGCTAAAAAACAACAACAAATCTGCAGATCTCTAACAGCTGACATGAAAAATCAGATTTCCTACCATAAAATTCAGTCCTAATGAGAATTGCAACAAGGGAAAAAAAGCCTCTGTCTCACACAAAAATAGACACAACATTCAGTGTCCCAACTCCAATGCTTACGTATTAGTGTCCATAGCAACATCTCACCATTCAATTTATTTATTAAATACAAACCAGCAAAAATAATAATAGTGAATGGTATACCTCAACAACAGCTAATTCAATGTATCAGGAAGGAACATTCTCAAACCTATCACAGAAAGAAAAAACTGCAACGACTGAGTAGAGTAACACCACAAAATACCAAGATAAAATAAAAAGACACAAAGAAATATTCAGTATGGGTATACAAAAGTAGTTCTGGATTGAGGAACTCTATTTTTCATAGTTCATTTAGGTCTCCTTATAACTTTTCCAGGAACTCACTACATCCTAGTCTGCCCTAGTAGCCACAGTAAGCTTTCTTCATTATACAACCAACGCAAATGTAAACAGATTTTTGGTATCAACTTGAATCCCTGTTTAAGTAGAAATACATTCGCAGGAATGTTCACTGAGATTTTAGTGAATATACTGTCACCATCTTCCATTTAGACAGCAACAATAGCAGTTATTGCACCTTGAAAACGACGTCTTTGAAAAAAGCTGCAATTGGTGCATACTCAGGGGTGTTTAACATGACCAGGAGAACGCTGATGCGATGCATTCCGGGTTGCACTGGCTCCCCTGGATGCTCTATGAACTGTTTGTTTTTCCAGCACGTGGGTTCTGCTAGCTGGAAAGCCAAAAGATCACCTCAGGCGACTTCCAAACAACCCTGACATCTCCGTTCTTCAGAAATAATGGAGATATCTATAGCCAGGATGACATATGTCAGGAGCTAGATGCCCAGTTATGAAACTTCACATTCAGAATTCCAGAGTTAGTCACAAGCTCACAATCCAAACACTTGAGGCGTTTACCCGAATTTGACATTCACTCTTGTAGTAAGAATGACATAAGCCTTTCTTTGTAAGGAAAACTAATTTAAAACACTGATCCCCAGTATACATCCACATGCAAAGATTTTGTCGGATACAATGAAGGGATGAAGGGAAACAGACCACCTATAGCTTCTATGAAGCACAGCTCCCAGCCCTTTTTATACCCCCAGCAGAAGATGCTCCGAGGGCACAGCTGTGAAAGGAATCGATCACATAAAGAAGAGTCACTTAGCACACATACAGAGGTAAGCAGGGACAGCCTGGAGGTCAGGCTCTGGCTGCAGCCCCTGCAAGGCAGATCCAAGCCCTGCAGCCCCTGCTCCCTGGTTGGGAGCGATGCTGTCTCTGCTCACAGCCTGCTCTGCACCAGCCTCTGCCCTGCAGGGGCCACCTGGCACCTAACCTACATAATTCCAGCTCTTTTGTCTACAAGTAATTCAAGTGGCCTTAAAACCAACATCACACCGCTGAAAACCAAACGCTTTATTTACCTAGAGCTCCTACGATTGTGCCAGATTGAAAGGTCATTAGCATTTTACCTCCAGATAGCACACTCTCTGAAGATACACACTGCATGCTATATCATAAGGAAAGGAGCCAGAAATCAATGTAACGTATTGGATCTTCTGGATCACATTATTTTTCAGATAAAGAAAAAAAATTATCAAAAAAGGCTCAATAAGGAAATGTGATTAATGAACAGTTTTGAAGGGCCAGCATATTTTAAGTGTCTGCCTGGACTTTCAGTCTCCTCTGAGGCATTGTGCTGAGCTATAGCTGCAACTCAAGTAAGACTGCAAAGCAGCTGGGCTAACAGGCTATTCTAAGGGTAAGTTAAATGCCAAAAACCTAAATCTTTCTTTATTAATTGTATCCATTTCAAAATTACAGGGGTAAAATGCATTGGACAAAACCATGATAGAAAATCATATTTTTGTCAGCAAAGTTAGCACACAGGACAGAAAAAAGAGAGGCTTACTGAAAATGTCTAATTAGGGACCAAGAAAAAGACATGAAAGGTTTTCTATGATGTAAACACTATTCTACACAGATGAGCCTAATAGCACTGAACAGCAAATAACAGACACGATATTTATGAGTGATCTTCTGTTTTGCACTTAACAGCTCCAGTCCCAAGCCTGCCTCTTACTCTGCCAGTAGTCTGAGGACAAAGACTATTACTGTACTGGGCATGGGGTGGGAATTTATTAGTAGTAGCTGGCAACACCTAGCAGTGCTTTATAACCAAACTCCACAGAGCTCTTGCTCCTTTTAATCTTAACTCCATTCATTTCAAAATTATTCAGAAAGACCAGAGTAGAGCCATGCTAAAAATCCTGAGGAATGCTCAGTGGGCAACACGGCAGGACAAAGCAGGAGAGGAGAAACAGTGTTCTCAGCAAGCCCAGCAGCTCCAGGGAGATCCAGCCGCAGCATTTTGAAGCTAATGCCCTCTGTCAGGAGCTGGAGCAGCCTGTGCACAGCCACTCCTGCCATGGCTCCCTGCAAGGAGCCTTTAGCATGACAAGACAGGGAAAGCGGGAGATCAACACAGCCAGTGTGAAAATAAACATTTGAAAAAGCACAGGGACACAGACAAGTAGAACATCCACAAAACATAAACAGTGTTTCCATTTTGCTTGGCAATGACTCCAATGTACGCTATCATGCCTAATTCAGGCAGTATACTTGCTGAGGAAGCAAAGTACACTTTGTTGAGGAGAGTTACCTAAACAAAATTCACAAGTCTTTAAAGGAGAAATGCCTTCACAGTGGTGTAGTCTTAACTTCCACTAAAATGTTAAAATTTACAGCACTCAGTCTTAAAATTTTTGAGGAGTAGTTATTGAAGCCTATTACTACTACTACACCATCAGGAAGCCTGTCGATCTGCAATGTCACCCGAAAGAGCTCTGATACATCAATCTGCCTTCCAGGGAGCTCCTACTATTTCTCAAGTTATCTGTGTTCTTAAGTAGCAGTGTAGGGTTTGTTCAGAATGATGATGTTACTGCATACATGTATTACACTGCATATTGCAGCATGTGAGTAAAGACAAAAGGTACAGCACCCTTGTCTATTCTCCACTTTGCCTTGAGAGGAGGCAAAACAATTCCTCATCTGCTACCTTTTTTATTTACAGTCCAGCTTTCCACTAATGCATTCTGAAAGAGTACCATTCTTAGGAGCCTTAGCTACATTTACCTTGTGTCTATAAGGCATTCACAATAAAGCCCCAATGTACACTGTCACAAAAGATATCTGCTAATGGAGACACTGAATTTATTATACAACAATATAAAAGTCTGGCAGTACTTAGCATTCCCAGTAAATGGAAAAAGTATCTTTACTATATTTGTATTACCCAAAGATATTTGCAGATCTTTAAACTCTTAGAAGTGCATAAAATAAGCAAGTGATATCCAGCTGAGATGGAAATTAGTGCCTCAGGAACTGCAGATGATACAAGACTGTGAATCACTTATTTACAGATATTGGTTAACTTAAAATGCACGTTTTCACTATTACTGAAGGTGGCAAAGCCAGTGATTACATTACACAAAATTTGTGTTTCCTTTCTTAATTTTAGAACTTAAATGTGAATAAAATAGTCACTGTGGAGTACTAGAAATAAGCAGGATACTTCAGGGATGACAAAGATGCAGATCAGACAATTGTATCAGATGAATAAGCTAAAAGTTATGCTCACAGCTGCTTGAGGAATTGAAATCTCTAAGGACTCAAGAAAAATATGTTTAGCCCTCTAAAACAAGGGGCAAATCAGCTTTAGCACTTCACAAACACACTACATTGCAATGTCAAGACACAGAAAAAAGTCCCACCTTGCATCTAAAAAAGCCCTTTTTAGATTCCATATTGTAAAAAGAACTTTACAAAGATGCTTGCTCTCAGACCTCCAGGTCATAATGCACTACTAATTCCTGCAGTTACCTTTCCTATCAAGTGTGCTCCAATGTGAGTCTGACAAAGCAATAAGGAATGTAATCGCAAAAGTGGGGGGAAAAATAGGAATTGAGTTTTGGGTTTTTGGGCGTTTTTTTGTAAAAATAATATTGGAAATGTTTCTGCTTTTTCAAACAAACATGTTTGCTCTTTTAACATGGTTTTCAGCATCTTGTGGGTTTGGTTCATAGCAGAAATTTAAAAACATTTCCAAAACACTGCAATGCCAGTGCAAGTAAAACACTTCAATTTCATCTTCCTGATTAAATGTTTCTGTAAGAGAAAAAATTTACACAGAGTTTTCTGCCTAAGGAGGTTTTGCTTTCACAGCTAACATTTCATATGCAAGACTCCCATTTCACATCAAAGCTTTACTTTTAAATTCAGTAAAGATTCAAATTAAATCTCAGGAGACTATGATGTTTTAGAAGTTAAACCAGTAAGTGCTGCTACCAACAATCTTTAAGAGATTCTGCTTTTGATAGATTCAGTTTTAATGGGAAACTGAAGTTACTCCACAAGCTTTACCAGTTATCTTGAGAGACTTGCAAAACATTCCACTGATTCTACAGAAGGCTTTCACTTAAATTTCTAAATAACCTTCTATTGCAATTGCTTTAATACTGTGCTTCCTGCAATAACTTTTCACTTCTACTCCTTCTCCCCATCACTAATCCACAATACCATCACTTTTCCCTCAGTTGCAATACAAGACATAGCCTTAATTAGCACACGTTTCGAAAATCTTATCACTAAGCATTTGTAGCAATGTGTACCCAGTGTCACAGCCCCTTCCACAGTTAATTAATTTCCTGTAACCAAATAAACAGCAAAAAACCCTCACTAAGCACTAAATTTCAGGAAGAAAGGCAACTGAAGGTTCATGGAAATATACACTTGTCAACAGCTGGCTAAAAATGCAAATATTTCATGATGAAGCCAGTATATTAAAGAATTTTTTTTAAAAAGCCCTATTTTTGGTTTCTCCCCTCTATCAGCTGCTCTGCATACAACCCCTTTTGAGAGAGACACATACTAAGAAATCTCCATGCATATTCACCTGTATCTCCTTCAGCAGTTCAGCAACTTCATTTTCTACAGTGCCCTAAAGTAACTTCCTCAGAGGCACAGTATTGTCCTCTTGCATCAAATGCTTAGCTGTCTCACAGTAAACTTCTTTTTTCAAGAAATACTAAGGCCCTTAATTACTGTCTTAATATTTACTCCCCTGCCTGATAACATAGTGAAGGTACATTAATGACACAGAATGCCTTGTCTCTTCACTGAAGGAAGAGGTGCCTGACTCCCTATCATTGCAAGGGTACAAGTCTTATTCCTTGTGTAGATCAGTCCCACCTTCGTCTTTTAAAACCCAGTATCTGCCACCTTCCAAAGGCTTGTAATTTCCCCTTCACATCTAAATCATCTGAAAACAGAAGGAATAATGCACATGAAGGATAAAGCTTATTTACAGTGATTTTTTAGATTACACAGATCAGAAATTAAAGACCAGCTTAAATACCAGCAGCAAACTTAGCTGATCAGGTGCTGCAACCCAGCTAAAGTAAATGCACTTCAATTATAAATTAATATCAGATGCTGCTCTCCAGAAAAAGCAGTTCAAGACAACTGAGAGTGAGCAGGGTTACAACTTTCCAAAATTAGCCTGATATGATCTAATTCAGCTTCAGTGGGAGTCAGACTGGGCCATGTACCCACAGCTGCATGAGTCTAACTGCTGCCTCTCAAAAACAATAGTTACATGAAAACTGTCTTATTACTACGATAATTAACCTGTCCCAGCCACATACATTAGAAATTACTGTTTTTTTAATGGTAGCTTTTGTCAAACTTTCCACACAATTCCACGAGCACTTCAAGACAGACTTTTGCATACATATTTTATATACATAGCAAGAAGGCTGGCAAAGAAAGGTGAGGGTCTTACACTGGAAAGATAAGCCTGTCTAGCAGTGTTTCAGAGTAAAGAGTAACTTCCTTCACTGTGTGAGGTGGTCTCTTTATATCCACAACTCAGTGCTTGTATTTAACAGAAGTTTCCTAAACCTTCTAAAAATTGCAGCCACAATTTGCTGTTATGAGATGAAAACCCTACATAATTCTCAACCACGTGTACCAGTAACTGCTCAACTGTTGTTGCCAGGGATTTTTTCCATATATCACACAAATACATCACCTGTCATACAAAAATGTATTCTTAACACTCAGTTGCTGCTCCATTAATTTACTTGCAGCACCAGGAAGCAGCCTTGAGGAAAAAAATAATTAAAAATTGCTCTTTCATCTTGATGTTATTTTAACGTGAATGTTTCATTACAGCAATATATCTATGACCAACAAGGGAGATCATTTAAGTCTTTAGCTACTTAATTTCTATTTAACTGGCTATTATGAATGATTGAGGAACTAATGAATTTGTCTCCAAAACAGTCTCAGAATTTAAGAAGCATTCTGTAGTCATAAGAGGCAGATATTTATCAAGTCTCAAACGAAATGTTTGACGAAGCCAATGAAGTGAACACATCTCAAAACACTGACGCAGGGAGCCATACCTGGCCCTTTTTAAATAGGGTTAAGGGGTGTATGAGTATACTAGCTGAAGTTAAGATGGAACATTTTTGGTCAACTTTTTGTGAAAATACAAGATGGAAGAATAGTAAATCTATCCATGAGCAATTTATGACAGACGAAGAAGGTATATCTTTCCCCAAAAGTGCAAGTTAAAGATTGAGGATGAGTGGCTGTTTCTGAACTTCTGCATTTGAGTAGCTCCAAACTCTGCAGGCAAATCTTGAGATCAGCAATAAACACCATTCTCCAACCACTGCTTCTCCTGGCATCAGGAAACAGCCATCCTAATCTCTGCATTTTTAATACCTCCAGACTGTGGGTTCTAGACTATAACCCATCCTACAGCATTTGCAAAATTCTAGCTGGAGGGATTAGCAACCAACAGCTACTCAAATCTGCCTGGATTATCTTTTAAGATAGAAGAGATGAATATTATGACTACTCAGATGTATGATTGTTTTAAATTACCAGCTGCACATTAAGAAGCAGTAAGGATTAAATCTAAGGCTTCAAAAACCTATTCATCCTCAATCTTATTTTTCATTTTTTAGGAAATTTTTTTTACAAGACAGGATGGATTCTATGTATTTATACCCTGATCAAATATGAATTAAAAAAAAAAGGCAGCAAGCTGTTCTGTTCTACACAGATACAGTCGTGAAATAAGTATGTTTTGACATCCTAAAAACAACACTGACATTATCTTAAATATTACATGTAATTTTTCTAATTGCTATATGTTATGACAATGATAATTTGATATATCTAACATGTATTAAGATCTTAACTTACTTTTTGTCTTCTTGTATCATGCACAGTCTAGCTACATCTTTCAACACACCACTGCTAAGTATCATAGAAAAATTGCAATCCAAAGATTCTATACAGTAATTGTTTTATTCCTCCATTATTTTTCTGGATGGATTTAACTCAAGGGCCTAACAGTATTCTGCTGTTTCCACAGATCCTTCATCGAGCAGCAAGGGAACATCTTTAAAAGAACAACAGCAATTTTCCTTAAAAATTAAGCTTTAGATTGATTAAGGTCATAAGCAAGGTCTTCAGGTGCCATTAGTTTTTAAACTATAGCTGAATTTCTACTTGTCATTCCAGGAACTTTTTATTCTGTATGATTTTACTGAAAATGAGAAGAAAATATTTAAAAATACTTAGTTAACTGTTGGCTGAATCCATCAAGCTTCACATAATTGTACACTAGTTACCTGCACTTTGAAATTTCCAGGATCATAAGCACAGTTCTAGGAAGTCACATACCTTACTTTGGGCAATTCGAGAACTATTTATCAAAACTTTAGATGAAAAATAGTGCTCTTACAGTTCACAGGCTATAGTGAAACAACCTTCTGCAGATGATTTCCCAAGTGACTGTGACCTGTTCAATTTAATAATCTAAAAGGTATGATAACACAGATTGCCACAGCCTGTGCAGCTAACCTTGCTAATGCCCTTACAGCATTCTGACAACTCTAACAGAAAGACTGGAAGAGTGCCCAAGAAAGGTATCCAGTAGCTAATGTAAAGCTTCCCAACAATTCTATAAAAATCACCCTTGCCAAAGCAAGAATCCTGTACTTAATGTTGAGGTGCCAAATATAATCTTACAGCACCAAAACGGGTTCTGGAAGGAGCTGAGAGACCACGAACACTCCATCACTTGGAACGGGGGTCAGTAACACTGCAGGGATCTGTGTGCTACAGCCTCCCTGCTTTTTCACCCCTCCAGCTCCCTCCAGTATCCTGCACCTCCAAAGTGCCACCAGGGTGCTGGACAAACAGCCAGGAGCAGCCCCATCTCTGTCAGATGCAGCAAAGGCAGAGCTTTACAAATAAAACACCAGAGTGGCAAATGAGGCATCCTTGCTGCTGGAACAGCCCATCTCCATCTCTGAACCCAGTCAGAGCAGACAGACAACTGTGCTCAGAAGCAACCTGCTTTGCCTGTGCTTCTGCCTAAAGCCAAATTTGCCTATTATGAAAATGGAAGGTGACACAATAATACAAAACAGTTTGAGCCAGTAGAAACGTACACTGCAGCACTCAATTACAGCTGGGTGAATTAAGGACTGTGTTACAGATTTAATTGCCCACCCCCTTGCTTTGCAAGTCAAGATAGATCTTTCAGTATTAAAAATTTCATTTTAAAATATTTGAAGATCTTATCGCTCAACAACTGAATTAATTCAGCTTGTAATTTTTATCCTTGGAGAAGAACAAGCACAAGTCATTTTGTAGGAGCCTGGTCTTCCTGTTTTGGGGGGACAGAAAGGAACAAGGAATTATCTTTACACCTGTTTTTGCTCCAGTCTAGTTTCCCTGCACAACACTAACTCCAGTCACATTTGGGGAGCCCAACCTCATAACTCTTACCAAAGTCAAGCAGAGTCTGTTCTGCACTGCACAGTGCTGAGACACCGATTCCAAATGGTGATTGCTTACTGCTTCTACAAATAGTACTGTCAACCAAAAGGCAGCATGTTTTACCAACTTGCTTTACCCATTCATATTGTACACACTTCCCAAGTTAAAGGCTGCTGATTTTTAGTATGCCAAGCCCTCATTTTGATCAAACTTCCTTACAAATACTAGACCCTACAGTCGCTTTTGAAAGCGCCAATGATTAAAGTATCACTATCTTCAATTTGAAGTTAATTCAAATACTATCATTCCTAACCACAAACTATTCTTTTTGCATTCTACAGCTGTAAATGCTATCCAATTAGACATCTTCATTTCACAAAATATTTTCCAGTGATAAAGAACTCTTGACATACAGAACAGTTGTGCCTCCATTTACATACCTAACTTTATTCAACTTCCCTTTCACAATTCTTATTTAGAAAAGGCTATCCAAATGTTTAGATTGGGCCACTAACTCAGCTTCATTATAGGATCTTAACTTTTGGAACACAGCATAACAGTGTGCCTGCTAGTTATGATCTTACTTCTGTCATAGCAGGTTAAGGGGTCTGATCCCTTGGTGTGGATCTGTGTGTTAGGCTGATTTTATAATAAATAACAACAGAAACTTACAGTGCTCAAACTAGTACTCTATGAACATTATGTCGAAGTTAACCCTTACCAGAGATATGCAAAAGAAAGGAGTCAGATTTCAGAGACTGCTGGAGAGAATCTCAGCAGTGTGGTACAAGACTGGTTCTACCACTCAGAACTACCCGTGATTCATGACTGAACAGACAGGCCAGACTTCCCAAAGGTAAATGATGGTGGTGTTAATGAAACCACTGGCCTGTGTTCAACACAAGTCATGAGGCCTTGTGAATACCTCCACAGGCTTACGAAGTTGGGCATCCAAATATCAAAACACACAAGCTTAGAGACCATTTTGGAAAACAGAATCTGCATTCAGCAGTTGCCTGTACAAACCATCCTCTTGTAAGCATTTAGCTCATTCTTTGTGGAGCAGTGTGGAATATGAGTGTGACAAACTTCCTCAGGGAAAGCTCTGTTCTGTTTGCCATCTCTGTGACATAAAAATAGAAAGGTCACAGGTTTCACATTTAACAGTATCCCAGAAGAAGGCTCTTTCCCTAAAAGCTTTACACCATGAAATGACAGAGACATCTGACTTACTGTAAGGTGTTGTATCAGTAGGGTCAGGAGGGGGGAAGTTTTCTGTGAAGTTGACATTACACAAGTCTGTACTACAGCAGCAGAAGCGGTAGGTTCCATTCTGAATCAAGGAAGGGGTGGTTGTAACTATACACTCTTCAAAGTGACACTCCTGGGGGTCTCCTATATGAGACCAGCAACCTGTAAAAAGAAGCAAATTACAGATTTTTTTTTTTAAGTAAACATAAAAGTAGTACTACTGACTGGATAAATACACCTACAGAAATCCATACATTACCCAATTAAACATCACAGAGTGGGGAAAAAACAGTAATCATAATTTGCTTCTGACTTTACAACCACCTTTTAAACCAAAACCTGAAGAATTTCTTTCAGAACTCCCCATAGCCAAGGAGAAGAAAATGTGGGCAGGGATGAAGGCCAACATCAGAGGTGTCCAGCTGTTGCCTTAATATGATAAAACCTGAATTCCTGAGCCTTCTAAGCAGAAGTATGCCATTCCCCATCTCTCTGATACCACAGACCACATCACCACTCTGTGGTCCACAGTCTAGATTAATTGTGACCAAGTCCCTCCCTTAGGCCACAAGACTGCATCTATAGTTTGATGCTTCTGGCATAATTTTCAAAATTCTGCCCTTCCTCATTGTCAACATCACTGGACTTTTCTACAGGATCACAACTCATTGCCTGGTTAATACCAGGCCCATTGTTCCTGCAGCAACTGTTCCTTCCCAAGTATGGTCAACAGCAGTTAAATGTCATTTATCCACAAACACCTGGAAGGGAAAGAGGCAGCAGTGGGACAGAGGTGAGCAGTCAGACTGCTCCTTTCAGCAGGTGGCCAGATCAAACAGGAATCATGGACTACAACTCCACAGGCTGTTTGTAAATACCAGCTGCACTTTCCTTCAGCCTTATACTACATTAACTTGCATCCAAGTAAAAAAGAGCAGAATCCCTGAGAATGGTAATCAAAACAGTGTCTCCAGAAACTGCAAGGCCCTTCACCCCTCCTACCTTCACTGTCCCCACAGAACAGCACTGAGTTACAGTACTGATATGTGAACTATAGCTGCAATTTCCTTTGTAAACCAACATCCAATCAATACGAATATACACTTTTTACTTAAAAAGACACTTACTGGTAAATTTATCATTACATCAGTACATATACTGAAATTCAAGAAAGCCATCTTCCCCTGGACATCCTAAGCAACAAGAAATTTGAATGCTTTTTCTCTCAATTGTGCATTGATGTCTTTGACGACTTTTAGAAGTCATTCATTTCAAACAAACTTTCTGTTCACATTTAAACTTGTTAAATGGGAAGTTTAAAATTATGCATTTGTACAATGTGCAAGAAGTCTAGTTTTGCAGCTGTGCACCTTTGTATCAGCTGGCTCGATCACAAAAAAGTGAAGTAAGTAGCAAAACTACTACACTAAACCCGATGTGTTACATACCTTGTTTTACAAGATGTATGTCTCCTTCTCGTGTTTTTTCCCACAGTCCATAGCAGGTACTACCTTTCATGCACAAAATGGTGCCATTCTCCTTGGAGATCCGGCTCTCGCTGATCCCATGGTCCTGCTGATACGGGTCCTTAAAAGCACACAGCCGCTCCTCACTCTGTGTAGCTGTAGCCAAAGAAAGAAAAACAATTTTTGTCAGTGAAAGGTTCTTTAAACTGTGCTCCCACAGTTAGAAATAAAAATGAGGTCTATCCTGAAGTTTCTTTCACACACAGAGGGCAAAAATCCCTCGGCAGATGTCAGGAGGTGCATGTGCCAATGTTTGAAGTTCAAAGGTGCAGAATAAAACTTTCATTGCGTGTTCTGCCATCACCTGCATCGCTTGTCCTCGAGCCCAAGTTACACGACTGCTGTTTTCTTCAGTGACTGCTTGTGCTACTTAACTGTTTCCAGATCCTAAACCAAGACGACCTTTTTCAGACTGCCATCCAACCCAGTGCCCACCAAATCCAGAGGGTTTTTTTCACTTTCTGCTATTGACCTATCTCTTTTTTCTCCATGTTACTCAGCCTTTGCACTGCTACTTACTGCTTTTTGCTCAGCAGCTGATCAGTTTGGGCTCTTTCACACAACTGCATTAATGACCAACCACAACAATACTAACAGAGTAAAACCCATATAATTGACCAGCAGCTCTGGGGAACACTGCCTGTAAACAGGAGCAATGCAGCACATTGAGTCCCCCTGTGAAATGTCCAGCAGGAACATCATAAAATGTACAAAAAGAGTTAATAAGTAAATACTCCCTACCACCTGAAAAAACCACCTTGTGGTTTTTTTCATTAAGACAAAACCAAAGCCACCCACAAAAAGTATACTAACTTTTACACAATTATTTTATCATCAAACTCCAAAAATGTAGTACCTTAACTCACGTTTTAACTGCCTCTGAATGTTTTTACTCTTCCTAGAGAAAAGATGACAAGCAATTCCTCAGAAAGGCATCAAGTTCAAGATAAATACATCCTACATTTGTAGTGACTCTATTTAAAATATTTTCATTCTTCCTTTACTGATTTTATAAAATGCATGGAAAGCTAGATGTGTAACTACAAGGCACTTAGATACTATTCAGAAGTACAGCTCAGCAAACATCCAATCACAGTAAGAATTTGTACTACATATTTCAACAACTAGATTTCATCTAGTTCTTTAACTCCCATCAAAGCATTGGCAGCAAAAACATGCAAGATGAAGTAGATTGGTCTTTTGGGAAAAACAGATTTTGAACTTAAAGCAAGATTACAGCATATGTAACAGTAAATTATTAAAGGTACTGTATAAAATATCTCCTCACAGATGGTTTATTTACTTGATCATTCTTCAGCACTGGCCCCAAAGAAGCCATGTTTCAGCAAGGCAGACTTACTGCAAAAACACTGCTTCACTGGGTCACCAGCGCGGCTAACTGGGCAAGAAAAAGAAAAACCGAAAGACTTGGATACATGTGTCTCACTTTTAAGGCTGTTGCTATTCATTAAGGAGTCAAAATTTGCAATTCTTTTATGCTGAGACAATCATAAACTGTTGCACTATACACTAAACACTGTGTGTTTCCCAGTTTATTAAGTGGCAGCAGTAACTAAAATAGCACAACTGAGTTGATTTTTCTGCTGGTCTGGTAGGTCGTGGGTGATCGGCTGAGCTGCGTGTCGGCTCAGAGGGGCTAAAACTCTCAGCTGAGGAGACTGGAACTTCTTAAGCCAGTGTAATTCAATCACTTAGAGCTCCACACTCTCCGAGAACTGGGCTGGCAGTCTGTGCTGCTCACCCACCTCTCTGAACTCGTCAGTGCACTACTAACACTTTACATCTGGTTTCGCAATGATAAATACATTTATGATGAAGCAACGACTTACTTGATATTCAGAAAGTTAGTTGCCTAAATTTCATATCCATTTTTTTTAAAATCTCCAAGAGCAGAGTCAGTCGAGTTACCGAGTACAGAAAGGTCACACATTAGCAGCCAGCACATGCTGCCTCCGGCAGAGCTGCAGTTTTATTCTCAGAACAGCTGAGTATGCCAGGCGAAAAGCATCTGTCCCGCATCTCTGCTCCACGACACGGGACTGGCCAAGAAACAGCGCCTCCAAGGACAGGACCCCACTGCCGTAGGGGAACTGGATCCAACTTTTTGAAAATTCAGAGAATGAAAAACTATCACAGAATTACTACTCTCAAGACAGAATGGGACAGAACGATACGGCTTTGTGAAACAGAACGTATCTGCTCTGAGGGATAGTACAGAGCTTTTAAAACCTGTTGCATATGATAGCTGAGTGGGGCTAAGGCCATCCAAGATCTGGTTGTTTACAAAATGCTCAAATTGCTGCAAGATAAGCCTTTTCATTACTTGCCTTTATTGTGAAAAATAAATTTAGAAGAACAGAATTTATGGAACAGCCACATGAATCTGGCTTCCTTATTTAAAAAAGTAATTCCAGGAAAGTCCACTTTAATAATACCTCAGTAAGTTAAAAAAAAAAATAACCTATGAACTAATAGAAGAAGAAAAAAAGACCAAAACAAACCAAAACCTTTGAAGTTTGACCTTGGACTCAGAAAAATATAATGGCATGTATCATGTCTGTGCTCCACAGACTGAGACAGTTTTAATTGCTTACTTTTCAGGTCTCTTAATCTTTCTATAAAACTCTTATAATCAAGGTTGGGAAGATACTCAAAAAAAGAGAAGTTGTTAACTGTCATGCTAGATGCTGTCCAACCATACATGTACTACAGAAAATAAAAGTAACTACCAAAGGCTTTTCTGATTAAAAAAGATTGTATTGCCCTATAAGAATACCTGCAGAGGGGAGGATGGGGCAAGCATGAGAAAATACAGCACAGAGACCTAGCAACCTGAGTGTCTATCAATTTTCTTGCAAAGTAATACAAATACAAGTTAATTTGACAGAATTTAATTCCAGATGATCTCAGTGGGAAACTTTTCGAACAAAAAATAAAGGTTACTCATCCAACAACTAGAGTTTTCATGCTGATCCCTGCGCATTCCTGCTTCGATAATAACTTGGAGAAGCACGGCCCCTGTGGGAGCAGTACCCACTGCAGGACTCTGCTGACCCCTGCCCCTTCCCTGATGGCACGGAACATCTGGAGAACAGGGCACATGGAACAAAAGCTACTTTATTTTTCTCTTTGGCCTCTGTATGTTCACTGTTGAAGTTGTAATGCTGAAGAAAATTGGGTAGGGAATTCAGATGTACAGAAACCATCTTGAAGAACACCAGAATAGATGAGCTGCTTCAGTTACTGTCCATGACTTGAGTCCATTCCTGCTCTGGGATCTCCTTCTTCCAGGCAATGGAAACTAGTCAGGTTTAAAAACTTTTAATACTGAAGTACTTCTAAGTCAGATCTTGAAAGCAGCCTCTAGCCTAGGTGAGTATGATGTATGCTCATCCCCATGCCACTATACAGCCTCAAGAAAGAGGACCAGGGCTTCAGGAATTTCCTTTTGGCATATGGCTCAGGTTTTTATGTGATTTACCATCTTAGAATTAATCAGTTCTACCGTCAACAAAAAAAATCTGAACATTATCACGGGAAAAATGCTGTATAGGTATTTTCAATATTTTCTCCCTGTAATTATGCTGCTATTTCCAGCTGCTCAGAAACAGAGAACTGATTCACACTGATAAGTGTTCTTCATATAATTCTGTCTGTTCACTGCAATAGCACCGAGATGTTTACCATTTGAATATTTGCCTTTTCTCCCCCACTAAAGGTATTTCTGAACAGCTAAGATCAGAAGAAAATTACAAGTGCATCTACTATGTCAGAAATGCCATATGTGACTAATACACAATTCACCCATACTAGGATGAGTTTAAACAAATGAATATGTTGCTATTGTTTTTAATATAGTAATTCTTTCACGATCACTGTGTTCTAGGAAAACAGCTACTGAAAACAATGAAAGAGAAATACCAAAAGTTACAGGAATCCAACTGCAAATCCTTAGAACATGAGTCATGTTTTCACTAATAGCATCGGAAGTCAATTCCATTAGTGCTTAACTGATGCTTCCTGACCTTGCCCCCATTCAATGCAGTACATAGAATTCACATCAAGTGCAAAGCAAGGGGAAGAAGAAGTAAAAAAATACTCAAATGTTACTCGAATGCTACTCCATGGTCTAATCATTGGGATTAAAGATAAATAAATAAAACACTTGCCACTTTATGATTAATGCCAGGCAAAACATTTTGTGACTCAACAGTGACAAATAAAAGAATCTGAGATAACAGTCTGCAGACAAACTTGCACGCAATCTACAAGAACAGACCTGCTGGCATCACAGACCACACACAGGGGTACCTTGTTGGTAATTACACCAACTGCCCTTAAGTCTATACAGGTGATGACTTGAAAAAAAAGGCAAAAAAGAGTTTCTGGGCATTTGTTTGCCTGTAATGGGACTTCTTTAATAACAGGCCATCACACATTCAACTGGGAATCTCAGTAGGCTGCAACAGATTTGTTTTCAAAGATCTATGTTTTTTCTGTAACTTGTCCTTTCAATTAGTGAGATTTTCATCAGAACAGCCATAGACGCAAAACCTGTTTTATTTTGGCCCTGTCAGCTTTTTGTGGAGTTCTTTTATTTACACATGGGGCAACACCATTGCCCTCGAGGCAGGGTTATGAGATAGTTTGCATTATGAAGACACATACTATTATAAGGAAGGTGTACATCAGGAGGCTCCTCTGAGTGTATCTTTTCAAATACTGATAGCTGAATTCTGGTGTGATGTACAGAGAAACAGAATCTTGAAGAAATCATCACTTAGCAAAAACTCCAATGTTGCTTTTTTTATCTTTTTCTCCTCAGAGGCTTTAATTACAAATATTTCTAAATGTGTATCCACTTTATATTAAAATACATCATAAGCAGATGTCTTTTGAAGGAAGTCATGCTTCTCCAGACAGACCACCCTCAATATCAACTTAGAGTGGGAAGAAAAAAAGCTAAACTACTGGTAATCTTCCATGTATTTACACATCCATCCAGTATTCTGTTTTGTAGCATGTCTGACCAACTGCACAGCAGGGATCTGCACTGACTGGTCACAAAAACAAATAAATTGTCTGCCTACGGATTAGGCACGAGGGCATGAAGGTCTAAAACAACCCAAAATGGCCTGGAGACTTTCTGAGCAAGAGGTCAAGAGCAGCACAGTGCAACACAAAGCCAGGGAATGTCTGGTCGGGCAGGCTGCAGAGCCTATTGCTTTACAGCAAACTTCCATATCAGAAGTCCTCCAGATGGGCTCCAAAACACAACCACTGGACTAATATTTTAAAGACATGAAGATAAAAGAATGGAAATTTACACAAGAGAATACAGCAGAACTTCTAGGAAGGAGGCAGGAAAGTAAAGAAAAATGCTTCAGAAATTTACATCTGTGGTAAATTTTCATATTTTCCTCTCCTCCTAAGAAAAAGAGGGGAAATAAAAACCCATCACAATCATTAGCTATTTTACAGGACATAATATGTACCTCAAGATATACTGTAAAATATATTTTGACAATAAACCCTTTACAGTTTATACTCAGTGTTAAAATCTGGAATAATCTGTTCACAGTACTCCATGTCCTTAGCCTTCACTGATGAAAATTATTTTGGTTTTGTCTGCTTTTGCTGACTAAGATCACAGTTTTAAATGCTGGCAATTACATAGAGCCAGGCTTTGATTGAGAACTAGTGCCAAAGCTAAAATGAACACTAGTACTGATACCCATTTTTAAGTGATTGACTGCACATGCAGATGACAAAATAACTTATGTTCATTACAAGGTCCTTTGCCCTCCAAACAGACTAGAAAATTCAAGTGTCTTTCTTTGCATGGATATACATGGTCTTTCCTTCTCCTCAATCTAGCCTTCAAGCAAGCAAGTAAATTTGAAATCTATTTCCTCTCCTTGCTCACTCAAATTCTGTACTGAAGGCCTTGTTCTCCTTTTACCCAAATTTACTCTCAAAGGAAGTGTTGCCTTAGAAGAACCCAGCTTACACAAGAGCAGCCATGCAGCGAAGAACCAGAATGGCAGAGATTTATTGCTAGCAGCTGACAAATTATGTAGTTCCCAAACACTGCCAGATTTTATGAAAAAATACCTGCGCTTACTGCCAATAAACCGTGTCGCTGCCTTATTTCTACAACTTTCTAAATGTTTCTGGGGACCACCAGACCACTTTGTAGTACAAACCTCACCCAAACCAGACACTACCACAGATGGGAAATTTTATCCATCTAGTACGAGCACAAGACATGGTGGCAAGAAAATCAGCAACACCTGTGTTTTGGGTCAAAATTCAAGAATGTCAAGTGACTTTGAACAGTTAATACTGCTTTACTTCAAGAGGCCGAGCATTTTTCAGTTGATATGGGAAGAGATTTGAGCTGAATCTGTAATGAGGATATTGACTCAGCCAGGGTCAGAGAAGGACAAACTGCAGAACTAAACCCAAGTGTCCTAAGTCTCAACTACAGCCACAGCAAGTTGACCTTTGACTACCTTTACTTGGGCCACTAATCAGAGCTTCCCCCACTTTACAATGTCTCCTCCACAATGTATACAACTAAACAAGAAAAAGAATCTACCTCTCACAGTAATTCAGCATTTTCCTGAACATTGTTGTATAGCTGTGTTCAGCAGGCACACAGTTAGGACATTTGTTTTTATTGTGTAAGTCTGTCTAATTCAGCAGGTTTCTTCCTCCCATCTTTTTTCCCCTCTGCTAAACTCCCACTGATTTTTAACAAGACAGAATTAAAACAAAAGGCATGTAACAAAAAGGTAGTGGAAAAAGGTTATCAACCTGACCAATATGAAATTTCTAAATACATCACCTGCTAGCTGAGAAAAAAACCCACTGGTATGTTAAAAAAAACTGTAACAGTATCTTAGTTCAGTGGTTACACAGAACTGATGACATTTTATCACACAACCTGGCACTTAAAAACAGTTAAAGGCTTTATGGCAAGAGACTGCAGCAGGTTTCTCGGTCTTGTAAAAATAGTAAAATGTAATGGCATTTTAGCATTCACTTTGCTAAGCTTTAAAATACCCATCTTTGTCATCAGACTTCAACTTAGAGCCATTTTCAAAAACTTTTCATTTCATATTAAAGCAAAATCCAGTCAGTGTGTTCTATATGGAAACGCAAGGGTCCAAGCACATTCCAAAAGTCATCTAAAAAAGCTGTTAAGCTAAAATACTCAGAAGTAGAAGCAAATTAGCATAAAACATTATTAAAGCATTAAATACCATAGAAGTGTCAAATCATAGAATATGTCTGACACTCACTTAAGGGAGAATCTAATCTAAACACATTAGTGGAGGACAAACCACAAATAAAATTACCCTCAACTCCAAATACTTATCTTATTTTGAAATAATCTTGGAGCTTCCAAATAAAGTTGAAGATGATTTTCTGTAAGGATTCACATGGCAAGAAGCATCCCTGTGGCTTCAAATCACATTGACTGGTTTGCACTGTCTTCTTGTCTCAAGATGAAACAATTGCATATTTAACTCCATGAGCAAACAGGAATTCCAGTCTTTGCACACAGTTGAATCAGCTCAGAGAGAATCTACTCACAGACTCACAATGTAGGGCAAAAGAAAAATTTCCAACAAAAAGTATTTTGCAAGCCAGCTTTAATGTATACCTTCCACTTTATTTAAGTATTAATCCAACGCACACTAAATGTCATTTAAACCCAGATTTCTGGAAAAGCACAGGGACGGAAATAGCTGGCCTTCACTGACTTGGCAGGATTTTGGACATCCAACTTCTCAAGGTCTCCTGGAAGAAACCCAGTCTACATTTAATCTGAAAGCGTAACTAAATTACAGGATTTAAACAAGTCTAGCATTTTTCCAATTATTTTTTAATATATTTTTCACTTCCTAAATGACTGTGTCTCCACTCAAAATAAAAATAAGTAAGTTCATGTTACTGTTTAGCAATTATGTCAGAATAGAAATCACCACAGCCTTAGTCACACATGATCTTTTCCAGTGGCCAGCATCTATTCATGGAACTGAAAAAGCCTGAATTCTTTATCTTTGCCCTAGACTGGAGTTCAGGGATTTTTTTCTGGGTATGAGCGTCTGGCTTTTGTTTATCTGGGCTGTCAAAGTAAAGTATCTGCATGGAATAACACAGGAAACTCTGCAGCAAAAGCAACAGTAAAGCAAACTAATGATGTGGTTGGTATTTATCCCCCGAACTCAGATGTAACAGACTTCCCACAGCACAATTGCTTATTTCAGAGTCTGCTTTACACTCCCTCTAAAAAAGATCTGCTACTTGGTAATCCCCTAACACATCTCACTCACTTTTCTACCTAGCAAGGATGCCATTTCTACTGCAGCTATTACTGAAACACCTTCTGGAGAACTTTTCAGTAGCTTACATCTGGAGAGAGATAGTGCCCACACAGCCTGTCTCTTACAGCATATTACAAAAATTTTTCCTATAAACATTTTTAGGATGCTTACAGTACTGGCAATATGCTGAAACACTGGAAAACTGGCAAAGACTCTTCGGCCTTGAAGCTACAAGGAAATTTAGCTCCAGAATCATAACCATATTTTGCCCTCAGACAGAAGCACCATCTATTTGGCTTTGAAATCTTATGCTCTGAAGAAAATGACAAGAGCAGCAAAAGGCAAAAACTAGCTTCTCCTGTGACATGCTTTATGAGAGTATGAAGCTTCTCACCTTTCCAGAATTCCTCACAGAATGTATGTTTAAGTCCAAGAAACATCCTGAGTCTTTTTCTTCAAGGCATTTATTAGTATGCCACAGAATACCCCACAAAGCATTGTTCTCTTGAGCCAGGAGCATGGTCAACATGACAGCTCCCCAGGCACCTTCACACAGCCAAGTGCAAGGTGAAAGCCAGCTCAGAGGACAGACTGTAATCAAGGTTCACTAAGAGATTGGGTTGCTGGGCTGCTACAGGAGCTCGGGACCTACTTCAAACACTCCTACTTTGTGTTCCTTAACCGAGAGCAGGAATGGAAAGAATTGTCAGCTAAAGGTATTTATGGTGTTTGTCGAACTGGTCAAAACCAGAAAATATTGACTTTTGCTACTGTTAAGACTTCAAGGTTATCAGCCCATTGAACAGAGGTCACTGTTCATTATTTCTTGATGTTACAGTGTTAAATTGTTTGAAATTTATGGGCACAGCACTGAACTATTTAAAATCAACTCATACATTTTCTTTATGCATTTATTCTTTTCCATTTAAATCTTTGTCGTACCAAAACCAACTTCACTGGCCAGGAAGGTGATACAGGCAAACTTCTGCAGACTTTGTATAGTCAGAAAAAAACCAGTGTCTAGTCAAGACAAGCTCTTCATTAACTCCTGATTTCTAAACTTATGCAGTTAAAAAGTGCATGGCTGGTACATGCAGACAAGCCCAGGTTTCTGAACACACTTGTTGCCAGGACTGGCTTTCACGTACTGAAGTACAGAACGTCACACCAAGGAAACAAACTTCTGGGGACAAGGAAACAACAACAAAAAAAATTTCAAACAGAAGAAGATTGTTTTTAATTATCTTTGTTGATGCTAATGACAGGAAACACAGAAAAGGGCACTCCCAAAATACACACTCAAGGAAAAGACTGTGATCAACTCGCTTAACATTTTCCATTGCACACCTGAGGGTGATGGCTAGAGCTACGCTCAAAACACCATCGGAACTCCTCACCCTATATATATATTTTTTATATATATATATATATATACACCTGAAGGAGCACAGGTTAAAATACCTCACAAGACACAGCAGCAGTGTGAGCTGCTGCAGGGGTGAGCACAGAGCCAGGCTGCAGCTCTCCACCACAGACACAGACAAGATCAGCACTTCAGTTCAGGAGAGGCTGAACTTCTTCTAATTCACACCTACTTAAAGGGCAGGAAATAAGCCCAAGCAGCATCTTGGCATTTGGGACTAGCAAGGAAGGAGCAGTGCCAAATCTCATTATGACAACCAAAAAAACTGCAAAAGCATAGAGGCTTTACAACGGCAGAATTTACCAGTAAAGAGGTGGTTTCCTCTATGCTTTCAGTTTTTTTGAAAGACTTTAGTCTTCCAACACCAAAAAGTGTTATGTACATTTATTACATTTATTACTGAACAAATATTACTTGGTTGATTTGGTGTCTTTTGAAATAAAACTATGATCAAACACTTTGTTAGCCACTACTGAGAACATTTTCACTTATGACTGGGGACACAGTTTAGTGGTGAACACGGAGGTGCTGGGTTAATGGTTAGACTTATTAATCTTAGAGGCCTTTTCCAACCTTAACAATCCTATGATTCTATGAACTGATAATTTTTCTCTTTCATTTGAACTAGAAACATTAGAAAGCAATATAACTTGCAGCAAACATTTAAATAGCACCATTAAATAAATTCAGATCAGGTTTGTTAACTCATGTACTTATTTCCTAGCGAACTGGCTCTAATTTATGAAAATTAAAGTGTAACATTGAAAAATACTCATGCTTGCACATGCATTATTTAAGTTATGTTTCTTTATAAAAATACATGTACAGAATATTGCATAGTTTAAGTAATCCATATGTACTTATAAAGTAGGTTTTTTGTTCTTTTTAACAGATTTGTATAAAGGAAAATTTACTTGCAATCTCTCTGTAAATAAGTGATCCTGATCTGAGCCCAAATTACTTGACAGGGTGATAAGCCAGATAAGGACAATTGCTAGTGATTAAAATACAAATCCTTCCAGTGTTAAATGAATTTAAGTTCAATATTTTGCTAAGCAGTTTTAGGGCAGACATGCCTTTTTCTTTTTCCCCTTTAAATATAAACATAGCTATCAGAAAAGGGAAAAACCCAGAAAATACACAACTCATAACCTGAATGTGTGTTTTAGAGTCTTAAGGCAAGATATAATTCATTCTACAGTAGTCACTAAACACATTTACAGGATCAGACAGGTTTTCAGAATCTCTGAGACAAACTAATACTGCAATCAAAGGATTAGCAAACCAGCTGCCTATGTGCCATTACAGCTGATTATCATAGACTGTAGACAGCTAGCTTACTTGGAAAGTGCTTTCAGGAATACTCCATTGTTGCCAGAGAGAAGGGTATAGCAGGATAATGTGATAATAACTCATTATTTTATTTATTATGCATAAAAAGGGAACTTATGTAATAGGAATTGCATGAGGTTTTAGAAAACCTTTCTATAAATCAAATTTACCGTAAAACCTGACAAAATGAAGAAGTGGAGGCTTGATAAATACTGCCATGCAGAGCTAAGGATGCCATGCAGCGAAGGTTTGACTTTTCAATCTTTTCCCCCAGTCTCACTACAAACTAAACCAATGCCAAAATTCATCTTATCATGAGACCTTATTACCTTATACATGCTAGAATAAAATAATAGAAAGAGAAAAAACCTGAACAATTTGGAAGTTACAGTTTTATCTTCAAAATTTTTTCAAGTATCTTTTCAGTTCATGTGTAGAAAAAGTTGTGAAATAGAAACTCCCAATAGCCCTCAATAAAAAACTGCTCATGTTATTAAATAGTCCTCTAGTAGTTTGTTATGTCCAAATACTTTTCCCTCCCTAAGGCTATGAGAAAGAATTATTGTTCTTACTGGAGACTGAGCTACAATCAGGCAGGAAAGCAGCAGAATTCAGCATATATAAAAGGATACTAATGTGTTTACAGCATTGCTTACAAAAAAAAGAAGTGTCTTTAGTTTTCTGCTAACACTAGTAACCAACTTACTTCATCTCTCAGGCAGTTGGTAAAAGAAATAATGTTAGCAGAGTAGAGCTGTGTACCTCTATCAGATGTATGGACATGGCATTCTTTTTGCTGCATATGGTTTACTTTGACTAACACTGGCTTTAGTCTATGGTGATTCCTGTACGGGGAATCACACTAAGATTCCTGTACGGGGAAAAAAACAGGATCATCTTGATCACAGTATCTAGCTATTGATAAGGCTTCTGTATCTCAGAAGAGGAAGCCAAAGTCAGAATTTCACAGCCAGTCAAGAGAGGACAGACTGCCTAGGGGGAACCACAGAAGTATAAATATGCACCAGTTACTCAAAGCACAGCTTTCCAGAAAACTTTTAGGTTATTCCTTCCTACTTGCTTCTTCTCTAAGTTGTCTTTTCTCCCTCACCTTCTGGGTATTTAAAGGTCTTTGAACATCCTGTGTCGGAGATGAGACGAAACAACAGCCATTCACAGTTTTGAAATGGTCTGTCTGAACGAGGCAGAGTAGTTAAGAGAAAAGCAGCTTACCATAGTTTTATCCTCAGCTTCTTTGTTTACAATATGCTTACTCTCCAAATCTTGCTTCCTGTCTCTATCTCATAATACTGAAAGGTAAACCTCTCAGGTTTGCAAGCCTTTTTCACTCTTACATAAAATCTCTTGAAATCTGCCTCTCTATCCATTCATCCATGTAAAGACGTCTAAGAAGGTCTAAACACAAGTTCATCCACACTGCCTTTGTCTTCTTTATTTTTAAAAGCTGTATTTTCTGTTATACCTTGATTTTTTTCTAAATCACAGTTGCACGTCATTGAGGACAAAGAGGATGAGAAAACAGGAAATGCTTTATGCTACCCAGTCACCGTATTATTCAGGGACCAGAAAACACTAACAGAAATTAAAGTGAAGAAGATCCCAACAACAAAATCAGTTGGATCTCACAGAGGAAATATAAAAGGAGCTCATGCTCAGATTCATTAATCCTTTCCCCTTGGCCCCCCGCCTCTAATTAGTATGTTGTAAGTGCTCTCTGAGAACACTGGACCATAAGGATGTATGACACAGGTATCAATGCTAAACTGAATGTAAAATAATGAAAATGTTGGCAGATAAATAAGTCTCTTCTCCATGAAGAGAACAGAACACAAAAACAAAAATCCAGGCCAGGTTATCTTTGTAGAGTAATAGGAAAGGAAAATGAAGAAAGTACAACAAAGGAAAGGTGCAACCGTTACCATCTGACAATAAACCAGTGACCACCGGTTACAGAGGAAAAGGAGCATTCTATGGATCAAAAAAAGGAGGAATTGAATTCAATCATGTCTGAGCTTTCTCTACCTAATAAGCAGAAAGACACCATTCTCTTCAGCTGAAGCACTCTTGGTTCAATACAAAGCCAAACGAGGAAGCGAAGGACAAATGTAAATAAAGTCCTAAACAAAAATAATTGTTTTTTTCTCTACATGAAAATCAAGTTTCAGGGTATTTTCAACATTACAGAAAAATCTTAACAGGATCCAACAATTCTCAAGCTTTGCAAAAATACTAACTTGTAACTGAAAACACAGACCAAAAAGTCCAATGAATTTCAACAATATCTGAACACACTGAATAGCTTATTCATAAAATATCATCATTATAATAGTAGTATTTGGACTTCAAAAGCTACTGAAACAGTGAGTACAGAATCTGTCCCATGACGTTTAAAGTTCCAGGTAGGTTTTACACAACCACAAGTCATTACTATGTACTCTTCCACCTCCCTGCTGCACCCCTCAAGCACCAAGGTTCTCTCTCTTGCTGTTCCTCCCCTTGATGCTTAACCTCGTTGTACTTCCACCTTACCTTACAAAGTCCCACCACATTCAGTCCCCCACTGGTTTTTTTTTCAATCTCCTTATCACTTCTATGCCTGCTCCTCCCCTGATGCATTTGATAGCAGATGCCAGTTTCTCTCTTAAGCACCACTACACCTTTTCTAGGTCACTCTATACACACAGCACAGTTCCTGTGAGCAGCTGCCAAGTGACTGTCACTCTCACCTAATTTTATCCAAGCTTGTACAGAAATTAATTTCTACCACAGTGTAAGTCTGCAATGAAGGAATTAGTTCCTCTTTTTTAAACCATTAAAAAATTATCAGCAAAACCCCCACACTAACAGATGCATTAAGTTGACACAACACATGGCTCCATTTTGACTGTCTTTGGCATTCTTCAGCCTGTGACCTGGCCTCCACACTTCAGTATTTTTTGCCCTGATTCATTTCACTGTGTCTTTATTCTGATTATTAATAAACTGAGACAGGATCCAACTCAGGCTTTCATCCAAATACGTACCAAAACCATTAAAATCAAAAAGATTAAATCCATCGTGGTTACTACCATATTGCCACAAAGTGCTTATCGAAGTCCCTATTCAGGAGAAGCAATTTTGTTCTCTCATTTTATGGGATAACATAGGTAACTCCAGAACCTGAGGACATTCTAGAGACCTCCCACTGTGGGAGATTTTCTTGGTGACCCCAGGTGAGCGTGCCAGCCAAAGCCACAAGCTGGCCCGCAGCAGCTCACGCTGATGTGCATTCACCAGTGGATGGGCACAGCGCTGCAGTAGGACTGACAGCAGGGGAGACTTCTCCCACTGGATTTGTTTCTACCCATGCAAAAAGCAGTCCCTTTCTTAACCCTGTGTCTGCTCTATAACCTACAGACACCGGATGCTAAGACAAGAGAAGTTCTTTAGACTGCCCTCCTCTCCCGCCCATCATAAAATACTGCTTCACTTGCAATTTCCAACCAAATTTGACAGAAAAGTAAAGACCTCGTGGATACTCGTTTCTCCAGAGTTCAATGAAACCATGCTGGGTAGAGGCAAGTGGCACCAGAACCACTCCAATAGAAAGAAAAGGTGCTTATTATGCACAAGAGATTTTACAGCCAAAGGAGAGATTACTTAGAAGTGCCTCCCACTTAATCCCAGCCCAGCAGCTCTCAGAGGACCTCTGGCAAACACAACACTCCCAATTTGGCCAGAACTTTTCCCATCATCACATCTAATCCACGTTTCTCACTTCCATAACATTTTAGCATACACATGCAAGCATTTACACTTTACTTAAATTGTACTGAAGTTGTTAAGTTCTGGTCAAGTGCCAAATGGCTGCGATAGAGGCAAATACGAGGTCAGGATGGAAGCTGAGAAACGCTGCAGAGGTCTCTGCTCCTTCTCAGCAGAGCAAACGACTTCCCAAGCAAGACCAGCTGCAAGGGAACGGGAGAGGAAATGGAAGAAGAGCCACACGCAGTGTCTTGCTGTGTTTCAATCCAAGCTCAGCCATACGCTCCTCACAGCAGTGCCCGCTTTTAAAGCATTACAAACAATTGAATCCTATGGGATCTACACACACACCCCCCTCACCTTCTGCTGAAGCACACACAACATTAATCCTACACTGGCGCAAGCAGCATCTTCAAAGAATCAAGGATTTTGTCTATTAAAACTGAAAACTTAGAATTGGCAGTAGGATGAACAGAGCAGACATTCTTTTCATTTTATACAGTTTTCTTGACATGAATAAATTTATTTAAAAGATTCCACTCCAGACACCATTTGAAGCTAAATGAATCTGAAGCTGACAATTTTTATTTTCTTAAGCTTTACTTTTTATATGTGTTCAAAGAAAATAAGGACTGAAAAACATCACTGCAAGCATCACTATAGCAACTGCAGCTCTTGAAACTTCCTTGATGCAACACACTCGGATTCCAGATGGAACAAAATGCCATGTCTGTCTTGCTTTTCTAAGGAGCCTCTCTTTCCTACAAAGCCTCCAAAGACTAGCAGGGACATCTGCTGCAGAAGTTGCTCTTGGAAAGACCACACAGATTCGGATAAATTCACCTATTTTCACAGTTTTGAAAAGAAATAAAGCAATCAATATCTGCATCCAAATGCCTGCATGAAATGTCACTAGAACAAGAAAAGAGTTATGCAAGGTATTTATTTGAGTCCCTTTACAACCCAAGGGTTGACCTCATTAAAGTCAGAGGCAGTTCTGCCACATATTTCAGCAGAGCCAGAATTCCACACTTAAGGGAGATTTCTCTGGTAGCCCAGCTCTTTGACTCACCACATTGCACCCAGGATATTTTACAACATTTCACTACGTCTGCTGCCAATCAATTCTGCCTAACTACCTGGATGCAATTTGCAGAAAAGGTTGTTTGTCCTTGAATCAAAATCTTAGAAAATACTAACACCAATAATAATTTACCTTTTTTTTTTTTTTTTTAAGTACTATGGAGATTGTAAACAAATCCAGGGTTGTTTTACCTCTAGAAAAAGACAGAAGACTGGAGTAAAGGCACCATTGGCTTATATTTTTTATGCAGCCATCCAGGGATGAATAACAGACAGTTGTGTATTTTGTTCAGTGTTTCCACTGTTCCACATGAAATCCAGTGTTATGGAAGCAAGAAAAACCAAAAGATGCTTTCAGGTGCCAGTACAAACTATAACTGCCATTGTAATATTCAACTGAAAATTAAAACACCATCAGAATGCATCAGTTCTCTGTTTTCAAATGGCAATATGGTCATGTACGAGGGACATCATTATGCCCTGGAGAGTCAGCCCTTTGTCCTCCAGCTCACATAAATGAAAACAAGTGTTAATACATCAAAGAATACTGTCTGTAGCTCTTATTGCAAGTTTCTGCTATAGCTGACAGATGGCTCGGTTCTTATGACTGGGAGAAAAAACATTTCCTAGCAGACACCAAATATTTGTGCTTCCTTGGCACACCTCTCAAAGAATTCAAGAACAGGAAAATGGGGACAGTATGAATTCTCCTTCTGAAAGGAAAATAAATAATGGAGGGAAACATACAGGTCATGAAATTAATTAATATTGTGCAGGCCATATTTGAAAAATACTAGACAGAACACACATCTAATACTTCCCTTCTGGAGCCCTGGGCATAACACTCAAAACAACCTCAGCTGCCAATTAACCACAGTCCCTATAAAATCCATCTATTGCATTGAGGAATCTGACAGTCACTAGTGGGAAAAGTACAGAAAAAAAAGGTTCTTAAATTCTTTTTCTTCAATAATAGCTTTTCATTTTTAAAAACATAAATGAGGGAGTATCTAAAATTTCTGATGGATATCTTATGTATGGAGTTCAGGTCTGAGGATAAGTTCAAGTAGTGCCAATATCTAACCTGCAAGCAATGATGAGAAACTACCATCAACGGCAGTAACAACTGAAAACATTTCTTAGTGGCTGTCTACATTCTTAAACCAAATATCTAACCAAAAAATATTTTCTAAATTACATACATGGAGCTTTAGGTACTAAATGCAAACCCAGACATGCAAATTTGGTTACATATTTCTGGCATACCATCAAGGCACAGAAAAACACCACATATACTTGTCTGCTTAACTTTAACTAGAGATGGTTCTGCTCATAATTATTCAGAATCTTTAAAACTTTTTTTTTTTTTTGTGAGCTAAACAAGGTCAAGGAAATCACCTCTCACTTCTGCATATTTTGTGGGGGAAAAAAGCAAAACTTCAGTGAAATTACTTCTTATAACCATCTCAGCTACTTTTAAGCATAACGATGGCATGCAGGATCTATGGTTGTAGAGTTCCCACGTCACAAAATATGGCTCTAAGAACATGCAGCATTATTTAGATTGTGTCAAGGGAAGCTACAACCTTCTAAAATATCAAACAGATACATCTTTCACATCTGTCTCAAAATATGTCATTGTCAAGCCTACGGGGGGGAAAAGCCAACAACAAATGCTTCTGTGAGGATTTTTAAGTTTGTCCTTCACTCATTCTAGCATTACTAAACAAATAAGCTGCAGTGGTCAGTTACACTTTTCCCACATACTATTATCAATAGACAGTAGATGTTCAAATCAAATTATCTTTTCCAACTGGGGTGGAAAAAAATCTGAGTTTTCAGCTTGGTCAGCAAGATTTCCAATATTTTTAGCTTTTGACAATGTTTTAAATACTTGCAGAACTACCATTTCTTGGAAAAGAAATCTACAGAAAGTAATAGCCATTGGTATGTCCTCCTCTGAGGCTACATCCCCTAAAAGTTAAACCAATATTTTACGGGAAATTGTAAATCAACTCCCTCTAGGCTCAAGTAGCAACTGTATGTCAATACTTGTGGATCAGCTCAGTGCTCACTCCTCTATATGCACATAAGATTTACTAGCAAAAGAGACTCAACATCAGTTTGTGCGATCCTTACAGTAATTCTAAATCCCTGTGAAAAAGCAACCCAAAAAAAACCCAGTGCATTTTCTTTCAGACGAGGCATCTGCAGTGTAAAACAAATGTTGGTTTAAACGCTAACTGTAACCACTCAGCAGCACTGCCCCTTGCACTGCCCTGCTCCCAGAAATGATTAACACCGCCGTATGGACAGGCTGCTTCCCTCCTTCATCATCAACCCTGCTAAGTTTTCAGACAATGTAGGACTATTCAGATCCCCATCCTGGCCTGCTTCTTTATGTCTCTATTAACTGACCTGCAGCTGTACAAACAACAGCGTTTCACCAGCATACACTCTCCTTTGCTACAACTTATGTCATTCAATAGCACTTCCTTAAGCTTAAATAAGTCCAGCATCTGAAAAACAGTAACAAACACCTTAAAGACATACTTCCTAGTCTACAAAAAGATACATACCAGGCCTCAAACAGTAAATTGCATGGCACTCTGTCTACCGCATCTCCACAAAGGGGTTTTGCTGAAACCACAAGTCCTGGGGAGTCTGAGGGGCCATGTGTTAGTTTTATGAATATTCTGACTCATTATCAGGTTCCGTTCTCAAAACAGAAAACAGCACTGTATAAGCTTTGCCAGTACAACCATCAACAAAAGCCACCATTTATTTTTTCAGGTAGAGGAGGTTTCCCCAGCTGTGCTAAAAATGCCATAATCTTCCTAAATAAACTATTAAACTGATGAGGGGACTGTAATTTCTAAAAAAAAGTCTGGAAGGAGTTGTTTTTTCAAATTTGCAAAACAAGTCAGCTAACACGAGCAAACAGTCCCTCTCACAGCTGACAGCCCTGGCTGGCAGCAGGTTGTAACTCATTTTCATGCTTGCCCCTGCTCCCCCTGCAATCTTTTTGGGCACTTCTGGGTAAAAGACAAAGACAGAAGAGAGATTCAGACACATCCATGTAACACACATCCAATCCACTCTTAAAAGCAATCCGCATTACAATGGCTCAGCTACACTAAATTATTCTGGATTGTCTTTGCACAGACATCTCAGGGCACAGTTTTTCATCTTAGTTGTTCAAAACATTCAGCAGGGAAGCACTTAAATGAAAAGCTTTTTATATTGGTGCTGCTCAGGCTACTGTGTTTTTTAGAAAGCCTTAAATCTTATCCAGATCAAAATCATAGGTTCAATGCAGAAGGAAAAACTTGGCATCGGAGTTGAAAATCCTTCTGTCAGGCAGAACTTCTCAGAACGTGTTCTTTCTTGATCTCTTACAACAATTCCCTCAGTTACTGAGTATTTCAGAAAAGTTACAAATTACTTGGAAGTTTTCGCCACAACTGATATAGAGCATATACTTTTAATATTAGCCAAAAACCAGCTTTGTGCCTTATGGAAATTATTATTTCAGTCATTTACAGTTTAAGAAAATGGATTTAAATACCTTTAAAAAAAAATTGCAGATTGCAAATAATGGGACATACGAAAACAAGATCGTATTTTTCTAAGGTGGCGATGTTTATGTCTTTACCACATTATTTCCCATTTGATTTAGAGTGTAGCACAAGAGCAGTCAATTTTACCAAGAGTACGGGAAAACCTTTGAATGTCCTGTTACAGCTATTGTGTGTCACTAAGGCCAAGGAAAAAGGCGAGGGACAGGAGGGGCCACATTCAACTTTTACAAGAGCCGGCAGAAGTTACAGCCCCGAGTTTATTTCCAAGAACTCGGCTAACCCCTTCAGCACAACAAAGCACAGCAGCTGATGGGTGAAGCCGTCTGTTCTCTCTTCCCCTCCTTTCTGAGCTGCCTCTGTTCGCTGGGAGAGGAAGCGCTGGGGCTCCCCTGCCCCGAATGCCTGGCTCTGCTCCAGGCTGCGCCTAACGAGGTCCTGGCAGCTCCCTGGCACTGCGCCGCCTCAAACAGCCTCCACCAGACAGACAGGGACTTCCCAAACACAGACAGACAGACATCCTAGAATATCTAAAACCCCCGACTTTCTCTGAGCTAAGCCCATGCCACTTCAACTCTCCTCCAAGAAAAGGGGGTGCTAATACCTTACAACAATTAACAAAGGTTACATGTGGTGCTGTTTAAGTCAGCTAAAATATGCACAAGAAACCCTTAACTCTTCTAATTTCAATTGTTAGAAACACAATTATATATTCAATATTTGAGAGAAAAAATAAATCACTGGTAGTGAAGTTCTGACTCCTTTTCTAAGTATCACTGATAGGGCAAATAATTACAACAGGAACCAAATTCTACAAAGCAGGAGGAGATTAATTCTTTAACCAAGTATCAACTGAAGAAAACACCTCAATAACACATTAGTGACACTACTTACTTTAGGTTGCTCAAGAATGTAATGCTCACTCATACTTCCACACTTCTAAAATTACAGTAATTTTTATGCTTTATAGCCATATTTTAGATGATCTCCTTTTCTGACTGACTACAAGCTTGGTTTAAAACAAAAAAGATTACAATACAACCTAACTATACAATAAAGAGCAGTTTGTCTGCTTCCAAGATGATCTATATTAAGGTTCAAGTTAAAAAAAAATTAACCAGAATATAATGAATTGTGTACAGAAAGTGCTGTCTCTTACCCATTTGTGGAATAGGATTTTCTTGTTTGGCTTAGGGGTTTATTTACTTGGAAAGAAACGTCACTTTTCTCTACAATAATTTGCAAACATTATTAAAAGTGTAATTTAATTGACTTTGACCGACTATCATTTTACAGGATAAAACCCAAATCCTTGATAACACGGCCCAAAACACGTCCTTTCAAAAAGACCACTTGTGCACAGGAGAGACACCCCGCGAGAAACCACGCATTCAGATCCTACTGGCAGCCAAGTTCCATCTGAAAAGGGTAACTTTTGTAAACTACCAGCAGTGAGCCAATAAAGAATCCCATTTCCTCAGGCCCAAGGCCAGCACTGCCCAAGCTCAAAACAAACACTTAAGTTTATTCCCACTACCATCTCGAGCTGAAAGCAGTTTTCAGGCCTAGTCTTTAACACAAAAATTACATACATCTATTCAGTATTTAGCAAAGGCATTTACTCTACAAACCTTACATTAAAGACATTCTGTTTGTGGTATCTAATGAAAGCACCAAGTAAATCCTAGGTTGCGACCAGCACCAGCTCTCTCCACCCATGCCAGCCTTGTTGGAATGGAAGAAGCTTTTCCCAAAGGTAAGGGAGAAGGTTACTGCTTGATTGGGTATGACTGAACAAAGAATTGGGAACAGCAAGAGATTGCACCTAATAAAATAAGTGGATAAGCTTTAATGAGCACAAAGTGAAGTTGCAATAAATGCTACAGATAAAACCTAATGCCTCCCCACTGCTGAGAGGAAGAAGGGGGTGCAGGTCTCTCCCGATGACACTTGGCAATGAGACATTGCTCCCTGTGAAAGGCATTTCGTAGCGTGCTGCTCAGTAAAGCACTGCATTTGGATAATTCTGCAAAGGCAAGGCGTTTAATTTAATACAGTAGTAACAGCACACACAGGGTGTGGGAAATGCAAGCAGCAAACAAAAAGTCCAGATAAGGAAGGTTAAGGGTACAAGAGAAAAGATGCTGAAAACAGCAGGTAAGTCCATCTGCCAAAGCACTGGCTGGGTTACCATTGCTGTGACAATCCATTCCTACATTAATCACAAATTACACATCCGTTGGTCATAACGCTGCTATCAGCTGGAGTGGAAAACCACTTTTATACCCAAATAATGATCTAGTGTATTAGATACCATTTAAATGGATTAGCAATCCACTGTATGGTATTGAAGAAGAGTGTTGCAACTAACATCATCCTCTCACTTTGTTAATTTCAGATTATTAAATACATACAAATGAATGCCTGTGAAATGCAAAAATAAGAATTTAGATGTAAGGATATTTGAGAAGAGACACTGATTCTGCATAATTAACAGGATGGAAGAGATGGAAATGTAAGCTCTTCTTAACAATATTTAGCAACCTATAATTTAGCAAGCTGCTATAATGAAAAACCTGTTATTCCATTTATCATTTTCCCACCAAACTGGACTAAAATTTCAGTCTGGACTCCATTTAAATCTTTGTAACGGTGCAGCTGAACATAGTTCCGTAATCACACCCCTGAGCACTTGCTAAGTAGGCTGTATTTTGAGAGAGAAGGAGGTGAAGGACCTTTTCCTTTAGATACACTAAAGTAGCCTTTGAATCAGACTGGGGGACAGAGTGAAAAGGCATCAACAATGCCCACATCAGGGTAATGAAGCAGAAAAGCAGCAGGATCAGCAGCAGCAGCAGAGCAAGGAGCTGTGAGGACAGCGGGCCTCCCCCACTGCAGGCAGGATGGCACCAGTGCCTACGTGACAACAGGGTGACAGAGGACACCGCCGGGACAACACGGTGACAAAGCACACCACCGGGACAACACGGTGACAAAGCACACCTCCATGACAACACAGTGACAAAGCACACCGCTGTGACCACACGGTGACAAAGCACACCGCTGTGACCACACGATGACAAAGCACACCACCGGGACAACAGGGTGACAAAGCACACCATTAGGACAACACGGTGACAAAGCACACCATCATGTCAACAGGGTGACAAAGCACACTCCATGACAACAGGATGACAAAGCACACCACCGGGACAACA
>VZRO01002709.1:464027-492719 GCA_013397915.1 Daphoenositta chrysoptera
TGGTGACAAACCACACTCAGTGACAACACGGTGACAAAGCACACCATTAGGACAACACGGTGACAAAGCACACCACCGGGACAACAGGGTGACAAAGCACACCTCCATGACAACAGGGTGACAAAGCACACCGCCATGACAACAGGGTGACAAAGCACACCATCATGTCAACAGGGTGACAAAGCACACTCCATGACAACAGGGTGACAAAGCACACCATCATGTCAACAGGGTGACAAAGCACACTCCATGACAACAGGGTGACAAAGCACACCATCATGTCAACAGGGTGACAAAGCACACTCCATGACAACAGGGTGACAAAGCACACTACCATGTCAACAGGGTGACAAAGCACACTCCGTGACAACAGGGTGACAAAGCACACCACTGGGACAACAGGGTGACAAAGCACACCATCATGTCAACAGGGTGACAAAGCACACTCCGTGACAACAGGGTGACAAAGCACACCGCAGTACGGGTGAAGCTTTCAGACTAAGGCCGTGCACCTCCCATGTTCTCCTTCTTCAGGGGGCAGCTGTGTGCTTTTGAAAACTGCACTTCTATTTGTTTGTACCACTGCTGGTGTGCAGCACAAATCCCCTGTGCGATGCTTAACAAGGAGGAGACAGGAAAATGTACAAGATTGGCCTTTCGTCATTCTCAATGCATGGGCAAAATGATCAGAAGACCTTTATTTTCAGGATGAGACAAAAGATTTTTCCCAATGATCCAATGCACATCATTTACAAGGATTATCCTTCTGGTTAAAAGGCATTTCAGCAAGCTCACTGCTCAGGGTATGAAAAGGTTTTAGGGTGTTACATTAGTTTTCCCTCCACCTATTCACTTGGTGTCAGCAACAGAGTACAGTATTTTTGAAATCCTACACTTACATTGCATATGTTTTTTGGATGATTTCCAATTCTGACCAGTTTCAGATGTTAGGCACACAAACATACAATATTTTCCAGTACACTTTTCTGGTTTCTGAGCAGAAACAGCTTAGGACTCTCCCAAATCAGCAATTACAGCATTTTGTGTAAAAAAAAAACCTCTAGAAATTTTTCTTCCACAGATATGAAATGAGTATTTCTCTTTTTCATCATCCTGTTCTATCCTGCACATGTGCCAACAGTCTTTAGAAAGAAACCAACTGTATCAAATCACAACTTCCATAGAAAAGCAACAATGGGCCTTACCCAACTAAAATGCAAATATGGATGTCAAGCAATTCGAAATTTTAAATGCAATTCAATACCCTTTAATGTCATTAATCAATATTCTTTTCAGGAAGGTAATGGCATGAAACAGCTTGAATTAAAAACAGCAACAAAACATTTTGCTAGCAATGACCTCTTTCAATCTTGGTAAGATTGACATCTTTCTCTAGAGTTGGAATAGACAATTATAGCCTTAGTACATGTAAGCTCACATTTTAAATGTCCATAATTGACTACCAAAACCATGTGTTTACCAGGTCACATAAAAACTGAATTATCCAATTGTGTAGAAGTCCATTATAAAGTATTACTTTATAAAAAAGCAATTAAGCGCCAAGAAAAATCAGACTTTATGCAAATCCAAGATGCTTATTATGAACACAAGCTAAATGTCTTTGTTTGGCTTATCATTCAAGACCAGTATCCAGCAGAACATAAATGCATCCTTTACTTTGTGCTTATCATTAAAGATTTGTTAATTTTCTGTTGTATATGCCCCAAGAAATTATGATTTTGAACCCAGTATTTAGCAAGTTTGCAACAGATCGTAAATACAGCAACAAAATCAGAAGTCTTCATGTCCTTTTTTTATCGCTTATGCTAGTATCTCTAAATATCATAGAGCTGTCTAACACCAAGGAAGTCTGCATCAGTCCCGGGTTTTCTTCAAAAATGAAAATTACTTTCTTAAAATCTCAAGTAAGATACACATTGCACATTCTTCGGTGTGTAATGCTTACAGCTTATCCAAACATGATGCAGAATCACATAGTAATAGCTTGTGTCCATAATGCAGCTATTACTTTACCAAATAATCCAAAACCGAGCAACAGATGAAATGGGAGAAGAAAAAAAAAGAACCAGTCACAATCAACTCTTCAGCAGGAAATATTTACATTATAAATACGTTAAGTATAAGCTTACGTAAAATTGTATAGACGATTTATTTAAACAACTCGGTTTTCAGAACAGCAACAATATTATTTTAAAAGACATCAAATATGATGCAGTACCAGAGCTAGAAACAGTTAGTGAGAGCTCTGCAAGTTTTCTGTTCCAATGTTTCTCATCTCTTACTATTTCTCCCACTTTAGAAGTCTCTCAAAAGCCACCTATATCTGCACTATACTTTTTAGACAATAATATCCACATCATTTACATATCTTTATTATTTACATTTTCTTATTATCTTAAGTAACCAAAGGCTCACAAACCCAAAAACTTTATAAAGCCTTTACCCTCCTGCTGCCAGGGATTAGCACATTTAAGCATTCTACGGAGGCCCTCCTGAAACAAAAGATAGGGGCTGGGAAGTATCACAAAGAAATGCTTCTCAAATAGAAAGGGGTGCTTTAAAATAAAATAAAAGGGGAAAAAAAGGAAAAAACCCCAACACTTAAGCATTCACGCCACTTGCTATTTACCCAGTGACAGAAACAGAGGTTAAAAAAAAAATCACTGCAGAAATTCGAAAGATGATAACAAAAGTTGGAGTATCACACACAACCAGCTCAACGTTATTCAGTTGCTTTTTCCTTGCAGCAAAGGTCTGCCCAAAAGCTCACTAAAAAACACCATACACTCAAGTTCCAAAACAAGCCTCTTTCTCCTGTAAATCAAGTAAACTACCACAGGTTATAGCAGATGAAAAAAAAGAAATCTCTCTCTCTCTTCATGTATGAAGTTCCCAAAACATCAACACTTAAGCCAACATTTTCATTGAGACAATGCAGTTTTAAATTGTCCGATGTGTTTTTTTACACATCAGTAGTGAACTACTGGGTCTCTTGTGCTCCATGGACCAATTGTGGTGAGACAGATTTTCCTCCTAATCGGCTGCTCAATAACTCTAGACAACCCTGTTATTCAGTAATCCAGGAATAATTCTCTCTTTCACTCCCGGGGCCATTACACTGCCTCTTAACCCAGACTGAAGTAGGATTAGCACCATTTCGCCTCTTCCCCTCCCCTCCTTACTGCTGTTTGAGCTAGAGCTGACACTCAGGGAATCGCACAGTGAAACCGATTTGGAGAGACGCTCAAGGGAAAGAGCGAACTGGGAGCAGGGTTAGTCCTGAGAGTCCTCTCTCGAAGGGTCCCACTGCAGCCCTGGGGCCAGCAGGGAAGAGAAGGCAGGGCCAGCGGGCTACCGGGGCATATGGACACGGCTGCAAGTCCACAAAGGTAGTCCCTGCCAGGTCAAGGTTCAGACCAACTTCAATTGCCTCAGAACTGCATCCCAGGCTTCACTGCTTCCTTCAAAAGCAAACTAAACATCTTACAATTCTACAGATGCAAAGAAACCAGTATTTTTAGCCAAGGGTCATATCACTGATACAGAAATTTGTACTCATCAAATGCTGGCTGGAGACATGTTAGACAACTGTCATTGTTGCCTGATTGTCAGTATTCCACTGTGTGATTCCATCCACACACCCATGCGTTAAAACCAAGAACTTTTTCATGGGGAAATTCTATTTTAAACCATTGACTTGTCACAGTGCCCTTACGGGAATTTTACAGCAGTTTCAGCTGCAACCTCGTCCTGCACTAAGTAATTAACAGTATGGAATTGTATAAAGAACAGTAAAATACTAAACCTTTGCAGACTAAATGCCACTGCACGTCATTCTTTGACCTCTGTGGAACTGAAATGTAACACCATCAATTTCGCAGCAACCTGTTATAAAGAACATTTACCAGTCGATAAAGAAATTTCAAACTTCTTTGTAAAGAAATGAGAAAGGAAAAGAATCTGTTCTACTACTGATAACACTTCAAGATCGCTTGGTTCAATTTTTTTGAAGTGCTTTAATACATTTTTGATAGCTCAGTGAATGGATTTCTGGGTAGTCAATTTGCATATATTTTGATAGAATATGCAAAGAGGTTCTCTGAAGATCCCTTTAAATAAACTACAGAGAAAACATTATTTCAGTAACTACAAATGATCGATTTCTCTGTCCCAGAGAAACCAGACACCCATACATTCTCTGCATTAAAATTTAATTGGATTATTTACTAACAACGTGATTTCCTTCCTGAAAACCATTTTATACTCATCTCCAACAAGCCTCTAGAGATCCCTAGAAGCCAAGCAAAAAGTTGAAAAATTTACCATAATTATATATTTTAAACCTTTTTTTTTTTTAATAAAAAGAAACAAATCCACATTGAAATACCCAAAATCAAAAGCAGATTGTTGGGAACCCATCACCCTAGTCGAAAAGAGAAATCAGCGATGAGCCTGCTAGTCACAGGTGCCTGGATTCTCCCCAAATCTTTTATCTCGCCAATTTTGCCCTTTTCAGACTTCCTACTCCCGTACAGCTTCCTGTGAGTAATTACTCTGCACAGACACTTCCAAACCATCTCTGAGCAGTAAATCTGTTACTTCCTTCTTTGTGCTGACCCTGAGTAACTTCACTCCTGGACAAATACCAGTGGACTTCGGAATTTCAAGTGTTGCGAACAATCAAGACTTGCCTTTCCTTACACACAAGTATTCATGAAATTCAAGACTACTTGTCCAAGGCAAACATCTCAGGTCTTCCTCTGAGATAAGGTAAGGGAACTGGGAAGAGGGAGTGTTTCAAAGAGAGATGATGTATAAAGACAGATTAACCAAACAAGACAACTGCACTGTATCACAGCAAAAATGACCTTGAATTAGTTTTATGAGAATGAACTTTGATAATAATGAAAGATAAAAAGGTGCTTGATTACTCAGAACATCTTTTCAATCTCCTTAATGTAAATGGTTACTAAAATAAGGAAAGATAAGCAGGCAAGTATTTCAGCTTGGAAGGCAGCTGAATCTATCTGCAGGTGAAAGAAATTCAAAGATTTGCTGCTAGAAGAGAAATACACAGAAACAGATGCACTTTTTTCCTTCAAGTCTTAAAAATTTGTATCTTATGAACTTAACTGGTTAATCACCTGGATCTTGCATAATGAAGCATTTCTTTTAATTGCTTATACCTTGTAAACCATTTTGTACAGCACATAAATACTGTATTATTCTATAAAATTCCATGGCAAATTTCGCATTTTGAAGTGTTGTTGTAACATCATAATATTTTATGTTGTTACAATCATTCATCTCCTATGCAGAATAGTCATGCTTCACCAACAGACAAGAACTATGTTATCAGTCTGATACATGTTTAAAGGGTAAATTTAGATAGCTAGCTATGAAACTTTTCTCCAGTAACATAAAATAAGAAATACAGACCATTCTGCGCCAGAAGGAAGTGCCACAGGCTCCTCAAATTTACATCTACAATAGGATATAGATGTGTTTTATTAAGAAACCCACTCACAGAATCTAAGTACATACACAGATCATGTTTCACCATCTAACAATGCTAAGTTCCTGAATAAATACAGTGAGCAGGCAGAGCTAAATTTCCTTCTCAGAATAATTGCCAGAAACATTAAAAATTTCAAAGCAGGGTACAAAAGCACTGCACACTCCCACTATGTAACAAGTGCGGGAGCTGACCCACAGCAGGAGCCCCACGAGCTGCTGTAACTCACCAGCCTGGCAGAAAACTAGGTCAGCAGCCCCACAAAAACACTGCTTAAATTTCTGCCAGTTAGAGACTTAAAGCTGCTTAATGAGGGGTTCCAGACGAGTACGAGGCAGAGGAAGGACTGCACAGCCAGGAGCAGGAGAGAAGCTGGGAGAGATTTCCTGATGCATTGCTGCTGTAGAAGGATGACGAAACCATCAGCTGCAGCAGCTGCAGTCTCCTGCCTGGTTCCTGAAGGCCCGTGCCAGAATGAGACAAATGGGACACAAGTAAGCAAAGAACTCTGAGCACCCCTCTGGCCTCTCCCTACCTCAAAGGGCACTCACTCACCAAACCTCACCAACTGTTAACTGGAGACACCTCTTAAAAAGCAATGCTGTACAAACCCCAGATTCGGTATTCATAGTTGAAAATTTATACAGCATCTTTAAAAGCACATTAAATACCATCTCCACTGAGAAATTACTTCTGTTTGCCCCGAACTGAAAACGAAAAAAAGAAGGGTGGTAGGGGAAGAGATAAGGCAGAGAGAAATGTATTTCTTGGTAAAACTACCTACATAAAAGAAGTGCAGCTAGAATTTTATAATGAACATTTTAGAATAGAATAACTTATTATCTCATGGGTTACTTATTTTTGAGGTAACAAACTGCTCACTAAACCAAAAATTATATGAATGGTGACAGTGTAGCACCACTTGCAAATCCAGATGCACCGACCATGGTAAGCACCATTCTGCATCGAATTAATGACAAGTGAATATCACCCTTTGCTCCCAGCTGCCAAGCTTACAAACCAGTCCTGAAGTTTTCACTTTGTCCTACCTGCTCCAACATTTCCAAACCACTGAAATGTAGAGTCTGTCCCACCATATGGCTATCTGCAGCTGAAAGGATTTCAGATATTTCCTAGCTATGGTGCACTGCTTCTGTGTATATTCAATGAACACTGCTCAGTTGCAGTTGTTAAGAAGAGCAGATAGATAATTCATTCATGAAGGTGTAAGTTACTCAGAATTCTTCAAAAACTGACTATCTAGCCCTACCTTAAACAGGAACCATGACATGTCAAAAAAAAAAATTATTTCTTACAGTGGTATCATATTAGCTCTAAAACTGTTTCCCATGGGATAATGACTTGCTTCTAATGAAATCATAAATCACAGGGAATAGTTAAGAATTAGAAAAACAAGGCAAGGTATCTATTACTGTTTACGAACAATATTTAGAAAGGTTCAGAGAATTTGTCTGCAAGATTTAGTGGCCATTGGGGGTGTGTATGGGGGGGAAATCTACCTTCAAAACTCATTTTTCTCAGTTCCACACAACTTCTGAAAATGTATCATTCCCATAATCCCTGTAAACCCTTTAAAATTAGGCAAGTAAATTATAGTAGTAAATATTGTAGTGTTGGTTAATATTTGATCCTGGAGTTAACACCAAATACATACTTAAAAACTCCCACAGACTGCTTTTAAAGATTTGCTGACATAACCTAAAGCCTGTAGTGATAGTACTAGATAATAAATTCAAGTTTGTGGTAACAATATTTGAAAGCAGCAAGAATCCGTAAGATACTGAATGGTGTAAGGTGTTCCAAAATTTCCCTTAAAATCCAGCTGCTTATTTCTGCTGAATTTTCCCTTTTGCCCATCCAAGAAGCCAGCTACCTCTGTCCCATGCTCTGTTCAGATGAGGCTATGGACATGGGAGGCCTATGTAGTCCATGGTGGACAGTCTCAACAGGAGTTTACCATCTGCTAAGAAGTCTGTTCTCAGTCAGGTTTTTGCCTGGGATGTGGAAGGTGGGAGGAAGTTTGGAAGTAGAGAGAAAGAAGTGTAGTTTTGTTGCTGTTGTTTTAAATATACTATTTCAGCCATACCAAGAGTGGTCACATACTCTTCTAAAAGAGCTTGAACTGAAGTGACCTTGTCTCCCCAGCCTTGCTAATAATACCTGAGAAGAGGATCTGTGAATCCCTTACAAGTTCTTGATAAGCAAAGTCATAGTAGCTTATCAGAAGATGCTATGACAAACACACATTTTAGTCACCTTATAAACAAAACCAGAAAGCTCTACAAACTTCCAGGGCTGCAGTATCAGATTACAGAGACAAACCCAGCCAGAAAACCAGATCTGACCTTCTGACTGGCTGCCACTAAATCTTTACTTCATTTAAATTCTGCTCCAGTTCTACCCTCTATTGTTTCATTGCTTTAGGGAGCTTTCACTTCACAATGAGGGCACCTCTGCCAATGCAGCCCTGCCTCTATAAATAATTTACTGGTTACATGATTTCATCATAAGCAGTGACTGGAACTGCAGCACTGGGGAATTTAAAACACGAGTGTCTAAACATGCACTTAGCAGAATCCCCCCAACAGCCAGTGCCCTATCATCTGCAATGCCTGGCAGACCTGGAGCAGGTCTCTCCTCGCTGCAGGAAGCATCAAATATGTTTCATGAAGGTGGGGATGCAAATTCCCTCCAAGAAGGGCAACTACTTCAACAGAGCCACTGTAAGCTTCACCTGGAGCACACAAAAGGAGGGGGTACTCTACACTGATCCCCCCCTATACCTTTCAGAGAGTCTCTCATATTCCTTTTAAAATTCAACACATCTCCTGGCCACAGAAAACAGTCTCGAGTCGATTAAGAAACACCAAACCTCTTGCTGGCTCCATGAGAATACTACACTGCCTCATACAGGCTCTCAAAAATATGGAGGGTGTAATAAGGTACCTCATCCACACCAGCCAGCTGTACACCTTCACCTGTCTTCACAAGAGGGACCACGACAAACAGTTAATTCTCCTGGAAAGGCCTTTAAAACAATCTTTCATATGTAAAACTAGTTGTCAGACACACAGTTTATGCCACTGGGACTGTCCTAGAGACAGAACACAAAAAAATTCTCTCCACTGGGATACAAGGTTTTGTTATTCTAAAGCCTGATTGTAAAAATAGGAGCATGGGCAGCTCTGAGGAGTTTTATGCTCTTTTGAATAAAACGATTAAAAACACTCACCTGAATACACATTCTTCTGCTTACAGAGCAGAAAACAAGCTTGAGCAGTCACTAGAATACTGTACTGCACAGACAGTAGCTTGTTTGAGAAGCACCAAGAGTGCAGACAAGCTGCAGAATAGCAGTGATGTCAATTCTCCATCATTAGATAATGGAGTGCTTGCCTATCTTCTGCAAAAAATTCTGCTAGTAGTTACAGATTTCTCCATGCAAACTCCATGAAATTACTTGCAAATTTTTTTTTTTTAATTTGCTAATAATGTTACAAGACAAATTCAAGTAGAAGGGAAGTTTTCATCAAAATTGCAAAACAGTGGTAGACATAATGGTAATTCAGGTCAAATAAGTTTAAAACATTTGCATTAACATACTAGGTCTGTTTTGTCCCTGGCTTTTTATCATGATTCGGTTTTGTTAAACTGACCACTACAAGTACTCCCGTTCCAGTTTATCTTCACATTATTTCACCTCAGTATGTTCATCTACATAACCTGAAATTCAAGTTTTAGGACCTCTTCTGAAAACTAATTGCACTGTTAGCCACCTTTTCAACGTTAGCCAATTGAGGACAGCACTGAGGGACAGTTGGGTTGACATTATTTATATTTACTTACTTTTAATTTAAATTGACAGGGAAGGGAATAATTACATTTATTATAACCCAGCCTGGAATTCTGCCTGTAATTAAGGATCTGACACATCTTAGAAGAACTCCATTTTCAGTTGCTTAAGACATATGCCAAACTATCAGTGAGGTCACACATTTCACACAGCAAGTGTTTTTCTACTTTTTTACTTAGAAGTTAAAAAAAGAGGCTCTGTTAAAACGATGTAGTCATGCCTGTGAATAAGACTAGAAAAAATAGGTTGTGAAGTCCATATTAAAATACTTTTTTAAAGTATTCCGTTGACGAATTCTAAAAGTGGAAGAAGCTGAATTTAAGCTGTGGCAGATGGGCTGCCTCATACCAAGGGTGTGGCTCCTGGTTGGTTTGCGGTGAGGTTTTTTTTTTGTGGGGAAGTGGAAGGGGAACAGAGAGAGGATTGCTCATTTTCTTGACAAAGTACCAAAATTATAGGCCTCTGAAGAACTTCAGAAGAGGTTGCTAGTTTGGAAACTCAATTTTTCACAGACCAGCAGCACTGCACATGCTCTGCAGTCTCTCTAGGACATGGGATTGTTGCACACGCAGCTTCCATAGGCAGGTAAAAATCTGCTGCTTTACAAATAAGCTGAGGTGAACTTCAGCTCCTCATCCAGCAGCCAAGCAGCTATTCTGGTAAAGCTAGAACTAAAAGCATGACTCTGTCTCCTAATCTCCTTGCTCTTGCAAGCAAAACACACAAAACAAACACACAAAATAGAAAAAAACCCAAAAAATATTAAGAAAGCTGGTATGTGAAAAACAGTGAAAAGACAGAACACAGGTCAGTGGAGAAAGCAGCAGTGGTGCCACTGCTCAGAAAGCAGATAAAAGCAAAGGAGGTCACAACCAAACGAAAAGACCAAAGCCAGGGAGAAGATGCAGCTGAAACAGAGAAAAGAAAGAATTGAAATGCTTGTGGTCGCCAATAGAGAGCAACTCTGCTTTGTAGAAGCAGCTTTTTATTCTTCCCCTTCCCCTGCTCACCCTCTAAGTCCCTGGCATTTATTCTGTGATTCTGGTCGCAATGTTGTGCTTAGGAGAAAAATATTATTGTAGCAAACAGTAGGAAATAAACTGCTCAGTTCGAAGCATACAACAAGACATCTTTTTAATAACATCTTGTTTTCACTGTATGAAGTTTTGAGTTTGTGGCTCTTTTTCTTTTTTTTGTTCTTCTCTTTTTAAATTAATTTCTTCCATAACCTTAAAGCACAAAGTTCTCACCAGGGTATCTGGATACAAGACCTCATATTTGTATTCTGTAGTATCTAGAGAATTACATCAACAAATAAAAATGGTAAGATATCATGTATTTTTAATTGGTTCGCTGCAGATTCCTGTTTAGTACCAACAAGACAACATACTACAGACCTGAAAGAAGGAACACGTTCATACTATGACAGAGACAGATAATTATGCACAAACTGTGTGCATGTGTCATCATCAAAAATCTACTCCTTAATTTATTTACTAAGAAATCAACAAAGACTTTAAGCAAAGAACAATTCCTCTCTGTCCAATCTTTTCTGGTGACTCACTCAAATATGTTTTTTTTCTCCACATGCCTAAACAGATCTTTTTTTTCATGGCCCCTGTGAAGAGGATTCATTCTTCACACTAGCCCCATGCCTACCTGGTGCTTCAGCCATTCAGTTATCGGGGAAAATCGAGACAGAAAAAAGTTAATCTCCAATTGTTACCAGCATTCTCGCACCTCACTACATTTTCATGTGCTTCCAAGTAGTAAATCATTGAAATAACTTTTTCTGCTAGAGATGTCTTATCTTTTCATCTATTAACCAATACTCTACCATACATTCACCTGTATGCCACAACAGATTGCAATACTTTTAGTTCTACTGTACTTTTTCATTAATATAGTTTGAAACCTGTGCCTAGTTAGAATGTTTCTCCCACAGTCAAGAAACTATAGCTCAGTGTCCATGTCCACTTTCATAATGTTTTTCATTTGGCCATAATGTAAGGTTTGGCACCTAGAGCATTTTCATTTGAGAATCTAGTAACACTACATTGTCCAATTTAGAATTTGGATGCTCAAAGTTTCAACTGTCCAAAGATGACTTAAAATGTTGTCCCCTAATTCCAAAGTCAATAATTTTAATTAAGACCACAATCATCCTGAGCTTGCTCTCTCTCACACACAAAAAGCCTTAAGAAAAATTACAAAGCTCACCATTAGCAAAAATAACAGCTGTTACGAATAGGAAGGGATTGGAAATCAGATGATTACAAGAAAAAAATAGCCACAACTACATTAAAGATTCACCATAGTATGTGTATCTTAAAATTCACCAAACTGCACTGAGAAGTTGGCAGTATCTGGGTAAATCCATATAATCTGCTTTATTGATTCTCAGACAGTAGCCCACTGGACTCTATCACACTAAACTTACTACTTGAGATGTGAAAAATTAATAGTTTCAGAGAAGGTTAAAAGAAAACACTCTTAAGGTTTCATATGTTAATTTAAATGTCCTTTGGGTCTAGGAGTTTCTTGGTATCTACAGAGAAAGCAGGACTCAGAATAATTCTACATGTACTAGTGTTAGACACCAAAGCATTCCAGCAACATAACTGGATAATGCTAAGGCTCAAATTACCTCTTCTCTCTTCTGCACAGGCAGAACAGGCACTTGAAGAACACTGGGCAGAAGAGAGAAAAAAAAAGTGAAAAAAACCAAAGGAAATACACAAATATGAAAAAAAGGAAATAAAAGTAATGAAATTCTAGCAATGTGCTCATGTCTCTACAATTTGTTTTTTCTTGCAATATCAAACCCCAACTATACTCACTGCCAAAAGAAAAGGAAGAAATTAAGCTACATAGGGAACATTCTAGTTTCCTGCTGCTTCTAAGAAAAGCAGTGAAAGCATGTCAGAGTACAGACACTTGAAACTGCTAATTTAGATGCAGCTTGAGATTACAAATTCACTTTCATCTAAAATAAGGAACATCCACCATGCGTCTACCAAATAAACACTTTTTGCTGAATCATTAAAATACATTTAAGTAGCTGGGCAACTGTACATACTACCTATTTAGTCATCTGTTTGGCTTTCTTAGCTGTTTTATTAAACATCTAAGAAGCAGCTCAATCAAAAAGACAAAGAGCATGAGTGCATGACACAAAACAACAGATACTTGGAATCTGTGGCCTGTTTGGTGTAACAAGTTGAAGAAATTTAGTGGTCAGGAATGATTATAAAAAAATCAGTTTAACTAATCAGAACTCAAACAGCAATAGGGTAAAACGCAAAGTAAAACACTCAAAATTTTATTTGAAATGACAGCATTTTCTCTTTTGAACTTTTTGTATAGAACTGAAACAGAGTGGTTAACGTTGGTGAGAAAGTAATAAACGCATTTCTAAACCTTCCAAAACCAAAACTGCCTTTTAAAATTGGTGTCTCTAATAGTTGTATGTTTTGCAATAAAGCTGCCACTTTTCGTTATTTTTCTCTGAGAGCAGCTTTACTTAGTACAAAGCTATCACCACCAGTTTTCTACTATGAGATATCTGAAAAAAACCATCAGTTTGGGATCGTTATGAAAGGATGGTGAGATGGATGACAATGCACTCGGAGGCAGCAAACCAGGTATCTTTTCCTCTTTGCTGGTGGTACACTGAGCAACAGCAAGATCCTTCATCTCACTGTGGTCCTCCTCCCATCCACTGTCTATATATATTTTTAAGTACTGTCATGCTTTTGCTCATTACAATCACAGTTAGGCCTCAATGCTTGTTTTTTCCTTTTAAACCAATGTGCGCAGAGCAAGTTCTCAAAACACAACTGGCGTTTCAGAGCAGAACACCCAGGGAATGAGACTTGTCTCCAAGTCCCAAGAAAAAAACAAGATTTATGGCGACTTAGACAATTGTTTAGAGGGGAAAAGCAGCTATTTTTAACTATCCTTCTTAGTGGCTGCACTTAAGGGAGGCTCCCATTTCCTTTCTTCATCTTACACAGCAGCCGTAACTACTATTTCCTTTTCTCTCAGCTGTTTTTACAAAATATCTGGGCTTGCAGCTTGCAACTATGCACTGTCTTCAATATTGTCACAGGTTCAAAGCAAAAGCCAAATACTGCTTCCAAACCAACTTCTGTCCTGAACGGCAGCAAGCAACTTTACCTTCGAGTGCATCTATTTCTGTTCCACGCAGAAATAGCAAGCCTGAATTAGGTAGGGCTCTGAGGCCAGCCAGGGGATCCAGATTTAAGCTGCTGGAGTACAAGTAAGTGTAAAATGGGATGGAGACCTCACACAATCAGATTCTGATTGTGGTACTTAAGCTTTGCTACTTGGTAGCAACATTTGGTAGCTACATTTGCACTTGGGACAATTAAACTCAAGTACAGGATTTGTAGAGACAGACAGTACTGTATGAATTGTCAGCTCCTGATGGCCAAAAGCAAACATTTGGTGGATCACTGAAGAGGAGTTTAAGAACTTCTCTCCTGGAGTACCGTTACTGAAATCCTAGTTAACTCTGACTCTCATTAATTCTGTTTATTTTAAGCTATGAGAGGTTTATTGTCATATGCTAGAACAAGTCTTCTGCAGTCCTTACCAGAACTAGTAAATGCTACCATATGCCAAGTATGGGACATGAGAAAGGAATGCTATCTTTTTCCTCAGATGGAGACATTTGAGATGAAGACAGTATTTGTGTTCACGTTTGTATACATTTGGTGAATAAAAACCGGAAGGATAGGAAGGGCAGAGCAAGCAAAGGCTACAGCAGTTCTAAGTTAACTTCCAAAGCCTGATCTCATCAGTCTTGCACAATACAATTCCAAACACAAAGATGAGAATTCAAAATAAATCTAGCAGAACTACAAGAAATCCTCTATCACACTAATGACTAGATACAGATCTCCAAGAGACCATGATCATTTTCTTTTTGAACTGTCACACCCTTCTTCCCCTGCCACACAGGAGTTGACAACGCTGAGAATAATTTTGGTTTTTGTCTACGCAGTGACAAATTATATTACCAGCTTGCCTTTCAGAAGTCCTGGAACCTTTTAATAAAATGCGCCATAGGAGAAACAGTATGGAAATCTGTGGCATGGAACCTGTATGTTCCCCAAGGACTGGAATAGCCCTTCACACAATTTTACCTTAACTGCCCCCTCTCCCCAGATCTTAACCAAAGCTCCATATGATTCTTCTGAAAGCATTATTTAAATATATATCTGAAATCACTTCCTAATTACTCACTCAGGCTCATGCATGCTCAAGAGTTTAGTAGGTGAGCCACCTCTTGGGGGCTATACTGAGCCAAGTTTAGGTAGGTAATGACAGTCCTACACTGCCTCTAATCTCACCCACTGCATCTCCCCCAGAACAAATTATACATCCACGGTGGAGCTGTCAATTAAGATTCTCAGAGTTTGTGTTCTGCAAGGCAATAAAACTAGAAAAATAAAGGAGCCTTACTTTTTGAAAGCATACCAGAAGAGTCAGAGAAGCTAAGCATTCCTCTAGGGAAGAATAAACTTCAGTCTCTTGCACTTCCTTTATGCACCCCAGCTGATCTGAGCACTTATCAAAGATCTCTTTTTAGTAACATGATACAACTCGTTTCTTTTCATTAAGGAGAAGAAATGCATTAAACAGCAATGTACAAGTGGAAATAAAAATGTCTTTCTACAATAACTGAAATAAGGGCAGTAAGTGAAATTTAAGAAGGGATAGTATCAAGAAAGAAGCACACATGAAGAACCACCTCTGAACTGGGGGATATAACATCCAAGGGGAAGGGAGAAACAGGAGAGTGTGCAACTGCAAAAGTCTGCTCTCTGCAAGACCTTGAAATTACCCCTTTTTCACCAAATGAGGCAAATACCCTGCAGAGAAAAACACTTTCTAAAAACCATCAGTTACGCACAAAGCATCTGAACTAAGGACAGATAGTTGTTATAATGATAGTTTAGGGGTTTATATGACTAATTTCATGTTTATTTATAATGCTCTGGTTTTATTTGTGAGTGAGAACAAAACTACAGAATTGTGCTCATTCTCTGCTAAATGCATTTGCATCTTCCCTTCTTTAAATGCTCCACTTGGATCTTAATCTGCAGGATTATGATCTCCTGCTCAACCAGAACGATTGACATGGGAGAAAGAAGGATATCCAGAAAGCCAGGTAACATAAAATATGAAATTACAGTGGTGATTTACTTTATTTATCCTACAGCAACTCAGCATCTGCATACTCACAACTTCTTTCCAAGAGCTATCTTAACACTTACTGCAGGTTAGGAGCATGCACAGAGTCAATCAAAGCACAGCAGTTGGCAAACTAGTTTCCATCTGAACCCATCCTCTTCCTTTACATCTCTTTGTTAGCAATTCTTAACATTTATTTTCAAGCTGTCATGGTGCATCTTTCTCTTTGTGCCTCCTGTGCTATTAGGGGCATCTGCTATTAACTGTTTGTCCTCACATAACCAAGAAAACTTGAAAATACCTTTCCACACTTTCCTCAATAGCTCCCATATTTTTCCACTCCTAAGTTCTCTAGAACTAATTCTGGTAGTGTCTATGTAGAGATCAGGCTACCAAATCCAGCAGAAATATTTCAACGGGGCTCACTTTGTGCTACATCACACTTACCTCTTAATTTTGCTATGCCTTAGAAGTAGACACCATCCACCTTCACAAAATAAAATACAGTAAAAAAGCCCTTTTCCTGTAAATGCTGTTTGAAAAAGTCAAAGCTCGCTTGATGACTCTTCAATTAAAGGGAGTTGAGTTTCTACTAGTGCTTCCTAATACTTATTGCTATAAAAGTGCACTTCAAGCTTCCTCCCACCTCAACTAGATAATGAGCTTTTCCTTCAATCAAATATAATTAACTGCAGAGCAATTCACTAAACCATTTCTTTCAAAAACCAGCATCCCTACAAAATGGGATGGAACCAGCATCCAGGAATCCAGACCGCCTCCCTTCAGGCGAGAGCCGTAGCTCCAGGACCTGTGCTGCTGTGATGGCACTGAGCTCTCTGCTCTGCCTTCCTGTGTGCCCACCACAGCACATTCTTCAGCTGCAAGGCCACTTTGAAGCAGGTGATCAGCCTTCCTTGTTTGCTGCAGGATGAATGATGCTCTCGTGCCTGTCTAGACTGAGACTCGATGGAATGCAGTTACCTCTGCACCTCGCATTCCCACACCTCACGGAAGTGAAGCAAGCTTCCGTGTTATCAATTAAGCACTGAAACTAACTGCTTTATGTAATTGCCACAAAGGAATTTACTATCAGATTCCATCGCATACGTCATCCTCCTGTGCTATTAAATATTTCAGCTACATGTAATAACTGTTTGTTTGTGGTATTCCTAGATTTTAAACTACTCGGTTGCAGTTACATGTTGAAAGCACATGTCGGTAACATAAAGGAACATTCATGACATGCTTATTCTAACCATCCTAAAAAGAATAACAAAACTAAGGGTGGAGAAGGATGGACAAATCTAGGAAAGAATCAAGACATAAATACCTTCTCCTGTAATAACATTGGTAAACATCCAGCCAGGATGTCTAGTTTTATCTGGAGAAGCCAGGATATTGCAATAGGCTTACTTCTCAGAGTTTCCTGGCAGTCTCACTAAAATGCCTGATCTCCAAAATCTTTGTCAAGTTCAAAGCACTAAATATAAATGTGTACAGATGAATAAAGTATTCAGAACACAGGAATACTAAAAAGGCTTGTGGGATTACACCAGCATCTTGCATAATAAGCATCTGGAAATAGAATATAACTGTACTGAACTTCATTCTCCCAAAGTGATTCTGGGTTTAAGCTTATAGCATGAACACAGAAACATGAAAAAAAGCAACACTGAAAGGCTCAGAACTGGCATCACATCAGCATAGAAAGGGAAAATAGAGTTTTTAAAATTTCCATTTATTTATAGAACATTCACATAAATGTTCATTTTCCCCTCAGTAATCAGATCCAGAAGACAAGTTAGTTGATACAGTAAAAAAGTTCAGTATTTAGAATTATCTTGATTTATCTTCAATTAGAAGCCTGTCTAAAGGCTGTTGATATCTTTGGGTTTTTCTTTTGCATTATATGCATGAACATATTGCAGGAAGACTGGAAGTGATATACAACAATGTCGTTAAATATATGTTGAATTCTGATGTGTGAAAACTATGGATTTAACTACATTTTAAGATTTGAACTTGGCACAAAAGATACCATATGCACAACAAATACATTAAATCAGCACCAGAGAGAAGCCATATCTCATCTTGCTGTAATAAAGCAACACTAAAAACTAAAAACTAAAACTGTACGTAAAACTCCACAGCCGTTCAATCATTTTAGTTAAGCACTTATTTTCACGAATATGTAACAACAAATTTATGGAAGATTAATCATAACCAAGTAGAAAGAGGTAAAGTCATAAAAAGCATTGAGATTCTAAGCAAATTCTTATTTCAGTTACCACAACAGTCGATTATTCAGGTTCTCTGTAAAAATAGGCTCTGTAGAGTTTTGCATTACATGCCACATAAAAACTTTTTTAAAATGTTTTTTAAAAGTTAAAATTTTTGCTTTCATCTGTTTCTTTACAGTTCAGACAAAAACCTGTTGCTGTTATTATCATGAGCATTGGCTACACACAGTGCAGTTCAGACAGAATTCTGGAGCACGTTCTGGATTTACTGACAATTCCAGAAGCTTTCTCACTTAGCTAGTGCAAGCTTCATTCTGAAACAGGGCATAGAGGGGTAAGAGTACAATGCACATTGCCCTGTGTGCTACCCACAATTCACTCTTCCTCACAATGGGTCCCCCGGTTTTTAATTAGAACCTTAATTAACTGAAGAACTTTTTTTTCCCCACCTGTCTTCTTCCCTCATTATTGGATCTCCAACTCTGTTACCAGTTTGGTTTGTACCACGTTAAAAGCCCATTCTTTATTTTTCTGCATGCCTTATTTTGTTCTCAGCTCAGCTCTTACGTTACTAACCCTTCTCCCACTCTTCCAAAACCAATCAAGAAAACCAAGTTGCTGGCTATAATATCACTGTGACAATATTTGCTTCCTTTTGCAGACCTTTGCTTCTTCAAGATGAAAGACTTTGTTTTGACAACTGCTTCAAAGTACAGAACATCTGAATAGTTGTTTCCACATTTAACTCCTGCATTCCTCAACAGAACTCAATTCAACATCCCTTTCAGCACATTCCCTCTTAAATGCCTGTAGGTTTCCTCAGTGAAGTGACTCCTGCTCACAATATTCTTACCCATCTCATATATTATGGCACCACTTACTATTCAAGTGTCTTAGGACCTCACTGATTTTCTTCCCCTGCGCATTGGAAAGTGAGAAAAAAATATTCTCAAAGTGAAACCACAAAGTTGTGTGAGTTATTCTATTATTACTGTATCACTAGTTTTCCTTACTTTAAACACACCCCTCTTCTACCCATTTTAAAAATTAATTTACCATGTGATGTCATATGTGGACTGTATATTCCTGTGCCCAAAGGCCACATCTTCAGTTTTAAGTAGCTATATAGTCTACACACAGATTAGTAAAATAATAATTAGGGGGTTTTTTGTTTTGCACACAAACATTCTGTTCCAGTATTTCTTAAAATAAGGGAAGCTAAATTTGCTGACAGCTTCCTTAATGATACTACTTCTCTGACAGGAAACAATAAAAGCAAAGAAAGTCTCTCTATTTGACACTTTAGGTATTTCTAAGTCTGTATGGAAAAAATCAGGAAAAACATTTACTAGATTTAAAAGTCTTGGCTAAAACAATGTGAAACAACTGTGACCAAATAATTGTGTTCTGCTGCAACAGCATTAACTACTACAGATTAAATTTAACTAAAATTTAATTAGGTCAGATTCATCTTAGCATAACTAAAAGAGAAATTATTTAACAGATCCTGATAGAATCTGGATGTAATTAATAAGTGTAAAGTTTATCCATCATGCAAAATAAGCCATTTATAAGGACCTTTTGGAAATTAAGAACACTATGCAACCACTAAATTTGCTAATATTAAAATATTAGGTTTTAGCAGTGGAGCATATTGGTAGGCTTGAATTTTGGTAACATACTGAGTACATAAGGATACATACAGACACATATTTACATGTATGTTTTACAATTCATCTTCACTGTATCTATGTAACGCACATTAGAATTGAGAATTTGCATATATTCTGTACCAAAAAAAGTTTACAGAGCTCCAGATACTGCCGCAGTGGGCACGAGGAATGATTTACCCTACTGCCTCCACATCTTTTTTTCACTCATTTAAATTCACTGAGTCATTCATGCCTGCCTGCAGAGCCGAGCAAGAATAGCACAGGGGGCCGGGCCGAGTAGTGCCACTCCTCAGCAGCCCTTGCCCAGCAGCCAGGGCGGGCGGCAGGAGCGCGGTCCCGGCTCCAGTTACAGCTCCAGAGCCCCGGGTATTTCGGGCACGGCAGCTGCTCCGGCTGCAGCTCCCGGCCCGGGCCATCGCAGCCAGAAATAAAGGACAGGAACGTCAAACCTGCAAACGTCAGAAACAGACACCCTGCTGGCATCCAGACTAACTTCGTTACAGGGCTCCTTTTATCCTTCTCTGATTGCAACTGAAATTATTCTAATACAGAAAGCTGCTTCTTGGGCTAAGTGCCTGTTTTGCATATATGTATATCTATGGCAGTGCCACTGTCTAACTAAAAAGACGGGTGCTACAAGTTTCCTGCTACAACCTTAGTTTTCTTCACCTTCCTATATTGGTTTTACATATCATTCATATCTCAGACAGGTAAATATAATAAAAAATTATATTTAAGAACTGGTAATAATTTTTAAAAATCGAAATTTTCAGCTAAGTCCCTTCCCTGCAAATAAATACAGAAAAACAATTTCTAGTGTTTAGGTTTTAAACAAATAAAAGGACTGACAAAAATTCACAGCATGTAGCACATTATCTTCTGCATAAAATATAGCCACACCATGATTTTTGCAGCTTGGAAGGTACAGGAACACTCAGCCTCCCAATGAAATCAACTTTACTGTCTTCTCTCTGAAGGACAGTGTCAGAAAGAAGGATTAATTTTGAAGTACATTCAGCAACAAACCAATTACAACAGAACCACTCAATCACTAATCAAAGCAAGAATTTTTTACAGTGGATAACTAAGCATACTGCTGAGATAATTTATTTAATACAATCATTACTATAGAAAGTAGCCTTAATAGTAACACAACCCACTATTTCTCCTGATACAAGTTTGTCAAATCTAACAATGGATTGTGGATTAACTTTAATTTTTAGAAAAACCTAAGTAAGGTTCTTTAACATGGATGGTCTAGGAGTCTTGTATCAAGTATTTGCTGCTTTGGTTGTAGAAATAAAATGGGGTTTTTTAAACAGGAATCAGACCATACTGAGGAAGTCTTATAAGGCAAAAGCAAGTGCAGCAGAGCATGTTTAGTCAGTCATTCTTGTCACTGAAGCACATTAAAGCTTCTCACACCAGGTAAACCTGACCTTTGTGACTTATGCAGAGGGAAGTGCACTTCATGCCAAGAATGATGAGCTTGAGAGATGACACTGCCAACGCCCAACACTTTGATATTAATTAGGTGCTGCATTCTCTAATGTATAAACTAAGGAGCCCAATTAACATACGTGACCTATGATCATACTTACAGCCATCTCAACACCAGAAAAAAGCCTCTTACCCATACTTTCCTACACCCATCCTGCTTAAAACTCAGAACAGTCGAACAATGTATAGCAGAACAAGGAGCATAAATGTCAGCTTTTGGCTGGACATAACAGTAAGAGCTTCTCTACTGACTTGCTAGTGGCAGTGGGCAGGGTAATGCAAGGTTCCCTGTACCTATGTCATTGCCATTTACTCCAGCCCAGACGGTGACAGCACCTACCTTCCCATTACTCCTGCTTCAACAAATTATAAAACTATTTTTCATGCACTTCACAGATTGAAGCAAGTATAATACATTAGAAGAGCATTCAAAAGGACTACAGGAAAAGCCTGAGTTACAGCACTGTTGAAAACATGATCATGAGGAAGCTTGATGTGTGGGATATGTGAACCACAGTGAATACACAGGACAGGCAGTTAAACCCAGTTTTGAAAGTGTGAAAAACAATGCATACCATTTAAGTTACTCATACACACTGTGGAGTTCATAAATGGATGATAGCCATTCAGTAAAGTGATTTGGGCATTGTTTTGCAAGTTCAGTCAAAAAAAATTGGCTACTACATTGTCTCAGAAACACCAGTTGTTCCACAAGCAGCAAACTAATTGCCTAGAAATGTGACTCTTCTCCCACATTTCTCAGCCAACTCCCAGATCTCCCACAGAAGGGATCTCCTTTCTCCCCCAGATCTCCTACAGAACGCCAAGTGAACAGAAAACAAAATACACTGTGCATAGTCCAGAGCAGTGTATGCACCAACACACTGCCAGCATCCTTGCACTGCCAATTTTAAGCAAAGAGAATTACCTGGGCTGAGTTTTGCTCCTCTTTTCCCTTGAAGAACCTCCGCCTCGGAACTGTTTCCTCTATTTCGTTTCTAATTTTCATGAAAACGGTAGCAAATTAATCTCTTAAGACTTTTCTCATCTTTCACATATGGTTGAAATTGGCTAGCAGATTAAGGAGTTAGAGGTGGAGACAGAAGGGTTCACAGATGCCAGTCTTCTGTCTCCACAGTGCCTATTTTTCCTTCCTTCTCTCACAGAAATAATAAACCAAAGAGAAAATACAGAGTACTGAGAGATGCAAAAGGTAGACACATTTACAGTTCAAAACAAAAAACATGATTTGATGCAAACTCAAGAAGGCAACTGACAAAACTGACACATCCCAGTGACTTGAAACAAAATGCCATCACCACCCAAAAGCTTGTGGTTTCCAAACTTACAAGACCGAGGAAAAAAGAGAAGAGTAAAGGCATCATCTACATGACTGGGTCTCTCATTCATTCTCACAAGAAAGAACAGAAATCTTCAAAACTGCTACCTACACTATGCTTTCCCTCTCTTCCCAGTGCAGAAGCTTCATTCCACTCCTTCTCCAAGCAAGTCTGACAAATGTTCAGACACTATCTCTGTCTGGCTGTCTAATACTCCTTGGTTCTCATCCCACAGCACACCAGACCGAATCCTTCATCCTTTCCAATCTCTCCCGTCCGAGCCTTTCTTCCTCCTCACCACACCCCCTGACTGACCTCTCCTATCAGATCCTCAGCTGCTCAGCCCAGCTCTGCAATTAACAGATTAACAGACATCTTGAGTCAGGAAGGCACCATCAGAAATCGAAGTAAGTTTTTTAAAACTGCAAAACTGCATTTTAAACCATTGATGGTCAACTCAAGGTTTCCATCAGAAATTACTGTAGCCAAGCTCAAGACACTAAGCTTCAACAGGGGAACTTACCTAAACTGCTATTCCCTGGCAATTGTCTGTGTGTGTACTCCACACTACATTTTCAGGTGGATTGCCACATATTAAGGCATATTTTAAACAATCTTGCATTATAAAAGAGGCGAAAAAAAAATCTACTACTGTTGCATTATGAAAAACATGATAATTAAGCACTGTAACAGGCCAGACTACTTAGACAGGCTGTGAAATCCCTCTCCACTGGAGATTTTAGAGATGTTAGACAGACATTCTTATCTATACTTACACAACCAGACCATGGAGGAAACAGAGAAATCACTTCCAGCCTTATGCTTCTGTGAACTTATGCTTCAGAGAAAAAAAAAAAAAGGCGGAAAAAAACCCCAAAAAACACCACACCACCAAAAACCACAAACAAGTAAAAAACAACCAACCAAAAAAATCCCACAAAAAACCCCAAAACAAAACACCATAAAACCCACACTGCAGAAAATCAGCTTGCATACTAAAGTGTTAGTCTTTTAGGGAACAGTTCTTGTATTTCACTTATTCTTGAACTCAAAATCAAGCAGTGAGTAGCTCCACTAAGTCTACGATCTTAATAAAATTAATAGCTACTGCCTGTAAGCTATGCACAGATTCCACCATAAAGCATAAAGCATCACCCAGCCTGTTTTATTCAGGGCATAAACATTTTGTTCCAAATGAAACTTTACACTCAGCTCACAGCCCTGGCTATAAAGTTAGCTTCTGCCCAGAAAATGACAACACGTATTCATGGCACAGCCAGACTGAGCCCAAACACAATGCAGCTCCAGTACCAGGCACTCTGTTGTCAGGAATAAAACATTTCTGAAGAACCCAATATAACTTTCTCGTCTCTCCAGTGAGAAAGGCAGAGGAAGGTGGTATCTGCCAAGGAAACAATGCCACTGACTATACAAACTACTGAGAAATACCTAATGAAATATAAAAAGGAAGGGGAACAACAATGTAGAAGTCAACAAAAATTTTTTTACAGAAATTTGTGATAAGTGCTAGGGAGATGCCATCAAAATAACCACTTCAACAAACTCCAATGTAAGAATAATCTCAAGACATACAGTTATGCTGCCCTCTTTGTCCAGGGTGAAGTGAGATTGGCCTGCCATCAGCAGAGGATGGACAGACAATTGAGCCAACCTTTCATACATGGTTCCTTTGGGGGTAAAACCATTCACACGGAAGCAAGGGGATCTGTGTAATGTTTCAGGGCTTGAAATTTGGGTTCCTTGGCGACCAGATGAGCACAGCTTCCATTTCCTCAGGCTGTGCCTACACTGCACAGTGCAGTACCCAAGTACTGAAGTTTGCTTGGAAACTGGAAGCACCTTAGCTGAAATACCCCAGAGGTTCATAAAGGCTGCTTTACCTAATGGAAGAAAAAAGGCTCTTCCCAGGGGGGTGAACGGCTCTGTGCAGAACCCTGGGCTTTCACAGCTACAATATTTCTTTACAGAAGCCCTAGTCTGGCATCCAGGCTGTGCTTGTGCATGTGGTTATCCATCAGGCACACCAGAGTGCTCCTCAAGCAAACAGCCTGCTTTGCTAATATCACAGAGCCAGTTACTAACTCAAAACACTGCATTAGGAAGAACTGAGCTGAATATCCAAAAGAGACTTCTCCTCGTGTCACCCAACTCACATTTCAAACAAATTATGTTGAGACACCAAAGTAACTTTAACCAGCAAGATAGAATTAGATAAAGATGCTTCATTCATTTCAATTAGTAAGAAAAATTATAAGAAAAATAAAATTTTCAATCTCTATCCAATTCCTTTCACGCTTCAATTTTTGCAGCCCTGTTGAACCACACAGATACAGAATTATGAAAATATTCCCAAAGATAAAAGGATATTCTGCTTGCTTTAATTTTCACCTTATACTTTCTGCAATTTACACATTAGACAATGGAATGCTGTTTACCCTGGACACGTATGCAGAAGGAAAAGTGGTTCAGTATTGCACATCACAGAACGTAAGCAAGTGAAATGACAGGAGATTGTATCTTTACTATCTGGTCCATATGAACACCCAAACAAAATTCTTTCCCAATACTGGGGAACAGCTCAAAGGTTCACCAACCACCTCTTCAGGCACAAACCCTCATGATTAACACAGCAGAATCCTCTAGAAAATAAAGGCATATAGATATGTTTCATAGTTCTAAACAAAAGATTCAGAAAAAGGTATTTCAAATAATGTGAGAAATAAAGAAAAAAGTGTTGCAAACCATTTTTGTTCAATACTGCTTTTTAAACCTCTACCCAAGACTGTTGTCAGTAAAATGTCCTCACTGTAGCATTTCTCTTTACAAGGACTAATACATGATTTAAATACAGACTTACCAGATAACTATTAACATCCATATTATATGGAGGAAGCCAGTAATATTTTCCTCCTAATGATCAGCAAATATTTCTGAAACTAGAGCTGGTTCTTTATTATATCTTCAATTACAAAGGGGAGGGAAGAACCACATTCTTTCTTCGTTCATATTCCAGATTATGAGTGGAACTATCATCTACAGCCCCACAGTAAGATTTTTTTTTTGTCATCTTCTTTATTCATCTTTTTATCTTCTATTTCCTGTCCATACTAAGCCCAGGTGCTTGTGGAGCTTTCCCCAGAGAGGTCCAGATATTCTCCTCCAGACAGAAACTTAAAAACCTGTTATCAAAATACTTTCCCTCTGATGTAATGATTTTGCATTTATAGGCACTCAATTCTATACACTGCTGAGATATAGTATCTGCTCACTAATCAGAAAAAAGAATTAATAGGGGTTTCAAAGCCACAAAGGCATAATTTTCACTCTAATGGGAGCGTACTGTTCATACTTTGGGGGAGGGGAAGAGAAGAAAGAGTGTTGGCTCTTTCATGAACATAAAAGGGCAGAATTACACATTAGTGTAGCTTCCCCATGTATAGACATTTTTTTCTGAAATGCAGTGTAAACTTAAAATCAACCATTAGCTTCTTTAACTAAAGCTCAAATCATCCATGTAATTACTTTTACAGAGGATTATAACCAAGTTGTTTTGTTTTGGTTTTTTTTATGTGAATTGTTAAAATTTCACCATTAAGAAATAAATTACAACGGGGAAATAGGTTCTTATTCACAAAACAACCAACCAAGCTGGCATCGTTAATACTCTTTTAACAAGGCAGAACTGATATACTTGGAAATGCTGTTGCCATGTCAGAATTGAAGTGAATTGGGTAAACTGTGCAAATGGGCTGCTACAGCACCTGCCCAGCCCTTGGCCTGGTACAAATAAGTACCTGCTCGTTCAGTAAGCCCTCCTCATCAGGGCACAGAAATTACCAACTCACTGAAGTTTTCACAAAGGAAAAAAAAAGCCTACACTTTTTAAAAAAATACATTTGAAAGAAAAGTTGAGATGCTGGGCATTCTTGATTCATATGTGCTTTAATACCAAGATTTTTGACCTTCAGAAGTCCCTTCTCCCAGGAAAAAAAAAAAAAGGGGGAGAAAAAAATAAAAACGCTCCTCAGAAACGACCACAGAGAGACGCTGCAGACATCCATCTAAAATAATGGCAGTCAACGGTCAGGATGATACAGGGAACATCAAGCTTTTAATTTATGAATCTTTCTGAAAGAGACCTCTTAGTAAGCAGAAACAAGAAAATCAGGGACTATCCAGTCAGAGCGATGAAGAAACTGACTTAATGTGTCATTTACAGGATTTTCCTATTAATGACACCAAGTATCTTCAACTTTGACAAATTAATTTTAAGACCTCATTGAAATATAACATGGAAACTACTATCAATTTGTTGGGTCATCTTAGCAAGATTCAGCAGTTTTCCTACGAAGATTCACTTACGAACTATACCCATCAGATTACAAAATAACACGAAGAAAAGCAAGCACTACAGACTGGATCCCGATTAGTAAAACAACAGAAAAGTCGTAGGAGTCTTCCAAAAGTGCTGGAAAATGCATACTGCAAGAACAATTGGTATTACTGCCTAACAAAGCTGGGTTACACTCGAAGGATCCAACACGCTGTCACCGTGACAGAAAAGCGAAGGATGCCAGACCAACACACATCTCTATTCCAACACCCTACATATCTAACACTGAGCTTCCTAACACAATTAAAAATAGGGCTAGAGTGCCCAAATATATGAGTGGGGATGCTCTTAGCATTTCTGCTTCCAACTTCTTGTTATAAAAATAGAAGTACTCCTCAAGACCTTTCAGCATTCCTTAACAGTGGGTTTTTTTGTGTTCTATAATCATAAGTGACAAAAGAAACAGCTCCATATTTGCTTCAGCCCTCTCCAAGGAAAAAAAAAGTACACATTACAGTAATTCTGTTATAAAACTACAGCACATGTGTAAGGCCCCGAGGAGCACCGATGCTGTTAAAATTAAAAATGGCTGTGCCCGAAGATCCCACAGCAAAACAGGCACAGCTCTGCTGACGATTAAAATATATATTAAAAATTCCTGCATTACCTTACAAAGGGCAACGTATGCAAAACAAAAAGATTATATATTTTTTCAAAACTGAAGTAAGTTATTAGACAAGAGATGCAGATCTAAGCAAAGTATTCTTACTGAGTGCAGGTCGAGCTCATTTACACAATAAAGCAGATTTTATTCCCCGAGACGCTTAACGTATCAGGATTTCAAAACTTTTATCAGGCTTCGCCGCTGAAATAGAGGCACACCAGTCTGTAAGGAGGCACAGATGTGCCCAAATACCAGCGGACCCCACCCCCTTCTCGCTGCCAAAATGGCCAGTTCGCTACACCCAGTGGCTACTCACCAGCCGCAGTGCCGAGCAGCAGGGTGGCACTGGAGAGCAGGAGCACCAGCACAAGGTGCTGCAGTGAGGCAGGCATACCTGGGCAGGCCGCGGTTCGAGCCGGGAGCAGAAAAAAAAATAAAGGGGGAAAAAAAGAGGAAAAAAAGCCAAACCCCAAAGAGAGGAAATTCTTCCTGCTTTCGCACAGCCTTCCTTAACTCTCTCGGTTTACAATCCGGTCTGGAAGGGCAAATGGCAGATGAGAGGAGCCGTCTTCGCTCTTACTCCATTACAGCCGCCTGCCTTCATGCCTCGGGAGCCGGCAGCCCTCAGCGGACACGGGGGAAGCGCCTGGCTCTGCCTCCCAGCCCCGAGGCATCTCCCCCGCCGGGGAGGACGGCGGCACGCTCCCGACCCCGCTGGGAACCGGGCTATTTCCCACGCAGCTCCACGACATCGAAGAAAGCGCCGGGTTGGGAAGGGAACATATCCAGACGCGCCCACAGCGGTGTCAGTCAGCGCGGGCCCTGCGGGCTGGCCGGGGCACGCAGAGCGAGCTAGGGGCTCACGGCGGCGTCGCGTCCCATCCCGGCAAAGGTCTCTGTCCTCTGGCCGCCCCTCCTCGCTGCCTCACGCTCCGGGGAAGGCGGCGGCGAGGCCCGCTGCTCTCAGGGCGAGGGCTGCGCCTGCATCCCGGCCCATCTGCCTCCCGCGCCGGGCGGGCTCCTCCGCGCTGCCCCGGCCCCCGCCGCAGCACCGACGCCACCCCCGGCCACCCCGACAAAGGTGGGGCCCGGGGCGGCGAGGCCCCTCCTCGGCGGCTCCAGCTGCGAGCGCACCCGGCTGCTCTCCGCGGGCGAAGGCCCTTCCCCTCCTCCGCCTGCCGCCCCGAGTTTCCACAGCGCTGGGCAGCCTGGCCCGGCCTCCTCACGCCGGTCTCCCCTCAGACCCTCCGCGCTGCCAGCGCCTTCCTCCTCCCGCGCCGGGCTCGCCG
>VZRO01002709.1:492803-539917 GCA_013397915.1 Daphoenositta chrysoptera
AGGGCGGGGGGCGGCTCCCTCAGAAGGGGAGGGCTCCACTGGACGTTGCCGGGAAGGCCACGGGAAGGAGGCGAGCGGCCCCCCTCAGGCAGCCTGTCTGTCAGAGAGGCTGTCAGCAGGGAGGCGTGAGCTCAGGAGTCACAAAAAACGCCTGTAACAACTAGAAAAAAATGTTTAGCCGTCTCTGAGATTGCGTCATGTTTGAACTCCGTGGCCTGCCTGTCAGACACCCCGAAGGTTCTGCCTCGTCCTGCGGTCGGAGCCCCCGTTACCTCTGTCCCTGTGAGCTCCCCTGTGAGCCCTGGCCGTAGCACCTACAGCTGTCCCTCGGTGAGCACCGGCAGGTCACACAGCCACAGCCACAGCATCTGCGCTGAGATACCACATCCAACCTGTGACCCATCGCCACCCTGTCAGCTAGACCACGGCACTAAGTGCCACGGCCAGCCTTTCCTTAAACGCCCCCAGGGACAGTGGCTCCCGCACCTCCCTGGGCAGCCCATTCCAACATCTAATCACCCCTTCTGTGAAGAATTTCTTCTTAATGTCCGATCTGAATCCACCCAGCTCGTATGGTTTCAGCCACCTGACTCTCCCACGCAAAACCATTATCTACCTCTTAAATGAAAGAGATTTTATGATTTCAAAACGTAGATAAAGTGAGCCCACTCAGCTCTTTGTATGCTTTAACCTCTGCTATATTGCACAGGACCAAAGAGATAAATTGAGGGCAGCAGCTGATGGGAGAACTGTGACTGGAACGTAGTGTTTGATATTCTGGCCTAGCAAGGCTCTTCCAAATAAATGTTACTGGCTGTAGCATAGAAAAAAGTGTTCTTAAGAACACCCTGCACACTGAAGGCACCTTCATATATGGGAAATGCTTCCCCATGAGGCAAAATTCCTATACCAGTTTCAAGAACAGAACACAAATTCAGAAATCCAATTCTACACCTCAATCTATTAAATGCTTCGACACAAAATGGTGTAGTTGCAAATCAGAGTTACAATTTTAGTGATAATAAAAGTTTTCTGCATAATTCCATTTCTCTTCACAAGCCATAGCAGATGAAATAGATGTAATCTGATACTTTGATCATCAAGTGAATTATTAAATAAATTGTAATAGAATTTTCATCATCGTGATGCTTTGGCCAGGGTAATAGTTTGACATTCCTAGGGTTGAGGTGAATTTATACTGATAGTTATAAAAATGTTTTTTAAGTTTACTACAATATTTTTACTTTCAATCTATGCAGATGTAACATGGATATTGGTGAGAAAATAAAATATAGAATCACAGATTGTAATTTGTATTGCCACTTTCCAGAATTGCAACCACATGTTAACCACAGTATCCTTCCTGTTATTTATGGAATGTGAATGTCAAGAAAGAACCTTTAGAAGCAACACCAACACCCAACAGCTAGAATAGTTTTACTTCCAAGAGAGGAAAAAACCCCAACACTGAGTAATTTTTTTTTGGAAGACCAAAATCCAGTGCTCTTTTCTGGTTCCACAAAGACACCAAACCATGCAACACACCTTCTGCCCAGCTGTGCCTTCCAATACAAGAAGTGAGATCTACTTTGTTCAGAGAAAACAAGAACCTGGCCACGTGGGTTGCACAGCACTTTCACTGTTTAGATGGTAAAAGAAAATTACTGTAATTGTTTATGACGTGTATGAAAACCTGCTCAGCCTGACGTAAATGACAGAAGTCTCACTTGTTTCAATGGTTGTAGTATTGGCTCATTAATTAATACTAGGAGTTCTTCTCCACAAGAAATTGTACAAAAACATATTTTCTGCCTTAAAATACTTTTCTCTCCACAAAATGCAGTCGGGATAAGGAAAACTTGCAGAGCTGCAGGGCAGTAAATCTGTGGTGCAGGTTTAGGTAAAGGTAGTGGGGGAGACAAGAGAAAACGTCAAATTTACCGAGATTTAAAAGCCAATATTCTGACTGTATTTCCACCAGGAAGAACTCTGACCAATGGAACAACACCGATGAACTTGCCCTTTGCTTCAGCGAGACACCGAGAGGAGCAAGGCGGCTGATAGGAGGCTCAGGAGTGTCCCGCTCTCCCTCAGGCTGCTGCAGACACAAACATGTTGATAGCACTCCCGAATTCAGCACCGCACGTAAGAGAAATCAAACACGTCCTTGTTAGCAGCATCTCCCTTAGACAACACACATCTTTGTTTTTAATTACCTGGAATAAGGGAAACTATTTTCGTGCTACCGAGAGAGCATTCCAATCAGTGGAAAATAAAATGAACAAAGAATGAAGAAAACTGAAACGAACTGTGAAACAATAGCTTTAGTTCCATTTCTTTTCAGAAAATCCAACGTTCAGACACTTTAAAAAGATTTCTCAGGATAGGTTCACTACTATCCAAGAGTTTTTCAGTGCTGATGCTGAAAGTACAACTGTTATCATCGTTAGGACTCAGGGGACTGTTCTTTTTGACAGGGCCTTTCATGAAGTCAACAAATCAGTTTAAAACAAGCCATAAATTATATTTGGCTGCCTGTCAGCTTGGCCGGAGTGTTCTCCCAGTGCTGCCGTAAGTGTTGGGGAAAGAATATAACAACACATCCAGATATTTAGCTTTTAGGGGATATTTTGTTCCTAATTTAAAAACAATGCATCCCCCTAACATTGAACCTGATGCATAAACATATGTTAGAACAGCTATCAAGATATTTACAGACTTTCCTACAAACACATACACCCGTTCTGGATCCTAAGTGATAGCTTAATAAATAATGGACGTGGTACAGATCTCCACAACGAATGCCTGCTACTCATTGCTAAATTAGGGAACTGTCAGCAAGATCATCTCCCCAGTTTTGCTCCTGTGTGTGGAGAGAGAGGTGGTTCCTGATAGACAGGATCCAAGCCTCCTATAGCTCTCTAGATATTATTAACATCCTGAATTGCAGCCAGAACTCACTGAAAAGACAATAGTGTCTACTTACAGTCTGCTGAGTTAGCAGCTACAGCTTCAGCCAGTGCAGCCAAACAAGTAATCACATGCAGACGTCACTACCTCTGGAAGTGTTTGGTTACTTGTTTTATATAGATTTTCCCATCAGAGTCCAATCCTGGGTGCTGCAGAGGGGCATTAACACACCCCCATAAGTCCCCTTGGAATCAGGGTAGGGAAGGTGACCACAGTTACAGGGAAGCAGGCACATATGAATAAGGAAAAACAATGAAACCTTTGGGGGCCTCAGAAGCAATCTGAACACAAAAGTACCTTTCTCAGTCATGGACATGTTTCCTTGGGAATGGGGAGAGGCACCCTCGCCTTCAGAGTCTTTTTGCAAACTTCCAGCAGCGTTTTCATCTTGTCTGAATTATTGTTGGGTTTTGCTCCTTTTCCAGGGCTTGGTATTGTCTTGGGAAAACGGATACTACAAAAGAGGGACAGAGGGACACCAAGCTGTGACCGAAATCCCAGGTAAGTCCTTTGTGGGGTAAAGTCCATTTCTTTTGTTCTTTCTGACAGGCAGGAAAAGCCCTGTCCACAATGGTCAGTCTGTCCTGCCAAGAGGTGAGGGTGGCAAAACCTCCTGTGGTATCACATGTGAGACTGGGCTCTCATGCTCCCAATTCTACCAAAAGCCTTAAGGAAATGATAAATCAAATTCCCTCCCTCAGAGGGAATTAATTTCCCCTTTAGTCCACTTAAATAATCTGTGCCAGACATTACTTTTGGCCTTTAGACTCATAAAAATCTGTCTGAGGGCTGTTATGACTTCATTTTTCTTTGTCTCTGAAGCACAGAAAACAGCACCTACTGTTGAGTTTTTGGAAAAAAAAACCAAAACATTTGTAAGTATGAACTAGTAAGTGTTTTCAGACCTGAGTTTTTCTAACTCTGCCAGGCTGTTGTGTAATCTACGACAAGGTAAACCACACTATGCAATGAAGTCATGACAGTCTTTGACATCAACATCCTAAATCAGAAGAGAAGTTTTGTGGCAGCTTTGTTTACCTTTTGATGGCAGACTTTTAATGAATTTAATGCAAAAATTAATTGCACCACTTTTGTGGCAGTCCCCAGAATGATCTATTTTTGATATTTAACTTTTTTTTTTTTTATGCTGGTCTCACCTTCCCTGATTTTTGTATAGCAAGTGGTTTCCTATGGGGAGCCCATAATTGCATGAGCAAAGGTGTGAGGATAAAGTCTGGAAACATAAGCAGTTGAGTGTTGGACAGGTTGGCCTTGGGTATGCAGGGAGAAGGAGGAGGAAAATGCACACTGTGGGATAAACAAAGGGAATATTTTGTCTCTAAAAGGATTAGCAGTGAAATAGTTAATAGCCGTTTGTACATTTCATTATACGGGATATTTCTCTGTGATAATGAACTACCAACAGTGTTGGTAGCAGTTGCTGCCTTGTTTTAGAGATAACACTGCTTAGTCTGTAGAAATCTTATCTCCACTTTGGGGGTGGAGGTGAGAGAAACTTTCAAGTTAGCTCTGAGAAGCACCTCCCACTTTGAATTAAGTCTGAAATCGTATGTTAAAGGCCTTTTACAGCTTGTCTGAGTCTCTTGGCTTCTTCATCACAACATAAAATGGGAAATTTGCTGCAGGGTTTTTATCAGTTCAAAACATCACTTATTCATTAAATCCAACAATGGACATAGTCAGAAATAGAAATGTAATGAGCTGTGTCAGAATCATCCTCTTATGTCATCACCACAGACCTGCAGGGTTTCATTCCTGAGAGCTACCTGAGCCTCCTCAGACTCACACCAGGTGGCTGGGAACAGAGCTCACGGAATCTCCAACACACTCTCCTGCTACTGTTACCTTTCCTTTGCCTGCTGGTTCTGGGTTGTTGGGTTTGTTTTGTTTTTTTTTTTCTATTGTTGGTTGGAGTTTTTTTAATCCCTCACTACACAAGATAGTTAGCAGTGCAAGTCAGGTTGGTTTTCAAAAGCCACCTTTTCCTTTTTGGTCTTCAGTTTCTCACAGACAATTAGGATTAGACCTAAAAATATTTCTCCAATCAGTTCAATACTTCTATCAGGAAGCTAATAAAAATGCCCTCTGAGAACAAAATGAAAACCTCTGATAAAGACCTGATAGACCTGCATTCAGTTTTCCATGGTCCAGAGCAAGCAGCCTCTGTTTGTGCCCATTGCTGGCCATCACTGAACTCCACACCAGCTTGACAAGTGTCAGGCTCTCATCTAAAGGACAGAAGTGGTGTCTACAACGTGCATTTGTTGCTTGTTATTTTAAATGACAGTGTGGAAGGAACAGTTTTTGCTCAGACTTCTTACAGCAGTTCTCCTTTGCAATGAGAAAGGAGGCATCAAATACGAGCCCAACAGCAGAGCTTCTTCTTCGGGTTTTGTCTTCTCTTGCAAAGGTGAAAAAGAGTAAAAACAGAGTTGGACTGAAGCCCCTTTTAACTCAGATTTTGTTGCCACTGCAAGGACAATGTCAGAGGGCTGACCACTCCCAGAGCCATTGCTTCCAGGGGAAGGTGCTGCTGAGTGTGCCTGCCCAGCGTTCCTCTCCTGCACGCAGCCAGCTCTGGGAAGGTCACCTGCAGGAAGATAAAAGTGAAATTATTACCTTTTACTGAACCAAACAAGAGATTTCTATCCCTTCTGCTTCTGCCTGTAACATGACATCTGTTCTCTGACAATTTTGAGACATTTTTATCCGTGAAGAGTGCTCCTTCAGATCAAGAAATGAGTCAGTACCTCTGTACACCCTGCTTGCCTCTCACGGATTGGTTTGGAAGCATGAACCCAACTAACTACTTCCCCAAAGCATCCATCAGGAACCCTCTCCTTGAAATGATACAGGCCAGGACACTGACTCCAGCCACCAGCACCAGTCCTGCTTGCTGGGGCCTACAGCAAGCATTGAGGGCACAGTCTCTCCCTGCACTATCTACAGTCATTTGAAATTGCAGAGACCTTAAAAAGACCTCACAAACAAGAGCCCGGCCTCCAGGAGCCATTTCCACAACACAAAATGGGCTGTGCAAGCCTTGGGCACGTGGTTTGGTTACTTGAACTCTGTGAAACCTCTGCCTCTGCTTGCAATTTCAGATTAAAAGGCAAAGACATAAATGAGGATGTAGGGATAAGTAGGAAGAGACTTCTACAGGAAAAATTGCCCTTCATCTCCCTTGCAAAGGGTTTGTAGTTTTCTACAGATGAAAGCCTATCAGAAGTGGAGAGGACCATCTCACAGAGATGCCACATGAGGTGCTTTACATTTCATAAGTTTGAAGGCATTTTTCCTTCTTTTCTTTCCCCCCACATTTGCCACAAAGCAGTTGAGACGTTTTGTATATTGCTTTTTCCCCTGCCTTTTCCCCATGCCCCTCTTGAGTTCAGTAAAATCAATGTCTGAGCAGGGTTTCCCCTCTCTAGCATTTTTGCCAATTTCACTTCTGTATTTATTTACTTTCAACCATCCCCTCAACTTTGGAGAAGTTGCATTTAGCAAAAGGAAAAACTACCACCTCTATACCTCTGCTCTCATAACTGCTGCAGCTCTCACATTCCCAGCAACAGAAGGGTGGAAGGGGTGTGAAATGACAGCAAAGAGAAGCACAGACCCTGAACTAAACATTGAGCAGAAAGAGGGAGGAAGTTGTAGGCAGGAGAGAGAGGAGCTGAGGAGGGAAAGGAGGAGGGGCAAAGTTACAGGAGAGGGTTATGTTTGAATATGGATTTAAATCAAAATGCATTTTGGTTTAACTAAAAGGAGGGTGCTAAACTCAGATCTCTGATATGAGCCACACTGACAGGGACACTGGCTTGGAAATTTCACAATGCTCATCTGCAGGAGGAGGTCCCTGGGGCAGGCTGGCAGATACTCCTCGACTCAGAAGGAAACAGCAAGACTCACGTTTCTCTTGGCTTAACTAAAAGCTGTAAAGCATATTTTTCCTGCCTTCCACTTGCATTCAGAGCTCCCCTGTGTACTTTGTTGACGAAATCTCTCACCCCAATTCAGGAGATAGCAGCTTTTGCTAAACATGCTCTGCCTTGCTACTAGAAGAGCTTCTGACCTTGTCCTGTCTTCTCCTTAGCGTTTGGCAAATACTTATCTGTACTCACAGTGACCTCCAGCCAGCTGGGTAAAAAGCTTTGGAGCCAAACATGTGCACAAATAATTCCAGGGGCAGCTGTTACTACTGGATTATCTCTTCCTGTGGTTTCTACAGATAGAAATAGTTAATACATGTTGCAGTTTACAGCCCCTTTCCCTTTAGCAGACCAAGGACTATCTTCCTCCAACTCAGGGCCGTTAAATCCATCTCAACAATGGGGGCCTTCAATCTGGTACTACCCTGTGTTGCCAGATGGATCCTATTGGACGAAATGGAGCCCACAACAGCCAAAATCACAGATCACAGCCCTGCCATCTTTAGCCAAGAAGGGCACCATTTAATCACTCTTCTCAAGTTAGTGTAACAGAGGCCATTCTGTGCGTACCCAAACACAGCACCCCCTCTCTCCAACCCCTCCAGCCTCCCACAGCCCAGACACGAGGTGTTTTTTCACCCTGACGCATTGAGGTGCACGCCTGATCAGAGTTCATTCAACCCGAAGAGCAGCAATGACTCGCTTCCAAAAAATGAGACTATTATGGCTAGAGACCATTATGAAAGCCTGCGTGAAGCTGAGACCAGATGTGTGCTCAGCTCACTCCAAATATTGCTTAGAGCAAAGCCCTGGATTGTTTTGGTTTTGTTTTTTAAACAAAACAGGATTGACGGAATCTCCTCTGTAACAAGACAGATTTTTCTGATGTTTTTCTGCACTGCTGTTACAGATGTGTGGCTGGGCTGGGAGCTCACACCCACCAACAATGACCACAGCTGCTCTCAGAAGTGGATGAAGACACTCTCAGAAGTGGATGAAGGAGCCCTTATGTGATGGGATGGAAGTGATGGGGATGCCAGCCCATTTAAGTTCAGCTCCAAGAATCAGCTCGTGGTCATTGGGACTATGTTATTCTTTCTGTAGGATGCTCTGTACCAGCCCCTGGAAATGAGAGCGATAACATGGCTCTGATCACTTTTTGCCTTTACAGCAAACCTTTCATCAGAGGAACCTCAAAGCAACTTGCCAGCAAGAACGGGCACAACCTCACACTGTGCCTGTGAGATAAGCGAAGGATGGAATAGATTAACTGCTTAAAAGCACACAGCAGCTCTGTGGGATGAAGGAAAAATAATATAAAAAAATGATATATATACATACACGTTTGAAACCATACAGGGTTTTATGGAGAGGCAGCCTGGAAGGCTGCCAGGATACTGAAATTGCCACCCCTGCACAACCACGAATACCATGGAAACCAGTGGGGCACTGGCAGGCAGGAAAGGAAATCAGCTGAAAAATGGCTTTCCATGAAATGCAGCCAGGCTAGGACACTGCTCCCCTCCTGGCTGAGGGAGGCCTACGTGCCTAACCACCAGTGTTGCTGCCGGTGGGAGCCGGGCTCCAGGAGGGAGTCATTCCCAGTAATTTCCCAGCCTGGGGTAATGCTTTCCTGGCGGTGGCCAGTGGATGACGGCAAAAAGAGGGATGGCTGAAAACTGCTACATCATGTCAGCTGTGGTATGGGGGTAATGGAAACCCTGAGTGCCAAGTAAAGCTTCAACACATGCTGGGAGGTATAGGAAGATCAAAGTCAGTTGACATCTGAATGAGGACAGGGAAGGAACATGTATGTGCAAGCTCCTACCTGCCCTGTCTGGTGAGGCACGTTTAAAAGGCACGAAACACTCATTAGTTTTCCCTCAAAATACTAAGAAAGCTCAAAAAAGGATTCCTTTAACCTGAACCAAAGTAAAGGAGAGAGGCCTGGAAAACAAAACCAAAAATAACAAATGAAACTGAACATAACAGGAATAACAGAAATAAACAAACCCAGACAAGTAATGGAGGAGGAATGAACACACTGTTAATCCGTCAAGTACACCGTGCCCACATCAAACTGCAGAGTAAGCTCAGAGAAATACCCAGCCTCCCGGCTGAGCAAGGGCACCTGCTTGTTACCAAACAGCACACAGACCTTAAAAAGTCATCCTCCTGGTAAGCCAGGGGAGGAGAAATCCCAGCACAGAACACCTGTACTCGTTCAAAATGCTGCTAAGAGGAATAGCGGCATCTTATGAGTAAGCTGGATATGGCTCAGCCAGCACCAGGCTTGAACAAAAGTAGCCCGGTGGAGATGAGAGGCAAGTAGAGACACCAGCACACAGCTCTCCCTCTGAAGGATGCAGAGGTGATCTCCTACAGAGCCTAGCTTGAGTAGAGGTCAGGGGGACATTTCTACAGAGAAGCAAAGAGGGCTGGGAAACCAGAGGAGCAGCAGAGCGGCATTTCTGCTAGGCTAAAATGCACAGGGCTAACAGAGCGTCCAGTCAGCACGGGGGAGGGCTGGAAGGGGATGGGAGCACTGCCATGGCTGGCCCTGATAAGGCTCTATCTAGGAACAGGCGGGGGCTGTGCTCACGGCCCGGCCGAGAAACGGGTCCGGAGGAGTGCGAGAACAACAGGATAACATCAGGCACTTCTCACAGCTGAAGGACGGCCACTGGTCATCAGGAGACAAGTGCAGATGAGAGGCTTTAAAGTGGTGCCAGAAAAAACAAGCTACAGCCAGGGTCGAGGAACATGGGATCCAACTCCTAGTTGTCAGCAGTTGTGGTGTATACATTGCTGAAAACAGATGCAGTGCCAGGAAAATCCAACTTCCAGCATGAAAAGAATAACTTAGGAATGATAATGAGAGAAGCCAAAGCAACTGCGACTGTGAATTAGTGATTACATAAAAGTTTTTATCTTAAAGTTATGTTAGGCCAAATTCTGAAGTAATTTTTGCAGCCAGAATGCTCCCTTGAGACCCTGTGATTTGGCTACAAATTGCTACATCTTAAAAAAAAAAAAAAAAAAAAAGGCACGACAAAACAAAGATTTCCTTTTTTTGCTGGCTGGAAATACATAGCAGCAATAGCCTTGACTGGCATCAAACACTTCTCCAGCAGGTAGCTGAAGTTCTCTTCTTTATGCCACTATCCAGCATCACCGTGAGGGACAGGCCAGTCTTCAGGATTTGCTCCCTTATGTGGCTGCTACCCAGGGAAGTGGGAACTGTGGCTGTTTGGTATGAAGACAAGTACATATTATTCAAGCTCCCTGAAATGAGTGAGGTACAATCCAGACCACAGTTCCTCCCACTTGGACCTGTCAAAGCTAGTCCTGAAAAACTGAACATACAGTAGCTTGGGTACTGCCATAAGGAAACGTAGCAATCATCACTGCCCACCATGTGCTGAACAGCAATTAAAATGTCTTTTCAAAATAGCTGATCTAGGTAAAAAAACTACCAATGTCTCAGTGGCAGGCTCATAAGAACAGCAAAAGGATCCTCTCTATCCCATTCCCTGGGCAGTACTGAGCTCAGCAGGCAGCTCTGGGCTTCACACCTGGAGGTCTCTGTGTAATTTCAAATGGGGCATCTGCAAATCCCAGACCCCAGAGAGATGCAGCCACAATGAGACGCCTCTCTCTTCCCAGAACCTCTCCCCATTCCAGTTGGAGACTCATCACACACACAAAACTTCCTTGCTCATTCTTTGGACTTGGCTTACCAGGAGTAAGACGGTGCCAACCTGCAATTGCTAAAGAGGTATCAAAAATAACATGAGAAAGTGAATATTCTGAGCAGGAGACACACCCTTCCCATGACAGATGACCTGCTGTAAAAGCCCTTACAAAAGCAAGAGAATATGCTCAAATACCTGTCATAAAATCAGAATCTCAGATGCTGTGCAGCCAAAAATTCTGGAAATAGTTCTTTCAAGTCATGCAAACACTTTGGAGATTCTGAGAGAAGAAATAGCTGGAAATAGTTTTAGATAAAAGAACCTTTCATGCCAGCTGGCAAAAGGCAAACAGATGGACCAGATAGATGGATAGACAGGGCTTAAAGCCACTTTTGTCTCAGCAGTGGGCTGGGCTTGTGTATGCAACGTCTGAAGGCAGCATATCTCATTATCTGACCCTTAAATGTTAGCTTTATGAAATCATATCAGATGAAGCTGCAGCCTTCAAAAGCATCTCTCAGCCTGGCAGGACTCGCCTTCCTCCCAGCAGCACCTTCAGCAGGCCTTGGGCTGGCTTGGTGCTCCTGCAGACCCCTCAGGTTCTCCCCTGCTCCGTGCCTCAGTCCAGGCTCTGCCAAAGCTCAAGTCGGTTTGTTATGGTGCAGGGAGTTCCACAAATACCTGGTCTAACCCCTTGTGTTTCCATAGTGCAACAGCAGCAGGGTGACCACAGAGGGCAAGAAATGAAGGATGCTGTGAAGGCTGCAGGGAAATCCCCCAAACTGAGTTTGATATGTTTAACAGAAACTCACTGAAAGCAGATTATGATGCACACAAAAGAAACCAGGGTAAGCATCCTGTATTTTTGGTAGCCTGTGCAGCTTGAGGAAGGTGATGTTTAGTTTTAGCTGTGCTTTTGATGCATGAATTTAAAGAGGCCAAACTGACCCACCTCAGAAGGGGAATTACACCTTGTTTGGTGGGGATGGGCCTGAGCCACAGGTTTGCACGATCCCTTGTAGTGTGCTTGGAGCCAGACACCTGCTCCTCACCCCTTACACACTTGTCTCATAGGGTGACTACGATGGGGCTTGGGCTGTCCCCAGTGCTGGCAGCTCATTGCCCGTGATGTTTGTCACAAATTGCAAGGACCACGGTCCCCACAGGCTCCCTCTGGCATCTCGTCCCCTGGGACTCCAGTGGGTCACTGCCAATGTGACATCCCAGTCCTGCTGGATCACCAGCCAAAGCAGACCAGGCTCTCTGCAGCATCTCAACTGGTGCAAAGAGATTACAGAAATCTGGAAAGACTAAAATGAGTGCATTGACCAGGAACACTTTAACTTTCTTTTAGAAATGTGGGGTTTTTGCTGTATTTGAACTATGCATCCCTGAAGATTTCATGTCAAAATGGAATTGTGTAATGAATATTAAATATTTATTAAGAAACTCACAGTTGAAAGTGGTCTGCAATGACAGATCAAAAAAGGAAACCACCTCTGTGCCATTTCTAATCTCCTTTTTTAATGGCACATGAATTCATCTGGAAGGACTTTAATACTCACCTTTATAGGTATTTTTGCTTTTCACATCAGACATTAAACTCTGCCATCTTGTTCAAGAAGACTCTGAGTTCCCAAAGCCATGGCAGGATTACACCATCAAAGTTGCAACATCGAAGCCCTGGCATGACTAATCCCCATGTAAATGGAAAAAGACCAAAGATGGGCAGTCTGTGCAGTGAGTAGGTGCAGAACCAGACAGTCTCCTCCAGCCCCCAGGTGCATGGGAAGCATGTCCCATCCACACAGGAACAGCCTTGAGTCTCTGGCACCCTCTTCCTTGGGTGCCTTCATGGGGACAGTGGCACACGTGGCCCTGTGGGCACAGTGGGGCTTGCCTCTGGTGGTCCCCCTGACACCAGGACTCTGTGCCTTAGGAGGTTGCTCCCAGGAAGAATACTGGATTCTTTGTTTGCTTTCATAAGCATGTTCACGGGAAAAATCCACCTTTGCATAAAGCATAAACCCACCTTTTAACTGTGCTGTGTTTACCGTACGTGAACGGTACCTGAGAGAGCACACAGACTTTGTGGTCCATCTTAGAGAAGCAGCTGCCAGAAGAAGACATCACCAAGCTGGCTTCTCTTTCCTGTAGGCATCGTCTTGTGATGATTCACACAGCCCAGCTGAAGGGCATTGATGAGGTGTCTGGATGATGCAATGGCAGAGCTGTGTCAGATCCAACACCACGGCACTACTTTTCAGAGTAAGGACACTCATTTTTGCTTTGCAGAACCAGTCTAGCCAAAAACTTGTATGGAGTTGTCCCAAACCTTTTCCTAGCACAGAGCAGGGGTAGCTGATATGGGCTCCCACGAGGGTCAGTGTGGGCCCCTGTCTCTCTCCATCTGAATTCATTAATTAAGGGGAAGATGAGGGCAGGACTTGCTGTTTCAAGGGACTTGCCCTCGCAGGGCACCACTTCCTGTGGTTTCTGCCACTGAGCTGACAGCACAGGGACCAGAAACAAGAGATGTGAATTAAAAATAGAAAAGAAGCAAGACCTGCATCTTTTGCAGGCATGAAACTTGACTATGGGTAGGCAAAACAGTTCATTGCAGCAATTTCTGAAGGTCAGGGCATCATGAGGGGGATGGCAATCAACAGCTGACAGCCAAAGAAAACCCAGATGTTTAAGTTGCATGTTGAGCAAATTTGATTGAGAAATCAGAGAAAGCACAGATTCTGTTATTCTACGCTCAGAAACTTTTTTAGGTTAAAAATGCACTTGAAGCTCTTTTTTGCAGCTTTGACCTCAGCAAATGGCAGCTGTTCAACTGTCAGTGTCAGAGTTGTGAGCTCCAGTGATTTATTCAAGTCTCACGCTAGCTGATGTTTCTGACAGCTCAGAGACTCACGTGAATAAATCAGCATTTCAGCTATTATCAGCCTGTTTCTATGCATTCTGCTAAAACAAAGGAAAATAAACTGGTCCTACAAATGTGTATACCAGGAATCAGCCAAACCCCAGAGGCTGCTACCTGAAAAACCACTGTCCTTTTTTTTTTTAGTTGATGATACGGCATGGGACATAATGAGTTTTCTTTCTTAACGCCTGGAGTTACTTTTAGATTGTACCCTAGATTGTACCTTCAGATTGCACAGGTACATTTGGACTGTGCTGTTACATTGTCACAGCCTCTGGTGCCCACAGTGCCTGCACTTGTGACTCACCACGACACCACGGGGCATTGGAAGATCATCCATCCAATCAAGCCTTGTGCAAAACCTTCACCAGGACGGGCGGGAGATGTGCCTGCTCTCACTGCCTGCTGCTGGAAATCCTCAGGAGTCTCCAGGAAATGCCAGTCAGAAAGGGCTGGAGGCAGCAAGAAAGTAAAAATAAATCCCAGCCTAGCATATCGGAAGATACTCAGTATGAAGGAATACTCTCAATTCCTGCTTTGTGCTCTAGGCATAGCATTTGGTAAAAGTGGTCTTCTCAGCCTTTTTCATTGGCAAAACAATGAAGATCAGTTGGACTCTAGAAACAAAAGGTGAACATGATCTGATAAAACAGATGCCTGGTTCCTGAACAAGGCTCTGACCCTCACTACAGAGCACATGTCTGGAGCATTTGCCTGTAAGACTGAGGCCGTTTACCAGTGCCTTTCAAAGCCAACAGAAAGGTCACCACTGACCACAGTAAGAGTTCGATCCAGATGAAATGCCACCACCAGCAACTCAATTTTCTACTGATTTCTCAAGAGATAATAAGTTTTTACAAACTTTCAGAGAATGAAGACTTTCACTTGCAGCTCCACTGACTTCACCGTCCTGCCCCAACAACATAAACAAAGCAAATTACCTGAGACTTGCAGACTGCCCTGGCCAGAACAGCAGTGTCCCTGCTTCTGCATAAGAGGAAGCATTTCCTGGTTTGCAAGGTGTGGTCGGGCAAAAGGAACAGCTCCTTTTTTAAAATGAATTTTGGTGCTATTTGTGTCTGCACTTCCTTTCGTAGTTTCAGGTGCATTAGTTATCAGGAATATCTGCTTCAAGGCATAAACAGTGAAAGTTCTCATTCTGCCTTCCCCTACCTCCTCTCCCAAAATAAGTGTGAGGCCCTTTCCCATAGATGCTCCAGAGCAGATCTGTTTTGATCACCAAAATATTAAACCCACAAACTCAGGGGAAGAAAAAAAAAAAAAGGCCTTTTAAATCAAGTGATTAGGCCAAGGGGGAAAAACCAGACTCAGTCATTTCTGCTACCCATTTAATTAACAGCATTCCACTTCAGAAATGGCACATGCAGAGCAAACCTCTCCATGTTCCCATCGAGCTCCTGCAGCTGCCCCTCTCCTGCCCTCCGTGCTGGGCCGAGGCTCTGCCCTGCCCCTGCCAGAGGCCGGAGCTGGCAGTGCCCGGGGCAGGGCAGGGCTGCTCTGGGGCCACGCTCCCCACCCGGGCTTTGCTCCTGCCAAGTCTTTGAGCAGGCACATTCTCGAGTGAAAGGAGCAGGACTGGTTGTGCTTCAAGATAAGATTGTCTGCCAGGGCTTTGTCGGAGGCAGCCTTGCAGATGCAGGAAGGAAAGCAAGCTGAAAAGATGGCAAAAGGAGAAGGAAAAAAATGCCCCAAGGGAAGCAGCACTGGCAGGAGAAAAAGAGCTCCTCGTCAGTGAAGGGCACAGCAAGACTGAGACAAACTTGCAGAGCACAAGTCATGTCCTGCATTAAGAACCCCCCTAGCTCCACTCACTTGTGTGTTCTGCACCTCCCTGGGCAGCCAGTGCTGGATCAGGGTGCCAGGGACATTGGCAGGAGGTGGGACAGTCCTTCCACACCCCACAACGCCTGCAAACTGTCCTGAACAAGCAGCTGGGACACTGGCTGCAAGGCCACCTGCAGCAGGGGCTGCTTTGCTCACAGAGACAAAACCTACCTGGGAAACAAGCTGGGGGGCTACTGACCTGGTAAAGTATTTCACAGTGCCAGCAGGAGAAGCATTTGGTGGCACAGTTTGGAGGAGGATGATCAAATGCTGCTCCCACAGGAGAGGTGGCAGGTGAAGGACAGCAAGAACAGCAGAGCCGTCCCAGCAGCCCCTGCTGCTCAAAAACTGAGTGCAGCACTCATGCACTCTTGTCATGTTTGCTTGTTTGGGTTGCTTGGATGTTTTTCCAGATTTAGTCTCCTGTTGCATCCGAGGGTAAGGCCCTGTGTTCAGTCTGTCCCATGGATGTAGAAAGAGAACAGGGACCTTCACAGAGGGTCCATGGAGCCCCACCAATTCTTATAGATGATGGTTTTACTGCTTGAATATCTTGCTTCAAGCACGGCAATGATTCAAGGGGAAATCCTAGTTACAGTTTAGCTCAAGCTAGTCCTCTGCAGCCCAGCCTTTTGCATCCACCTCTCCTTACTGGGCATAGTTTCCTGGTTTGCACCTCTCCACTTTCTTATGGCCCTTTCTCCCTTGCTCCAACCCATGACAACAGGAGGATGGAGTCTCCAGCTGGACAGTGAGGATGGGTTGAGGGCAGGGAGGCCAGGGGCAGCTGAGTTTTGCATGTCGAGGTGGGAAACATCACTGTGCAGCTTGTGGTTTTGGTTCCCCACGGTCTGGAGGCTAAAAGCAGCACCTGCAGCCCCACAGGAGCCCTGCTGGGAGCACAGGGAGGAGCTGTGGGGTTGGGACCGGCGCAGCCCTGTTGGAATTTCAATGACTGGTGATAAACTCAGTGAGCCAGACAAGACCCGAGACAAGATAATCCACACAGCTTCCTGCTGTGCTTTTTAGCCTGATGCATCTCCAAGTTAAACCAGCACCTTGTCCTCACAAGTGGCTGACTTGTGGTTCCTGGCACGCTCTGGATCTCGAGCACAGGAGCAGCAGGACCGGGCCAGAGGGTCCAGAGCTGTGCCAGAGCACCCGTGGGCAGATGCACAGCACAGGGACTCGGGAGTGGCAGGGCACTTACACTGAGAGCCACGCTGCTGCTTTGTGCCCTCAGGCTCAAGGTCTTTTCTTTTTCCAGAACAAGGAAAAGAGACTTGTGCTAAGTACCTCAGTTTGTTTAATTCACCGTACAGAAACAAAAGCCTGAGAGGTTCAAAACTCCAGTGTTTATTCTATCAGGCTTACTTCTGGGCTAAATAAAACATCAAAATCTAAGTCTCAGCTGAAACATCTAAACATGCTAGCTGAAGCTAATGAATAGCTAGTGTTTGGCAAAGACAAAGCATGAATCCATAATTATTGTAAGATGAGTCACCTGGAGAAACCAGAGTAGTAGCCAACAAAAAAAACCCCTTTAAATAACTCAGTGAGAATGAAGATGCCTAGAAAACCGTGCACATCAGCGACACCACATCCTCAGCCCTGGTGAGGCCGGAGGGGGGCAGCTCTCTAGAGGATGTTTCAGATCCCCATTGGTCACTGGGCAAGGACCCCATGCCAGTCTCGCCAGAAGCCCATCCCTGCATACAAGGGCAGTCTGACATCCACATTACCTCCGTGACTCATAGGATTGGACAAGTCAGGCTTTTGCAGACAACAGAAAAGATAAAAATCATATTGCTTGGGGGAGTGCCAAGCTATTATTTCACCCAATTAGAGTCTTGAACTGCTGAAAGTTAAAAGGATTTCCTCTGGAAAGAGAACATTCCCCAGCCAGAAAGTCTCCAGAAAGGTACGGGTGCAATAACTCCTGGCATTTGGTGTTAGGAAACAAGCGTCTAGACAAAGCCGCCTTCTTTTGATTTGTTTTTGATGGCATTTTAAAAAGATGCTACAGTACAGATCGTAGAACTTGAATTTCTGTTTTTACACTCTGGATACCTGTGACAGCTTCACACGTCCAGAATGCGCTGGAAATGATCTCCACATCTTTGGTTGTTCTATTTAACCTCTACAGTCTAGAAGCACTGTACCCCCAGGGGTTCCAGTGGATGGATATCACTGTTTGCATGGACGCACTGTCAGGCAGGAACAAGAGCTGGCTGCACCGATCCCCGCAGCTGGAACTGCCTCCTGGGAAGACCGAGAGTGGGTCTGGCCCCAGGCCAGTCCTGCTTGAGAAGCCTCAGTTGATTTGAGGAGCACGAGGGGCTCTTGCACAAGGGTCTCACAGGAAAGCGCCCGACACTGATGCCAAGGTTCAAGCACCCCCTCAGGCTCTGCATGTGGCACACCTGGGTCTGGGCACAGAAGCCCTCTGTTGGCATTCCTCACCCTGCCTGGCACCACCTTGCTGTGAATCGAGCAAAGCCATGGAGAACTGTGCTAAGGGGAGAGTTTTTACCTTGTCCTGCTGTTCCCAGGTGGCCACGGGCAAACTGGCCATGGGGAGGGAGCACCTTCCCCTGCCACAGCACTGTCCGTGATTGCTTCAGCATGCTGCAATACCCTGATTGAGCAACTGGCAATTAGATGGCAATTATCTCTATCTGCAGTGTTATGGTGTTACGTCCACAGCTGTCTGACCAGGAGCCTGTCTCCCATCCATGGTAGCTTCCATTTTGCGTGGCCTTGCTGATTCTGCAGCAGAGAGCAGCACTAAAGACTGAGCTCAGGTTTTGGTGCTGCCCCTCACCCAATCAACCAGTGCCACACCACTTTTTAGAAAGTCATTTTTAAATGTGCTTCTACATTGCTACAAAAGCAACCTTTTTGCCACCCTGCAAAAGGAAATGTTTTGTGTTTTGGCACAGCGAGATTTAGTTCCTTTTCAAGAAGAGGGAATTTAGCGTGGCTGCCCTGAGACTGTCTGCAGCTTTATCAAGAGAGATTTCAACATGGACTTAGACAACCTCACTTGCAGCCATTGTGCTGTCAAACAGGTTTCCTTCCTCTTCTTCACAACACTTCTACATCACATCCTATTTAGAGCTCTTATAGTGCTTCATAAATAATGCGATAATGAGAGCCCTGTACACTTGTGGGATTTGGAAGGCATTATCTCAGTTTTTAAGAGGTGGAATATGAAGATCAGAGATTAAAGGTGGCAAGTCCAATGGGCTGTGATCCAAACAAGAGTTTAATTCATTCCCCTTACATTTGGAGCCCTTTCCTGGCTTACACCGTAAGCCCCAGCTTTCCCACTTCTTCATCCTAGCACTTCAGTCCTGCCCCATTCCTTTCTGTCCAGGGTAGCTCACAAATTTTGCAGAAAAACATCACAATCTGCCACTGACTGTATTTTGCTTGGGGTCTGTAGAGACAAAATTGCTGTTTCCATTGGCCAGTAACTGGGATGAGAAATTAAACATCGGAAAATCTGTTGTAGATTAATACTGCTGAAAACTTGGGTGTCACTGAACGCAGAGATGCTCAATGCTGTAAGAGGAATAACCTTTTGCTTAAGAAATACAGCAGAGTGCAAAGGACATGAAAAGAAAATGAAAGCTCAGAGCTAGGGCTCACCCTTGGAGGGCAAGCACTCACTGCAGAAGCTCCTGGACTTCCAGCAGGGGCTAATTAAGCATAAGGAAGTGCAAGCATGGATGGAGCATTTGGCAGCACTCCATGCTAGCCAGAGGAGACAGCCTCCAGCTCAGGGCATCACCAGCTCCGTGGGGGCAAGGCTGACTGATGCCGAGGGCTGCACATCACACCCCGTGGCTGGAGAGGCAGAGGCTGACCCTGACAACTCAGACAACAAGATTTCTATTCAAAAGTTTAAGCTGCTCCAAAAGAAAACATGCTGCTGTGCTTCTCCCTGAGAAAGACAGGAAGCTACTGCTGAGCTGTCTATAGTTTATAATAAAATTATTATTTTTTCCAGCCTAAGTGAAGCCTTGCTGAAGGGCCACATAGGCACCAGGATGTGGCACAGACAGCAGGAAGTCGACTCGTGGGATTTTCCATGTGAAGAAATAGCTTGAGAGGGATGGGTGAGCTGAAGTTTTACCTGAAAAACAGCAGTGGTTCTGTCCCTCCACAGCAGGCAGGCTTGGTGACCCCTGAGCAGTTACCTCCATGTTTCCACATCAGTCTCAGCAGGCACCTCTCACTGCAAGGACATACAAAATCCCAAGACAGCTCTGGAGAACTTCTCCACTCCAGAGCAGAAGGGCTGGTGGTACATGGTGCCTGCCCATCTCATTCCATGGCCGGGGAAAACAGGGTCCCTCTACTTGGCTTCTGATGCCCAACAAGAGCTGCTGCACATAGGCACAGACAGGGAAGACATGCAGAGGATGTGTCTGTGGGTGGGAGGAACAATTTCAGGATGGCTGGAGCAAGCAGGATGCCTGCAGGCAGCAGGGGACGCCCGAAAGGAAGTGCACATCCATGGTCTGGAGGCACTGGGGTGAGGGGCTGCTGCAGGGCAGGGCTGCAGCAGTGCCCCACAATGCTCCCATCAAAACACCACCTCATGCACAGAGAATGCTACCAGGCAAATTCCCAAGTAACAAACAAACAAACCAACAAAGCCCCCAAACATCTGTTTTCCAAAAGACTACAGTCTTAGCCTGAAGAAAACGCTCATTTTCCTGACAAGGGCTTTCATGGTAGTAACTCACAAGGCTGGATGATGTCTCTGGTGCCCAAGCAGTAGCAGACAGTGAGCAGCCCCTGCACTCACTGATGCCCATTCTGCAGAGCAGGGATGGGAGCACAATGCACAGCTGCTCAATTCCAAAGCAAAAAAAAAAAAAAAAAGGCAGAAAACTCCACTCAAAAAAATCCAACCCAAACAAACAAATAAAAAAACCCCAAAACCAAAAAAGCCCCTACCAAAATCCAAACCACTAGTTTTGCCAGGTGCTTTGCAGCTGACAGCCAGCATGGCTTTCCTTTTGGGCTAGTGTGAATGACAAGGAGAAGCAGGTAAGAGACCTCCAGGACCTCAGCACAGAAGCTGCCAGACCTACGTACTGCACAGGAGTGGTCCCCTCAGAGGGAACAGGAGGTGTTGTCACCAGCACACACAGAAAGGCAGCTCTGTTACCAGGTGAGCACCTGGCAGCTCCCAGAGGGCTGGGCTGGAGGCTGTGTCCCTGGCAGTGAAGGGGAGGTTGTGTGGAACCCCTTCCCCTGGCAGGGGCTGTAACTGCTTAGTCCAGGGGACTGTCAGCCAGGAATTAAAACTTACTGTGGGCTGTGAAGGAAGGCTGCCTGCCCCTCCAGCTCTCAGTCAACATGAGAATAATTTTCAAAAGCTGAGTGAGCATAGGCCATGTTATCCCCAACTATCCCTTTGAAACACCCTCATTCACGCTGTTCTAGGCTTAGCCCTAATTCATCAACCATCTTCCACTGCTAGCTTTGCTTTAGAGTAACCCCTATTGGTAAAGTGCTCCATGGATCATATTATCATTTTAGATCCTTCTGTTGCACAGGTCTCACTGTTTTGCTTTAAATGCCATCATCAGCCTGGCTAACTCTTCTTTCTGCATTCAAAATACTCAAAGCCTCTGTCCTTACTCTAATGTTAGTTCTGGGATTTTGGTTTTGCTTTTTATCAATAGACAAAAGTAAAAGATCCATTTTCAGATGAATCACCTCCCTTACAAAAACTAGTGACCCATAGTCCAGGCTCTACAGAAATGTCTTTGATGCACAATTACTCCTTACAGGAGAGTCTGTACAAGCCTCAAATCTACTGTAAAAAAAAGGTTTGGGTCTCAATTAAAGGCCTGTCACACTTCTTAGGTAAGAATCACTACTTCTCTGTGCAAAGAGGTTGTAGTATTTCCCAGCTATAACTGTAGGCTTTATTATTATTTTAAGGTGCAAGACTGTACACAAGTGCCCAGACCATCGTTTGTGGAAAACCATGTGTGAGCAAACCGATCTTATCTGCTTGAATTGATAAGCAACTTGAAATGCAGTGAGACCTGGCTTACAGTGACTGCAGTCTATCACCACTGTTTATTTTCACTGATCATATTTAGCACTTGAGCTGAATACACTTAGCAGTGTTTCAGCAGCAGCCTAATGTGGCTCATTGTTTTGAAGACGAGGAGTTTAAAAGTTCAAACTAGAACCCAGTTCTAGTTATTTCTTTATCTGCTTAAAAGAGGTTGATGGCAAATGAGTGTATGGCCTATCCAACATTGAAAAGCTTTTAATTTGCTTCCTCTTCTCCACCAAGTATTTCTGGGTCACAATTTTGAAAGAGAATAAAGTAGAAGCTCTAGTTAATTGGATATTAAAAATCAACATTCCCAGCACAGGAACAGGAGAGGGAAAGACATGCTGCTTCATGACTGAGCTCCAACAGGCTGCCTTGTGTGATGGAAGCTGGCCTGCAATGATAAACCACTAAAATGTGCTAGATAAGGAAAGAGGTGAATCTTATTCCCTTGTCATCAAAGGAACAAGCAAAAGGAAAAAGTGGCCATGCAAAAATAACTTCTCTCCATTTTGATCCCACTGATTAGACTTACTAAGCAACTGATGTTCACATAAATTTGCTGATTAGAGTAAATTATACAGGACAGTCTCTGAACAGCACATACATAATTTATCTGATACTTTTGAAGAAGCAACTACATTAATAGTTCAGAGGAAATTGAACTTCATGTCTGGTAAGGACTCCTGTTTGAAAATGCATTTACAATAAAAAAACCTAAAGGCACTAATAGTCAACTCTTCTATTTCATTATGAATACTTTTTAATACTTCTGCTGCCCATTTAAACATTTCAGCTTAAATTAATCTTACTTGTCTAGCAAAAAGCAGATGAACTGGAATGCTCTCAGTATTCCCAGGCAATCTCAAATAGAGCAGTTAAACTCACTGCAACCTTCCTGAGGGGGAAAAAAAAGGCGGTTCATATTCTTCATACTGGTAGAAAAGCACATTAATAACTTGTTACCAATCTCGTCAGGGATGCACTTGCACTAACAGGCCACAAGCCACGGGCAGTTCAGTACCAAAGAGCTGTTAAAGTAACCAAAAGCTGTATTCCAGAGGAAAACATCAGCTGCACTGGCTGCAGTTACCAAATGTTACCCAGCTCAAGAAACCGATTTTTGTTTAGGTAATACTCTACCATTACACTTAGAAAAAACGCAACAACTTCATGTTAATTAATAAACTGAGTGCTAAGCATAGTTAAAAAAAAATTGTTTCCTTTTCCACCATAAGAGCTTTAGAGTCTTGATCACATGATGCTACTTCAGTGCATCTGTATTCCCACAAGAATGGCAGAATTAGCAAACGGCTGATTTCCACTACTAATAAAACACTTGTCTTTTCTGCTTCATTATCAGATAGCTGACAAAGTAATTTTGCCTTGGGTTTGGTTTGGTTGAGAGTTTTTTTTGTTTTGTTTTTAAATCAAGTGAGGGAAGTTGCTACAATCACCATGAAGCAATTTGAAAGCTACCTCACCTTTTTTCAAATCATGCATCTGAATTTTGTTGGCCAGTGCAGCAAAAGCAAAACATTTGGAAGATGCTTAGAAAAGGCTTTATCAAGAGAACTACAGTGCAGACTCAATAAAATACCTCAGCTGTTCAAAGCATCTTTGATATTATGCATAGATATTTGTATCCATTTTATGGAGAATTTAAGAATATTGCAACCTTTGAAATCTTTAGAGAATAAACTGCAACAGAACATTTACACATTTAGAACTTTAGAACTGACCTGTCATTAAAAAAATACATCTTAGAAGTAGTCCTGATAATGGCTAGAAAACCAGCAAATAAGTTAAAAGACAGAGGCATAAAATCTCCATAAAAATGTTTTTATTCCTTATCAGTGGAGACTGGTTGTGAAAAGAGGATCCACTGTGAGCTTTTAAACAAAAGAAACCAGTAATCCTCCTAATTAGCAGGGACACCAGGGTATCCTGTTCCCAGGAGAAGACAGCTATCAAACCTATCTCCTTGCCCTCTTGCAACACAGGGAAGTTAGTTTTCAGCAGGAGGCTAAACAAATTATGTTGAGAAATGCTACTCCAAAGCAGCTGTCCAAGGGCCAGCGTTTTCCCCTGCTCCTCATCAGTCTTCACCCTCATTTTTCATTTTCTTTTTTTTCTTCTTCTTTTTCTCTGTATTCTGCAAACAAACAAAAGTTGCCATGAGCAAAGCATCATGGAAAAGCAAAGCAACACGTGTAGCTAGGCAACAGGGCTCACACCCAAACATCAGCCCAGCTGCCAGGCTCAGCAGAGCACAACCCAAGAGATGTCCTTACTCAGCTGCTCACAGGGGCAGGGAGGCTGTGCCACGCTGCCACAGCTCAGCACTGCCCCCAGGCCCTGCAGCTGACACACACAGCGGGCAGAAAATTAAGAAAATTCTCTGTGTTAAGAACAGGACTTCAAAACTGAGCAAGAAGCTGGGTTTGGTCCCATCTGCTCTGCTGTTGCTAGAAGACATCAAATCAGCAGGTGCAGCCTCTGCTCCCTGCAAGTCCCACAGTCGAGACAGATGCCTGTGGATTGGCACCAAGGGACACTCTTCCCTCTAGAAAAGATGCAAAGAGAGACAGCCTAGAGCTGGGGGTGGGCAGAGGACAGGAGGGCCATGGAGGCACTGCAGTCACAAACTTCCCGGATCTTATTTTGTAATGCAAATCTTCGTGGACATTACACTGATGGATATCACAAAATAAAGTTACTGGAGGAAAAACTATATGCATGCCATGGATTAAGCATATAAGAATTTCTCCCCACCCCTCACTCTACACTCAATGTTTTGGAGAGAACACATTCCCAAAAAGGATCAGGCAGCTACGCAATTCTGCCTCACCTCAATTATGGGGCTGGTGGGGAGTTCCTCACTCAGTACCTCCTCTTCTTCAGCTTGCTTTTCCTTTTTCTTTTTCTTCTTTTTGACAGGCTCACCATCTTCTACAGCTGTCCCTTCTGTACCACAGAAAGGACAAAAATGAAAGGCATGTTGTCAGTTATTAAGAGTGCAAAAGGAAAAGCTGTGAGACATCAGAGGATGCAATGACTCCTATTTACCCTCTGCCTTGCCCTTACCTGCACTACTACTCCCTGCTATAATCAAAATATACAACTACTTACGACAGAAGTGACAGTGTTCAGACAGCACTACTCACATCTCCTGGTGAATTCACATCACACTATTCCTATATGCTGCTCCCAGAGTTTAAAACAAGCTTGCATGTTTTCATTTGTTTGCCAAGTTACCTTCAAGTACTCCATTGGAAAAGAGACCATCCACAAATATTTGCTGGCAAATATTTTTACCAGCAACACAGGAGCAGCAAAACTACTCTAAATCCCACCTTAGAAATGCATTTAGCCAGCAGTAGCTTGTTCACAACTGATGTCTCTAGCTTGATGCTGGAAATTTGTTAAGAAGCAGACCAGATTTCTCTACTGTTTAGACTGGCAAACACAAAGATCTCAATGCAACGTAAAGCATTTAATGCAAAAACACTCTCCTGTTCTGGACAACGGGAATTATTTATAATTTTATTTATATAAGCTGAGAGGAATGTCAACCCAGGGAAAGATTTACTAACAACCTTACAGTTACTTGTCAGAACTATTCATCAACAGCTGCCCTATTTAATCACAGTGGTAATGGAACTGTGATTTACCACTCACTTCCTAGAATACATCCCACAGTCCTAGGAATCTCTAGGTAAAGAAACCAAGTAGAAATCATTACCAGGCTGACAGCCTATGTGGCAGCCAGGCTGTTACTGGAGCATACCCAAGTTAAATTTATTTGCACAGCTGAGTCAGCGCTGGATACCAAGTTTCACACGGTACTCATGACTAAGTTTGTGATGTAGCAACCACTGTCCTTCAGTAGCTACAAAATTGATGCTGAAACCGGTGGTGTTTGTGGTATGTACAGTTGCTACTGGAGGTATGACTCAAGACGACATTTTCTCACCATATGGCCCCCAAGGAAAGAATCAATTTCATTTTCAAGAACACTCACTCACCACTTACAAAAAGAAAAAGTTCAATTACAAAAAAAAGATCCAAACCACATAACCTCCTAACGTCTTGATTGTACTTCGTCACAAGTTTAGTTCCTCAAGCCAGAAGAAGGATTATATGAGTCAAAAATACACTTCAAACTTTGCCTCTAACATTAGCTTCAGACAAAAAAAGTTGGCTTCAGGGTAAAAAAATTCTAGACATGTCTACAGAAGAATACAGCCAGCTAACACATGCAGTTTTCTGACATTAAAAAAACATACCAGAAGCAAAACAGCAAAAGATTCCAGATAAAAACCTGGTAAATATAACTTTGAGTAGATTCTGCCATACACAAAAGTCACAGAGAACAGTGTGCGAGCATAAGGCATTCAAAACAGGTATAAAAATAGGTGTTCTCACCTCCCCATGTATGACATGGGGAAATAAAAAGTGGCTGAAAAATAAGCATAAACTCCTTTAAAGCTATACAGTATAGCAGGAGCATACGCATCGCATTTTGCTATGCAGCATGTTTTTACTCAGCTGGATTGGTAAGATATGCATTTCCAAGAAAAATGTTGGGTGATAACCTTGAAAAAGTAATTTCTTGTTACTACCCTCCATGTCATCAAGTCTGACACAGCAGGCAGTGGAACCTGTCACAATTTACAGTGCAGCTGAAGCGCTGGGCACTCACAGGCACTGTCACTTCTCAAAGCAAGCAGAAGAGCCCTCCCTGAAGATTTCAGCGGCTGCCTTCCAGCAAAACTCATCACAAGACTTCACAGAGTTGTACCTAGCCAGAACGAGGATAAAGGCTCCAGGGGTGCTGGCCTTTCCCCTCTAGGTGCAGTACTTCTGAGTCAATCAAGGCCAGTGGGGTTTCTTTGTGATACACAGCAGCTGACAAGGAAACCAACAGCTCTCACTGTCAAGGCACAGAGGCACAGGAAGCAGCAGCCTGAAGAGCAGTCTGACTGACAGCCCTGCCAGGGCTAGACATCACCAGCAGTAGCTCCACTCATCCATTTCCCACCATTTTTGTCTCAGCTGTTACACACAAGCCTGATGTCCTCATGTACCCTCCCTCCTTCAGATGATGCTCCACATGAACAGAATGAAATTACACTGCCTATCAATAAAGACATCCTGTCTTAGCTGTTGCTATCATTTAAGGCTTTGTATCTTGCAGGGTTCACTCCATTAATTAAAGATATTTCTCTTCTTAAGAGATACCTTCCCAAGTCACTAACTGCTACTACATCCTGATGCTAAATGCAAGCTGAAGGCTTCCCTGGGGCACTGGCTAGCCCTGCTGGTGGTATGCATTGTCTGGTCACATCCAACTTCAGAGACTACAGTCACAAAAACACCTGCCCCATTTCCCTTCACCAACACGAAAACAGGTTTTTAACAGACAGCTCCTTAAGTGGATTATAACTTGTTTCAGGCACTATCCTTCCACTTGGTTTCTTGACAGGTATAAAAGGTGAATGTGGTTTGAAATCATACCCTAACCCCCAATCCCCTGCCAGTTCCCACCAAGTACTGCCATTCATGCACCCCAAACAGGGAGAGAGAAAACACCACACATCTCATCTTGCAGTAACATCTACACTTTGGGCTAGCATAATGCAAAATACCATCCCCCTTTACAACAGATATGAAAAGCAATGGTTTGACCAACACTCTTCAGTGGCAGCTTCCCAGCTCCTTCCTATCCTCTACCCTTCTCTTGTAATACAAATCAAATAAAAATTTCTGGCTGAAGAAAGCCTTTTTTTCTGGGACTACTTTTCCACCACCCCCATTTATCATGCAGCTGCACAAACAGCATGGGGAAGGAGGGGGCAGAGACTTCTTTCACAACACACTGTCTGGATCTGTTATCTCTGACCAGGCAAAAGCTGAATAGAGCACTGCAGCAAAAAACAATAGAGCCAAGAACAGCAGACATTAAAGGCTCATATGCATATTCAAGTGGACATGCAACATAAATCTTAATGCTGGGACCTCCTCTGCATTTTCCTGTGAATTATGGGATGTGCTGAACTACTCAACCTTCTAGGCCCACCAAGCCCCCTCTAGGACACTGTGCAATCATAGAAATCATGCTGGAAAATAGCAAGGCTATGGTCTGTCTAGCAGATGTCAGGAAAATCCATGTACCCATGCTGGGTGCTCAAATACAATTTGCAAACAGGAGGCAGCGCTTTAAAGGGTACAAGAGGACAGGCTGCAGGGATTAGTTCTGCATACAGGTGACACAAGATAAATAAACTCTTCTGAAAACATTTATTCTATAGTCTGAAGCAATGGGCATAGTTAGCAGTAATGGCCAGGCAGTCAAATAAAATGACCCAGTTAATACAAAGAACTGGGAAAAAGCAATAGCTATTAACCATACATGTGAAGAATGACCTATCTTTTCAGGAAGAAAAGCAACACATCTGAAGCCTGTACTTCAGGTTCAGGGAAATTTGAAAAACAACCAGCCAAACAGCACAAGTTTCAGTAGTCCACAAATATTCTGGACACTGCCTCCAGCTCAAGAATACCTGCTAAGCTCCACCCAACCCCCAAACCGGGAAAGATCAGTGCTCAATAAAGCAAACACAAGCAGGCATGAACCACTGAATAATATAACTATAAACAGAAATATCCTCCTCAAACTACAAAAGAGCAGGCTGGAAATCAATGTAATATTTCACCTGCAACGAGCTCATGCCTGTGAGATGTCAACACTTGCTTTGATAAGGCAAGGGAAGCCCAAGGGAACAATTCTGGCTATAGCAAAGGAAGTTAGTTCAAAAGATAATCAAAAGCAGTAGCTGTGAGAACACCCACATTCTCCAAAAGCAAATGGGCAGAGTTCAGGCCTGCAAAGTACTCATGTCCTTTTCTCATTATGGTAAGTATAAGAGAACAAGCTGGGGAACAGATCTCAGCTTTACAACACAAAGGATGCTCTCTCCAGGGTAACTTTACTTCTCAGCTAAGTTTAGGGTCCTACAAGTTGCTCCTTCCATGTACACAGAAGGCAGAAAGGAAAGGCTCTGCCAGCCCTCACCTGGCTGCAGGCACAGGTAGCTGGCAAAACTTGTGAGTTGTTCATGCCCAGATCTGACTCCGGATCTCACAGAAGTGACTTTAAATCATCTTATTTTCCCCCTTTTTTTTCCCCTCCCAAGTTACACACTGGTGAGAACAAAATGTTTCTTAAAAAGAACCATAATGTTAAACTAGATTATTTTGCAGTCGCAGTTCAAAATCTTTCTTCACACAGTAACTTATCAGAGAAGGAAAGAACAACTGTGGCCAGTTCAGTTTTAGCTCCCCAGAGAATAACAATTGTTCACGTATTACGTAAATTCAGATGGAAATTTCCAACTGTCATTTCACGTCAAATTCTGACCTTTTTATATGTTGAAACATGCCAGAAAACATTTCTAGACAGAATAAAATAGTATTCTTGAAAGAAAATAGGGCAAGTTCTGGTTTTACAGAAAGCAGCTTTTCTGTCTTCAAGATACTAAATACAAACCTGCTGAGCAAGAAATTCTGCAAGAACATGAGTAGAGTTTTGTTTTTGAATATTCTTATACATTTACAACTGTTTGTGAATTGACTGCAGTCTGGTGCCAGTCTATAAAGGATCATCACCTCTTTTAACTACACTGTCATACACAAGGAGAATACTCAGGTACTGTGGCTGGCTGTAAATGCTAAAGCCCCACTGCACAATGCAAACAGTGACATGCCAGCAGCACAGGTACAGCAACCAACCTTTTGTCTCTGGTTTGAACTTCTTGGCTTTCACTGCAACCTCTGTGGCTGCGTCGTCCACCTCCTGAATTTTGCGCTTCTTGGAAACAACAGGAAGTGTAGAGTCACCAGAGGGGTCAAATACTTTTACTTCACTGTAATGAAGAAAAAAGTCAGTTTATGTATTAAGAAGAGCAAACCTCCAGGTAAGATCCTGCAGTTGAACATAAACTTTCCAACAGAACCTACTAAGAATATCTGAAAATCAATCTTGCTCAGCTAACAAAGCATCTACAGGTAGTGAGGCCCTCCCTCCACAACAGCAGGTTTATCAGTAATAATGACTACAGAAGAGATACCCCACAAAGTACAACTGCCTGATCTGAAAAGAAAATACCAGTTAACTGAGAGCTTGATCCTGGTTTATACCTGTTCCAAGGCTCTACAGAGCACTTGAATTACCCATTAAATTGATTTCTCTGATGCTGAAAGCCTATCCAGCACAGCCATATGGTCCCAAGCCCACAGCTCCCCACCATTTGGTATACTACTGTGTTGTGTTGGGTGTGTCACCCTATCATTGCACCGTAGGGGCAATAATAAGTATACAGATACACACAGAGCATTAGAAGTAGCTTTACTTCTGCTTTTTCTACACTGCCTCTCCACCATTACACTGAGAGGGCAAACTCACAAGGCAGGGTAATGTTATGGCTCACTGCTGTACCACCTGTATCACTGAATTTATGGGACATTCAAATACCTAATCTGTGTCTGAAACTGCCTCTTCACAGTTATTGCATGCTCGTTTGTTCAGTCCCAAACTCCTCTACAGGCTGTAGACAACCAGCCACCCTGAAATCCAGTGCTCTTTAACTGGAACTTGTAAGGAGCAACTGAATCATCAAAGAGCAATAAAGCAATTTTTTTCTTATTCAGAACAGAATTCCTACTGAAGAAAAAAGGAGTTTTAAAAACACCTAAGTTGAAAATATTTCCTCCCCAGCTACGTAACGAACAACTGAACTTTTCTAAAATAGGAATCTGAAGTAGCTACCTTGCACAGGTTACAAAAGCAACTGAGGATGAGTGACTGGGCTGGGAGGCATGTGGTAATGCCAAGAGACAATACCATCAACTCATCCTGTAAGCATGGGAAATTATTCTTATGGGTATTAACACTGCATATTGGTTTGCAGAAATTCATTATGCAGCCTTTTGCAAACAGTGGACTCTGCTTCATTTAAACCCAAGTGAGAGCTCACTGGGTTCCTTGTCATTGCCATAATATTGCTGCTAATTAAAAACAAAAAAACCAAAACCACAAAACTTTAAGACAAATATAGCATCTTTTGCATCTTTTTTTGGAAATACAGAAATGTTTCACTTGAACCTCATCTCTAAAAACTACATCACATTTAACTTCTGATACGTTAATTTGATTTAGCTAATTCATACAAAATCCATGGTTCCACACATGACTAAGAATCTTGCCAATCTCCTTACAACACTATTTTAGCCCTTCTAACATCCCCATAGAGCAGTACTGCCATTTTTGTACTACAAGGACAATTTGACAAGTACTGAGTTAGTTTCCCTTTTAGGCAGCCAGACTATGCCAAACAGCCAGGAACTATCTTCAGATTTTCCCCAAGACTAGACATGTTTGCAAAGCATGTCCAACAGCAGAAACATGTCCTGGCAGGAGTTCATGATTCCTCATTTCAAGAGGTCAAACCCCAGCATCTCTGCTGTCTCTGTAACACCCTCCTCCCTCAGCTCCTGCCATGCCCTGATGCTTCATTTACTGACTGACACTGTCTGCAAAAGCTGCTCCAGAAATCACAGCCCTCACTACACTTGGAAACGCCTGGCATATGGAAATGAAAGTTACAGCTAGGCTGCAGAAAGATGTTTGGGGGCTGCAGATGGGTGCAACAGTGCTATTTTTTCCTCACAGACTGAGCACTGAGCCCTGGTTTTGCTGAGCTCTTGCCCTCTCTACACCCAAGGCTCAGCAAAATAAGCAGGCTGAGCAAGTGGTGCCTGTTTTTGATCTTTTTTTAAAGAATGAGATGGCTAAATAGGTCTCTAGGACAGCTTCCATGCCAAAGAAATTAATTCAAACTCTGACTTTCTCCAATTTATTTCATTCAGAATTGTAATAAATAAAGCTGCTATATATTAACACCCAGCTTTTTGGGGTGCTGCTGGTAGCACCTAAGGTGCTTGCTATCTGATGATGTCAGTAATTTACTATTAGAAAAGCTGGGATAAAGGAAACTCTTACTAGCAACAGAACTTATTAGCAATGTTTAAAAAGCACAGAACAAGTTTTCTGGATCTTAAGTCAACTCAGCCCACAACCAAAAAGCTTTTCAGAAATAAAAACATTGGAGAGTTATTTTTACTCAGCCAAGCTGAAAGGAAAAACTATTCACCTCTTGTTTTGATACTTGTCTGTCTTGGCCAAGGCTTTTCCAGTGCCACTTATTCTTCTTATCTACAAGAAAAATTAAGATATGGAAAACAAATTACGCATAATGAAAAGAATTCACAACACAAGTTCTACAGCTCTTGAAAGGAATTAAAAATGGAAAGACAGACATATATTATGGGTCAGGCTCTTGTGTACCTGCACCAGTTTTACACCTGAGTATAGAGTAGCGACAGGGAGTGTAACTGAGGTGAGGAAGGCTGAGGTGAGAAAGGCCTTCCTAATGCTGCTCTTCAAGAGCCCAATTCAAGTAAAGGGCATCTACTACTGGATCAAATATACCATAGATGCAGGACATAACACTGTACCTCCAAATTCCCAAGAGCAGCTCCAATTTGTGCACTTTGGCAAGAATAACTGCATGTCAGGGCAGGTATCACCCCATAGCTGGCATAAAGCCAACCTTAAAACCACAACACAGGCCCCAAACTAAATTAAATGTGTACTTGTCAGGTGATTGGTTTGTCTTTCGGTGTTAAGATGTCTCCTTGCCTTTGTTCCAATGGGAAGTTTCACCTCCCATGAAGAGAGTGGGCAGGTTTTTCTGGATTTTTCTCTTCTGTTCTAGTGATGCCAGGACTAGAGCACTGGCATCAGATCTAGCTTGGAAGGCTGAACCTAGCTGTCATTTACAAGATCACAGGCAGCAGGCATGCCACCTAAAAGGGGAAAGAGACCCTACATTCTCCCCATGGCAACATGGAACAGCAGGTGTGGAGAGCCCAGATGTGCATGAAGTGGTGGGAGGGCAATGCAGCAATTTGTGGAATAACATCTTGCTTTAGCTCCAGAGAAAGCTCCCTAAGACTAAGCACCACCAGATTCTGCCCAGATTCTGGGAACCAGGCTGGAAAATGAGAGGCGAGGAGAAAGCACAAATACTCCCTCTAAGGTAAAGAGAAAGAACTATGAAGTAATAAGCCTATCTTTGCAATTCACAGAGATGTAGGGAATGTAGAGGTATGATCTCGTTCATCTTGTTCACTATCACAATTTTTCAGTATAATACAAATGAAGACAGCCCCGTAAACACAAACAGCTGACACACAAACACCTGCAGCCAACTTACACACCTCCTCTGGCCACTCCAGCCAAAGCTGGGAGAAACTACAGGGTAAGAGTGACACACTACTGAGTGAGAAGAGTCAAAAAGCAGCGTGTCAGAAAATCATACTCTTAACAAGGATGTCAGCTTCATGCAGCTCTCTGCAAGACTTACCCCTCTCTCTTCCAAAAACCTCAGTCTCGTCTCTACTTTCAGTCTGTTCTCAGCTCCCATTTCAGCACTGGTGTTCTCTCCAAGGGCATCATAACGAATAGTCAAGGCAGTCTTCGCTGCCAGCATTCGAGAAATCTGGAAAAGCCAAAAATAATATTAAATGCTAAGACTTAACATAAGGCAATGATTCACTCTGATCTGGAAACCATACCCACATACAGAAGAACAAAGTAACCATTTACTAGCAGTGTTTAGTCCAAAAAATAATTAATGTCTCGTTCTTTCAACACTGAAATACTGTTAATGTAACACCTGATTTCCCTGATAAATAGAGGGAAATGTCTGAGACAGCAAGTCAGTTATACATATCCTACTCTACCCCAACCTTTAGATCAGGTTAGTCTGAGGTGTAATTTCCAGCTTTCCCCACAATTCAGACACCTATTCATCCACCTGCAGTATGAAAGACTAAGCTTTAAGACCAAGCTACAAGTTACTTTAGCAGAAAGAGTCGAATTTTCAAGCAAGACTAAAGCCTTTAACACCTTAGTTTACTACCACATAGAAGAAAGTAGGAACATACTCCCTTGAGAAAGCCAGTGTTACAACCTAACTCAGCAGGAATACCTCTGTTATTGCCCAGATATGTCAAATGGACAATCCCATTCACTTTTTTTTGAACAGGAGTGAACGATATTCAAAGGTTTGTGGGACACTGGTATTTTCCATGTAATCACAAAGCAAAAGAGTAAAGCAAGCCATGGAAAAAGCACCACTGCGAAGCTCAAGCCATCATGAAGATCAAAATATTCATGCCCTGGAAAAAGCCAAGCTAGTAAAGAACTCTGCAACTTACCTTTCCTTTATTTTTAGTATTGCTTTGTCCCACCAGGGAGGCATGATAGATAAGGCCAAACTTAGGTGTGTCCCTTTTAGTCTTCAGTGCTCTGAAGAGTGCCTTCTCAGCACCCAGCAACTGAACCGTTGAAGCCGGGTGTTTCGCCAGATTCAGGAGGGAACCTAGGAGGTGACACAGCAAGAGTAATTTGCCAGAGGAGCAGCTAGGCTAGATTCCTGCTTTTGAATAGTATAAGCAGCTCAGAGCCATCTATTTTCATGAAAGCTGTTTCCCATTTGTTTCCTGGAGTAAAGGTAAACCATTTCAGTCTTTCATGCCTCAACTGTCTTGGTTTGATTTGAGCATCAGAAAGAAGGCTGACTCAGTAAAACATATTCCACTGGAATAGTGCCTACTCCTGACAGTCTGACAGCAAGAACATTTCATCACAGAACTGCAGCTCAGATAACTGAAATAAGGCTGCTACCTTGAGCCAGTGTGACTATAAATGCCCAATGCTGGTTTTTAACCTCGCAAGTGACTGAACTATCAGCAGGAGGCTCAGTAAGTGTCTCAGAAGAGGTAGTGACTTAAGTTGCCCTCATATTCTAGAAAGAATTCAGGCCAACTGAGAACTTTGTCATCACAGACTACTACTAAGCTCATGCTGGTATTCTCAAGATTCTTGAAGTGCTGCCTTCGCCCCATTTACCACGATATGTTCACCAGGCCTTACATAATGGTTTTAGCTGACCAGCTCCTCAGAGAAAACCTCTGATGAGGTCACTGAAGATTTATTTACATTGATCACTGTAACCCACCTGCATGAGCAATGAGCCTTGCTCCCACCAGTTCTCCCACCATGACAGTGAGATTGGGAGCAATGGCCATCATTCTGTTCTTCAGGTAGTCATAGAGCTGTGTCCGATACTCAGAGATTTCAATCACCTGGCACAGACAGAGTTGGGTTACAGGAGTCAGTATTAGCCAACCAAAAAATAGTAAGAGACAGATATACTGACACGAGGAAGTGCTGAGAATTCCAATGTAGGAGACTAACAAATTGCAAAATGAAAACAGCCAAGAGCCAGAGTTACAGGAAGCTTTATGTAGGGCATATTCCCAGAGCAGAGCTCCATCCACAAAGTATATTGGATCTGTACTGCTTATTCCCTTATGCAACTTATTTTCTCAGCAAAACTACTGATAAAGGAGCTGACAACATGCCAAAGACAGTGAAGCAGGACAAAAATACTTAGTAAGGACATTTTCTTTAGGACAAAACCCTGGAACATTCAGTTTTCACATAAATCTTTGCCACCATTCTCTTGAAATGGGATACATGCTCTTTACTTGTTCTATATAAATACACACAATTAGAATGCACATAAAAAAGCAGCCTGGTCTAGACCAAGAACAGGAACTCCTAACCCTGCCAATCCCCGATAAAGTCACAAAGGTATCCAACTGGCACAACTGAAGTCAGAGGGTGTTTGTTCACACACAGCCCAGACAAGAGCAGGGTAGGACTCCTAATTCTTTTGAGGCTTCAGTGCTCCATTTTTAACCCAGGGTTCATCACTCAGCTTCCACAGCAACGGATTAAAAAGACGCTATATAATGCCATTATCTCACTTAGAAGCACAATGATAGCAAAATTCCTCTCAGAAGTAAGAGTGCTGCTTTCAGAAGGCCTTGTGCAGACATCAACAGCCTGAGATGGCTCAGATGAGGTAGTGACTGTGCACCCTCAGGTCTAAACATCAGGAATGCAACCATCTAGGAATCATCACTGCCATCACAAGAGTGTTAGCACAGCCCTGGGAAAAGCTCTCCTTGGTAGAAGTGGCTCTGAAACAGCTACAGTAGAGTCCTACTCCTATCCATCTGTGTGTACATACCTGATCACAGAGATGGATTATGTTGTTTATGTCTTCTTCTGATACTTCTGTCCCCATGGAAATCTCAGCGGCAGCCTTCACATCCTCCTCAATCTCCTCTGGTAGGATGTCAGAAACATCAGACGAAGCAAAATTGCTTCTGTCTCCTGTGGGGGGCAGATGAAAGCATGTTTGTGCTGGGGGCGAGATGAACTAGTAAAAAAAGCACAGAAACAGATGAAGATAAAAGGCCAAAATAAAAACAGTGAGTCAAGTCCGCCATCACGCTATTCCAAATTCCTAAAATATATGTCAGTGTTCTGACTTCATGTTTCTACCAGCTAGGAATGGTTGGAAATATTAAATCTGAAACTAGAAAAAAAACAGAAAGCCCATATTCTCTAACACTGCATACTTCACCTTTTCAGTAGCTGCAAAATTTTCAGCCACAATATTAAAAGCAAACAATTCCAGGAAGCAAGCAGTCACCACTAACCAAATCTATTTAATCGTTTCTATAACTAGGGAAAAAAAAAAACTCCCTTAAAACCACAAGTCTCTCTCTGGACTGCAAACTTCATTATTACAAAAAACCAACCAACCAACAAAAAAAATCATCAATATAAAGCACGTGAGCCCAAGAGGTGAGGCAAGTGTCCAAAATATAGCAGTCATTCTTTCTGCTCTTACGAGTACTTCTAGCAGCTGCCATCTCCAAGAACATTTCGAGACAGGCAACACTTCTGTTTACATCAGTTTTTTAGTAGCTAATTTCCAAACTGGTCTGCTGACTAACTGTGATTCTAAGAAGACGTGCTGGTGGTCCATGAAGAACCGGTCGGTGATGTGGCATCAGCTTTCACTTAAGCTTCCAAACGGCAAACTGCACCAACATCCAGATGCAAACACCCCCTCCTTTTCTCCAGGCCCTACCCACCCTGCTGCTGAAGGCAGCACTGCTTGGGGTGGTGAGCAGCTGGGTGAGCAGTGAGGGTCTCTCAGCAGGGCCGCCCACGCCGTGCACAGGGCCCTGCTGCCCTCGGCACTCACCCACTTTCCGCACGCATTTACAGTACGTGAGGTTATCTGTGATGATTTTGCCCAGCTCAGGGAAGTGCCAGCCGTACCACTCCCGGCAGCGCATGATGTAGTTGTTCAGCTCTTTGTCCAAGTCATCAAGCAGTGCTAAAAGAAAGACAAATGGAGGTCTTTTTCTAAAAGGATAACCTAAAAACATGATACTCTCAAACCAACAAATTTTAACAGTGTAAAAGGAGATTAACTGAAGTATTTCACTATAAATACTGGAATAAACCAAACTGCAGTACACTCGAAGTCTTCAGCAGTACACTAGAAGTCTTTACTTTTCAGAGAACTGCATAATGCCAAGCACAATACTATAGAAATGTTAGAATTCCCACGGGTGTGGCCTCCAAGTGTTATCACTGGCACTGTATTGGACTAACTCCCTAACAGCTGCAAAGCACATTCCCCTAGAAGGAGAGCAGAAGCCAGTTATCCCTCCTTTCAGTCAGCCAAAGTGCTACACACAAGGTTGATGTAAAATGTAATCATCCCATTAACTTTAAGGAAAAAATGTTTTAATGGTAACGAACTGATCTTATATTCCATTACTTGATTTAAAAGGTCAAGCCTTTTAGTTGCTGTTATAATATAAATATACCAGATACAAAGCCAATGGGCTCACTATTCACCAGATATGACAAATAACCAGATTTATAATTTGTTGGATTTGTTGGAGTAGAGCAGGTACAGCATATATTGCTAGAGAGCCCTGAGGCTAAAATATTTCCTGCTAATGCAATACCAACATTCCCATCTGTTGTCTCAGTGGTAGTGACGAAGGAACTGAATTACATCATTCATTTCAGTTTAACTATGTTTCATCATTGGCAACAGTCTGGGAATTAATATTCCAAACATGATTCCTCACCACTGCTTCACATCAAGTGTGCAGATTACGATGTCTACGTCTTCAAGGAAAAATGAGGAATGGGCTTTCCTAGCTGCTTTAACAATTTCAGTCTGTTTTCCATTTAGAAAGCAAGGAGACAAAATGCAGCATTACACACTGCAATGTGTTTTATACACCTAGCCTAAGAGTCTATTTCTACATTGCCCTCTATACAAGATACCACCTAAATGATGGGTCAGAAAATGCTGTCCTGTGGGGCCCATTTTCCCAGCACCACTCAGAAGGGAGGCACGTTGAGAAGGAAAGCCCTTAGAGGACTGAACTAACACTGCCTGTAGCTCACCTGATTTCTATGCTAAGAAAAAGTGCACACCAGTTTATTGCATGGCCCTAAAAATGTTCCTGCTTGTGGAAAACCCTATTGAGAAAAAATACTTAATGCCTAGCTGAACATCAGCACCCAATTTACTAAGACATCCTAGGAGGAAATTGACAGCAATACTTTTCTTTAGCCAACATAAAAAAGTCAGTTATCCTAAGCCAAATCCATTAATAATTCAAGCTCTAAATATACTTACAAATTGCCTGGATAATCATGGTATCTACTTTGTCTGGGCTGAATTTCAACTTGTATCGGGAAAGGCTGAGGAGACAGAAAGACACTTTCATCAGCGTCCTGACATCCTGCTGCAGAACATGCCCCACCTGTTCCTTTTTATCACCAATACACTTGTCCACAGGTTCATTCATATGTCCACTCCCATACCCTGTGACCAGGGTGAAAGGGAAAGTTAAGGTTATTTGTACCAGCTGCAGCAGACTGAACACTGCTGTGGCAGGAAACTGGCTCTTTGGTTTTTCTGCATGGTTCCACACAAAAAGTATTTGTCAACAGCACTTCCAGTCGGGCAGTGGCTGGAGGCAATCCACAAAACTGCACCTCCCCAGCAGCAAATACCAGCAATGCTAATGTGAACCAACAAAAAAACCCTTCCTGGAACAGATTCTCACTGTCTGAGAAAGCCCATTACCATCTAGCTTTAATGTTATGTTAACAATTTCTCTGTATGTTACAGTGAAAACCACTTGGTATCAATGAGGATTTGCATCTGAAAAGTCCTTTTTCAATATTAATGCCCATTTTCTACACAAATACCTATTTTTAAGGAATTAGCTACAGCAAAGCATTTCTCTAACTTGCCAATGGCTTGTGACAGGACAAGCTCATGTCAGAATATGGATTAAAAAGTTACTCACTAATGGATACTTGATCCCATGGTGATCCAACAACTTCGTATTTAACCACTACTCCACTAAATCTAAGCAGCAGCAAGAACAAGGTGGGAAGAACAACCCTGCCTTTAATATTTGCATTATCTATTATATGGGTATTTATTCTGGCGCAAATCAGCAAATCATGGTCTCCACCTTGTCTCTTCACAGCAATGGAGCTTTAAATTACTCCCTTGACTGCTCCAGAGACATTCCAGACGAAATCCTGAAGTATATAACATGAAAAAGAAAGCTACCAGCTTCAACTTCGGGTGAAGATGAAGCCTTTCTCTAAAGGGTGGGTGCAAACTGGAAAGCCCTTCCTTTGTAAAACAAGATTTCAGACACAAAAGTATCTCAGCTTACGGAGTATGAGACCATGCCACATACTCAGAGACACTTCAAGCAGCACAGCACAGCCAGGGACACAGGAGTGGGGCAGACAGGGGATGAAACAAGCAGTTGCAGGAACCCACCTGTGTGCCAGACCCAGGCACATGGCTGCCATCTCTCGAGAAGGGAGGCCTGTTATGAGCCCTTCAATCTGTGATCGAATTCCTCTCATCAGCTCTGTAACCATTGGGCTGTGTATACAACTCAGATTCAGCTTCTCCTGCAGGGTGGAAATCAATGGTCCATAGTCAGGCACAACACAACATTCCTCTGAAGTCCTCCTTCCAGCAGCCTCACATCATTATAAATGGTTTTCCCACTGCAATCCCATGATCTCTCAAGTTTCATCCATTTTGATGTTCAAGGTAGTGACACCCCCAGTTCCCCACACAGTTAATATTCCGCTTTGAAGAGCAGGTTTATAATCAATGCTCTATCTGCTATGTAGAGCATTCAACTTATGATTCAAGATTTTGAAGTTTACTAGAAAAAGTCTGGCTGCAGAAAGAAAATTCAGAGGTAGAAGGCTGGAGGCTTTGTGTCTTTTTCAGAGAAGAAGACTGAATAATTTTGCAGCCTACACAGTCTCCTTAGACAGCATGAGGAGGTTGTCAGAATAAAGTTCAGTGGAACAGGGAACAATCAGATGTGAGATGGGAAACTGGTATTTGGCACCTAGGAGACACTGGCAAAGGCAGTCACCTCAACATCTTCCCTGTATACATACTAGGATTAACTATCCTCTATGCTGCAAACACAGCACTGGCAGCATAATCCATTGCCAGTAACTGCAAAATCTCTGGAAGCTGACTACAGCATTAAACAGTAGCATGAAACAAAAGGAAAACCAGCAAAATCAGTTATCACCTTTATGACACCTCCAAGTTTGGCATCTGCCACAGCCAACTGCTCATGGGCATCTTTTGCCACTATCTTCTTGAGAATCTTCTTCAAGTTCTTGCTGAGCTTGCCTTCCACAAGAGCTGTAGATGCTGTATAAAACAAAAAGACTGAAGATGCAGTTTCTTTCCCCTCCTAAAACCTGTAAAAATACTACTCCTGAATTCCATGTATTTATTTTAACTGCCCACATTAGCTCTATGAGTTGCAATACTACGTCACCATGCAATAGCTAAAAATTAAAATAGAAGAAAATTATATACTTCCTCCTCTGAAGGCCTAAATCAAAAACCCTTCTCCCAGTTGCCTCTCCTTTCTCCATATGTTTTCAGTTCTATTTTTGCCAATTTTGTTAAAGGATCTCTACAAACAGCATGCCATATGCTTTAGATACATGTTTAACATTTCCAACGGCAAGGTTATAAGGGAGTATTTTGTGTATCATTTAATTAACCAACCATTTTCAGGTCCCTTAGGCAGCAACCATGATATCCTAAATTGAGTAATGGCTTATTTGCATCCTCTGGTGATGATAATGTACTATCTAAAGCCCCAGGAATGCTGCCAAACTGGACAGTCAGACAGACCCTTTTAATACAACATGCAGACAGAAGAATCTTTAAAGGATGTTCTTCATTCTCAAATATTAATAGATCTGTAAAAGCTTTACAATCCCACACAATATATTTTAAGCAGGCACTTATACAACCCTCTTTAAGGGTCAGCTCTGTGCTTCACTGAACTTCTGTGATTGATTCATCTCCATCACAGTAACAGAGAAGCAAACAGTGATTTTTGGTTTCCAGAACCTAACGATATGTAAGAGTAACATCCAAGTGCTGTGCTGAGTTTCCTCTCAACCCTCCTAAAATGCAGATAATTTTCCACCCTGCAAGCTGGCCAATAGCATCTAACCCACTTAAAACAGTCACATACATAGTCTTCCCTTCAAAATAAATGGGACATAGGTAGTCTGAACTTCTCTATTTCACAGTTAAGTCAACTTGAAGCAAAGTAGTAGAAGGTTTTGGATTTTGTCACTTTTTTTAAAATCAGCCTAATTATACATGAACTGAATCCAAACCTATGCAAAAGCAACATAATCCAAAAAATACGCCATGGAGAGGAACAGACAAAAGCTTCAATCTCAGTTCTTTTACTTGCATTTCATGCTTGATGGGAGTGTCTCCATTCTTGCTTCTTTTATAAGCTATCCCTACTGCATCAGAAAATTAAGAACTGCTCTTAAGTTATAAATGTGACCTGGAACATTCACCTACTGATGTCATACAACACATTCACCAGTAACTGTCACACCATTTCTGAATTATTACCTAGAATTCCTACCATTTCTGTTCAAACCAGGCCACAGCATCAAGCACTTAAGCGTAGAATTAGTAAAAATTATTGAATGTAAGGCTTTCCATGTTGCTTAAACTCCTGAATTTAAGGAGAATACAGACCTTGTTTTAGGCTGAAAACGACAGGCATAATATGTGTCCACAAAACCCAGGTGGTTGTAATAATGAATGTTCTCCAATAACTGTCTGTTGTCTCAGTGGTAGTGACGAAACATTGACTCAAATCAGTGATAGTCAGCTTCAACAAGAATCCATCATTGACAACAAACAGGCTGCATTTATCAGTCACCACCTACATGGTGCTCATTTGTAAGCTGCTTGGGAAATACGAACTGAAGGAAAAAAGCTAGACTTTATTACATCCTTACTGTACTACAGAGTGGAGAAAAAAAATCATAACCATCAAAACCAGCTCATTTCAAAAAACCTGCAGTTTAAAAGCTCAGAAAAGAAAAAGAGCATGGACACAGGTAAGTAATGAGTGAACTAGTGCATGACAGGCATTTGATTTTTTTGTAATAATAGTGTTAACTCACTTACCAGCAAGTGCTTCTGTTGTGTCCTGAAATTTTTCAAAGTGTTTCAGCTTTACTCTACAGAAATAAAATGAGAGTGTGTAAACAAATGTACATAAACCACATGCTAGAACCAATTGATCTTTTTTCTGCCCCTGCTATTACAGTTCCTCTCTTTTCCCTGAAGCTGCAAGAGAGCAGAGATCAATATCCAGACTCTCAAAAAGGACTGAGAGCACTAAACTGCCCAATTGAGTCTGGTGTGACTTTTCAGCTGTGTCCCACAATAATTACATAAAGGAAAAAAAAAAAAAGGAATTTTGATTTGGTATTTCTTGGACCAACATCACCAAAAAACCCAAGCCCCCATTTTGCTTTGTAGTTCATATTTAAAGACAGACATCATCTATTTAAATTTCAGCACTGCACCCTGACTGACTGATGATAGCATCTTCCTACTCATCTTCAAAAGGAAGTGTTCTACCTCTGTGGAACACAGCTCAGATTTAACATGCTTTTAAACCAAATGCATCTTCAAAGACTTTAAACTTGAACTGACTCATTGCCCACAAATCCTCAAGTCCTCCCCTGTAATTAGATGGTAGAATACAAGTTCTAAGCTGAAGACAAACAACAAAAATTTTCTTTCATGGCTGAAGTGCTGACCAGAGCCAAGAACCATACGAACAGTGTTTAACCACTGTGTCAGAACCTTAGGCACAGCTCTCCTCTTCCCATCACACAGTCTGTGCTGTTGATATATAGTTACAGTTAAGAAGCTATCTCAATCTAGTAAATTCCTCGTCAGGGACAGGCATTTGACTAATCCAGTTCTGATTAACCACTGCTCTTTGTGAGTCAAGTATCTGCAAAGGAAGCAAGGTCACAGATAAAGCCGAATGCTTGAGTTAAGCATTTGCAGATCCCAACAGAAGCTTCAGGCTTACACTGATGCCTTTCCAGAGAGGCAAAAGAGGAATTATCTTTATCAGAGCAGAGATCCCATTAAGAGCCACATCCTGTGTAACAAGTGGCCAAGATGATGTTTCTAGGACAAGATTAACCACACTACCAACAGGCAGATGTGGGATATTCTGGCCTCTCCTCTAAGTACTGTCACTGAGCAGGAGAAATATGAATCACAAGGCATAGCCTGTTCAGATGCATCCATTACAATCAAAGCTGGTTAGAAATCTTCCAATTAAAACACTCTAGGCAGATTTGGAAGGAATCCACCATTGTCCCCAGCTTTAGGGCAATTTGCTAGAAAGGCCAGCTTGACCAGTGGACACTGCAATCCCTGTGCAACTCAGCACTGGTGCTAGCTCTCACTGATGGCATGGGCAACAACACTTGGTCTCAGTTCACAATGATTTACATAGTTTCATCTGGATTAAGCTTTATTTTTCCCTTAACAACTTCCTGTGAGCACAAAAACCTGTCATTTCACTGACACTTCCAGCATTACAAGCTTGGATGTTCTTGTCAAAGCACCCACATCACCTTGAAATATTGTTCAATTTTTTGCTTTGGTGATGCATGGTAATGACTTCTGCTCCTTAATTATACTGTAAGGTATTTCTTTCACTTTGATATTCCATTGTAAGCATCTCAGAGTACCTAACTTCACATTATCATTGCTCACAGCTTTTACAGTACTGAAACCCAAAAATCAATACTTCATTCTGAACCTCAGCTGTGCGTATCTCCAGGCAGCCATGTCTTTCCACAAGCCACACTGCTATCCCCACATAAAGCTGCTTACATTTTGTTTGCTTTTTCGGGAGTTTCAAATTCTTTCCACAGACTGTCAACTTCTTGGAGCTTCTTCTCATTCAGAACCTGCAGGAAAAAAAACACAATGCACAACTATATTTAGTTCACTTTTGAACAGTCTTCGACCCACAAGACCTGAAACATTTACAGCGTATCCAACCACTTTGCAGTAGTTAACATTGATTGAGTCAAACTGAATTTCAGTGATCTCCTTTCTCTCTCAGCATTGTCTCAGCAGCTTTACCCTATTAATAAACACTCAAAAGTGCCACATTTTTACTTTCACCTGAATTACAGAAGTTCTTCAATAATGGCTGGGTCCTCCTGGATCTGGCACATTAAAACAAAACTCTATTCTTCTTTATCAAAACTGGGCTTGCTCCACCTCCTCTAAAGGACTCCCACAACCCCAGTGACCCAAACCCAAGTTTGCCACTGCTTTTGAAAAATAAAACACCTGGGAAACCTAACAGAAAGGAGTGATGTCCCGAGTTATTTTCAATAATCAGAGCTAACCCAAACAAGAAAGAGACCATCCCTGTAAAGAGGAGTCATCACCACAGCTTGGTCATCAAGAGCCAAGAATTACCTAAGAGGCAGCAATGGCTTAATCCCATCTCTGTACACAGGGGAACCCCCTCAGCTTTTAAACAGCACAAGATTAACTCTTACACTCTCGGAGACTATATACATTTCACAAAATGCAGAATGCACTACAAATCCCCAGAAAACTGCTCAGGGGAATATTCAAGATCTTTACAAAACTGTGCTCTTTACATCTCACTGAAAATCTTGTGGTTTTGTCCCCACAATGCAAATGCAACACATCTGCAATTTAACTCAGTGCAGAAATCATTCCTGGTATTAAGAATTTTGCTCCCTGGCATATTTTTAAACACTGGTTGAAGAAGGTTGTCTTTTTAAAAACTCAATTAGTAGCTGAGCAAATAAACATAATAATTAACTTCCCACATGACTGTGAGGAACAGAAAAACCTTGGGGCAACTCCTTTCCTCAGCCTGACGATTCTTTCCCCCAGATCATCTTTCCTACATGAAGGTCTACAGAATTTTCAGCCTCTATAAACCAATATGGGCACACAGAGAAAAGTAAAGACATAGAAACTGCTAAAATCAAGACTGCTAGCATATAAAAACTACACGCCTAGGGATAATTTGTCCTTCAAGGCAGTAAGATTCATTAGAAAGTACTCCAAGATCTAGAACGTAGATCCATTTGCCTTTACTATTTGCTCCTCTGATGGGAGCAACACCTGCAAGGGAACACGAGAGCTACACAGCTTCCAAAAGACAGCTCTTGGTCACCAAGGCCTGAAGACAGAACACAGTTTTGCTGGCAACAAACATCTGTGGTCACTGCTGGAAAGGGAACTGGGTGACCATAACTGCCCAAAATTCAGATATACAAAATCTGTCCAACCCTCAAGTAACCAAAAAACAAAGAACACCCCAAGCCCCCAGCGGTGTAAAACTCCAGAGAGTGCTTTTAAAAGTAAATAAAAAGTAGCTGAACTCTGCAGAGAACACTTCAAGACAGAATGAACATACAAGTGTAACAGCGACACAAGGCTGCAGCTGAACAGCTGCCGTGTCCAGGGAAGGAATGCTGGGTGATGGAGAGCTTTTCCTTGTAGATGGGCACTGTGGCTGAGGCTTTGCCATTTCCAGCCTTGGCAGCTGCCAACAGAATCCCCATGGAAAACCACAGCTTGTCTCAAAATACAAACTTTAATGAAATACCACTTCTGTTCACTGCCAGCAGGCAGCTTTCACCTCTCCCCCAGCCAGCCCCAGCTGCTGACACCTGCAGCAAACACTGCAGCACCTCTGCAGAGACCTCCCTGCAGTGCCCTCCGTATGCCCCTCCTCCTGCCTTTCCTTTATGCCTACTCTGCTTTCAGAAATTAAAATATTCATTATTTTCAGCCCCTCCTGGCTCCTGTGAAAGGTTAAAAGTGCTCGGCACTCTGCACCAGAGGTTTCAGGCTACTCAGAAGATTTTTTTTAAATTATTTTTCGTAACTCTGAAGGTGCAGGATGCTATTTTGTGTTAACATCCACTGAGCAAAACCTTCAGGGAGACTGCTGTCTGTGCATCAATTCCCCAGGTAGAAGTGTTGAGAGGGGGGCACAGAACAGAAGCTATCTGCTTTTAGAAGTATTTCTGGCTTCTTCCCAAAACGTACGTCTTGAAATTCTCCTTGCCTGAACTGCACGGCTTCACCCCAATGAGGAGGAAAGGTTTCAGGGCAGAGGAAGAAAATACAGTGCTCCACAGAGCAGCAAGGGTACAGTTCTGCTACAAGCACAGGCAGAAGAAACCAGGGCCCTGCTCTCTTTGCACCTGCACTCATGTTCACACAAGCTAAACCCTAATACCAAGCTGGAGGAGAAAAAAAATAAAGATGTTACGATCAAATATGACCAAGCTGGTAAAACTGTACAGGGATCAACACTCGAGCAAGAGAAAAGCCAAAGAGGAGCACGGCACTGTCGCAGCTCTAGTTTAGCCTTGTTCAAAGCCCCACGAGGCTGCAGCTCTGGGCCAGCCGGTCAGGAGGCTGGCAGAGTCCTGGGAAGGGATCTGCTCCTCCCGCTGGGAGAGCGGGGCCGGGACACGCAGGGACCGTCCCCTTCCCGCGCCCGGCGCGCCGCGAGCCCCGCTCTGGGAGCGGGACGGCGCTGCCCATCCCTCACGCGCCCCCTCACGCACCCGCAGGGCTCTGCCGGAGCAGCGGCCACGAGGGCACGGCCAGGAAGGGAAAGGGGGCAACGCTGCCAAAGCCGGGTGCCCCCCGATACGCCGAGAGGGGCAGGGTCACCAGCGCACCGCTGCCCACCGAACCCACCGCAGCAGAGGGGAGGAAATGAGGGCCGCGGGTGGCGAGTGCCACGCTCGGCGGGCACCCCGGAGCCCCCCATTCCACCCGCCGAGCACCTTCAGCCTCCTCCGGCTGCCCCTTCCCCGAGGCCTCCCTCACAACGCGGCCCCTCTGCTCCCGCCCCCGGCCCTGCTCGCCCCCCTCAGGCGGCGCACGGGACGCGGGGCCCTCACTCACTCCCTCCCTCCCTCTCACCCCGGCCCGTCTTTCCCCGTAAATCCCCCCGCAGGCCCGACGCGCTCCCCTTCGCCCTCCCTTCCGCTCCGCCGCGGGTCGGCGTCCGCTCCCCACGCCGCGACCCGCCGGGCGAGGAGGCGGCGCGGCGGGGAGAGCGGCACCGCGCCGGCAGCCCCGCGCCTCACCTTGAAG